>CM068552.1:17418653-17746153 GCA_035048495.1 Euptelea pleiosperma
ACATGAAAGTAATTGTAGGGGTTTTACCCTTTCTCACTTGGTGAAGTGAAGACCTAACTTCCTTCGTCGTCGAAGACAAGCGTGCCTACTTATGCGCCTCCTGTTATCGCCATTAACGTTACGTAAGCCTCCTGCATCCCGATGGAGAAAAGCTTCGACAAGCCGGAGAGTGGAGGCACCTCTTGCTCCACAAGTACTCATCGTTGTTCGGACCGAGTAGTCCGAACAATGCTTTACCGTTCAGACTGTTAAGTTCGAACAATGAATGATATTGTTTGAACTTAACGGTCCGAAAAATCAATTCAAAGACCATGACCCAGACTTCACGAGAAAAAAAACCAATGTATCATTCCAGCAAGATTACTAGAAATTCTTCTTAGAATGGTTTCGGAAATGCAGTTAAAATGATTTTGTCGATTAAAAAAAATTAAATTCAAATACATACATCCATTGATTGCTTTACTCAAAAGTTCCCAAATGAAAGTTGTAGAAGATGTAAAATACAACCTTAGAATCGTTTAGGTATTTCCCCTTTACTTTTTCAATAGCCTCCCTTTCTTTGAAATAGTATCCCTTGCTCTCTCATGTGCTCTGAACGGTTTGAATTTTAGAGGGGATGAGTAGAAATAGAAAAGGGTTAACTAGAGAAACAAATGGGGGTAAAGTTGGTATTTTATATATCTTGTGGGGGGAAGATAAGAGAAAACATATGAGATATAGAAGTTATTTTAATTATAGTTTAAGCGGGGATAAAAAGAGAAATTGACGGGATATCCAAAATTTGCCATCGGATTATTAGTGGTGATTCGCACATGGGTTTGGATTATTTACGAAGAACCAACGTGGGGTTTGTTAGATTTGGACATATAAGTTGTGGATGATCTGTTCGAGGATCGGATTCAAGAAATTTGACGAAAGAGCATCGACACAAAAGAGCAGATCGTGAGATAGACTTTGCTTTGGAGCAGGGACTCTGTTCGGTGGTTGGACTATTGACTTTGGCAGGTTTGAAGTATTTGATCATTGATCGTTCGGCCTGCTAGAACCGAACTTTTATTGATTGTTCGGACTAAGGGGGCGTTTGGCAACACAAAAATAAGTAACTTATTGACTTTTATAAGCCAAAAAGTTAGTTTGGATGTGTTTCATATTTTAACTTTTGAAAAGTTAAAAATTAACTTAAAACTCAAGCTAAAATTTTTAGCTTTTGACTTCTAAGAGAAATAACTTATCAGAAATTAGAATCCCTCCCGACATTTGAATTTTTATGACTTTTTTGGAGGTAAAAAATCAACTTATAACTTCTACTACAAGTAGAAGTGCTTTTACTTCTCGTTCCCAAACCCCCGCCCCCCACCCCTAAGCCAACTGAACGATAGTCATTTGTTCGGGCTTAAGCCAGCTGAACAATAGTTAGTTATTTACGTGAGGGAAGATCAGAGAAAACATAGGGGATATAGACGTCTATTTATTTAATGTTTTAGTGGGGGAAAATTAGAAAATTCGACGGGGCAACAAAAATTTCCCAAACCTATAAAACGGAGGGAACATTCATTTACAGAATCAACGCCCGTACAAATCGGATTCCTCATCAGAGGTACATCTCCTTCTTTACCTTGTTATATTATCTCGGATTTTGTAAGTTAGGGTTTAGGGTTTCAGATCTTCGCTGTAACGATCGTTAATCGTAATCGTTCCAAGTAAGAAGTTAGGGTTTCTGATCTTCCAGTTCCTCTGGAGAAGTGCAGATTAAAAATTTAAGTTAAAAGGCATCTGCGACGACTAAAAGGTTAACAGAAACACAGTCATCTTCCAAAGGGGAACATGAAACGCAAGCGGGGCCACAGGAAAGGGAAACAAAAACAGCATTCTGCGGTTAATACCGTTATAATAAACACAGAAGATAATTCGGGTTTGGATGATCTTGATAATCCCCAGTTGGATTCTACAATGGAGCTTGAAGTGTCGGCTTCTGTGGGGCCTGAACGAACGGCGAAACTTACAAATATTGGTGCCGATGGATTGACTGACAGGCCAGCGGGACAATCAGGACATGGACGCGTTAAAGTGAAGCTCAGATCCTCAAAAATGTTAGAACCTCATGTGCAAACTCAAAGTGATACAGATAAGAGTAGCCCACATGTGTGTTTGGAGAAGCAAGGAGATGTTATGGAAAAGATGGATGATAGTGCCAACTCATTGCCTGAAATGCAAACTGCTGTTTCGGGAAAATTGCCGAGGAAAGCGGGAAGCATAAAAATTAAATCTTCAAGGGGATTGGGTTCTTCAAGTACAATGATAAACCAGACGAGTAGTCCTGTGCAGATGCAGGGTGAGAGGACCACCCTGACTGCCTCAGACAATGACAAGACTGTAGACTCATCTACGTCTAGGGAATCACACCAAAGAGAACAGAAGTTACCTCACCAGGAACGTCGATACAACGAGCAAGAACTGAATGCTGCCCTCTCGGTAAGTTGGAAAAATTATTTTTGAAGATCTGTTAAGATTTTTTTTTGATCCTGTAAATTTGAAGAATTTTTAATGCCTTTATATACACATTTTTGTTCTTCGTTGTGTCTTCAGGTGATTAAGAAAGTCATGAAAATGGATGCCGCTGAGCCCTTCAATGTTCCAGTGAATCCTGTTGCCCTTGGAATACCTGTAAGTATGTCTTGTAGTATACAATTATATATACCAATGTTTAAAAGGCGTTTTAGGCTTACACCTTGAGGCTCGCTTGGGACAAGACTACCCCCGAATGCTCTTAAGGCTTATTAAAAAAAGCATAAAGTCTTGTGAGGCATACACCTTGTTCGCTGAGTCTTTTGGAAAGGTTTACATCTCATGTCTGTTACACTTTTTTAATGCCTCGTGTCAAAGGCACATGTCTCATATGTATATGCTGGTGGGGAAAATTCTAGGTATCTGTACAAATTCAATTGAGGGACTTCATATGGCGAGGAGTGGGAGTTAGATGATACATTGAGGAGGAAAGTTAACATAGCATGCCTACAAGAGATAAATATAAAGGAGATAAAGCCAAATGTCTTAGAGAGGGCTACGAGTTTTTTACAAAGGATGGTTGGTGTTGCAATAGAGAAAAACTTAATAGATAGTGCTGTAAGTGTTGATAGGGTAAGCGATAGGCTTGTGTCAATTAAGCTAGTCTTAGGAGAAGAGATGGTTCACATTATTAGATGAGAGTATTTAGAGACAATTCTGGGAAAAGATGGATGAATTAGTGCAAAGAATTCCTGATAGGGAGGATATTTATAGGATGAGACCTAAATAGACATGTAAGGAAAGAAAGTAGAGGATATGTGAGTACACGGAAGACAAGAGTTTGGACAAAGAAATGAAATGGGGGTTATAATTCTTGAGTTTGCTATGACATGAAATCTAACAATAGCAAATACTTACTTTAGGAAGAGAGATGAACATTTAGTGACTTTTAAAGAGTGGATCTAATAGATGCCAAATAGAATTTTTTTCTTCTTAGAAAGAGGGATTGTGTGATATGCAATGTCATCCCAAGTGAGAATTTGACTATGGAATATAAGCTATTAGTTACAAACGTTTGCATTGTTTGTAAATTTGAGGTGCAAAATTGGCGCCTCGAGCCATTCCTTTCAACTTTAAACAAGAATAATGCTTTGTCTCATTCCTTTTGCTTTAGAGTCACAAGCAAATCTTCCTTGCTAGTCCTTTGCTACAACTTTGGTCTAATTTATGTTGGTTCCAATCCTTCAATCTTTTAGCTGTTTCCCTCAAATTATCTTTTAGATCTTATGTAAATGGATATCTTCTAGAGCTTACCTATTTCATTATTTTCCATGTCAACTCAGTGAATATAATAAGAAAAAGGTGAACTTTGATTTCTCAAGAAATAAATCAAAATGAAAAATGTTATTTTTTTTTAAATTCATTCATGAAAATATAGGAGTAGCCCCAAAAATTGACAAAATGAGGGAAAGTCGATTGAGATGGTCTGGCCATGTACAACGAAGACCAATGATAGCACCAGTAGGGAGAAATGTGCAAGTCGAAGGGACTCGAAGTGCGAGGGGAAGGCCAAAATGGACGTGGAGTGAGGTTTTGAGAGGAGATTTTAATAAACTTGCCTTAACATAAGAGATGGCTTTAGACAGGATTGAATAGAGGAACAAGATTCGTGCAGCTGATCCCATACTGTTGGGAAAAGGCTTATGATGATGATGATTTGCTTTTATGTTGTTTCATCTTCAAGTTGTTAGTATTCCATTTTGTTTTGTAAAATATAAGTATGCACTACATTTGGAGTGTTAACATGAATCACATGATAAATATACACATAATGTATAGTGATTATTTTTATCCCTTTCAATCTTTGTTTGTTTGACTAACATGCATTTTTTTTTCTGGAACCAGGATTATTTTGATATCATAGAGACCCCTATGGATTTTGGCACGATATGCACTGATCTTGAACATGGCAATAGGTACATGAATTCTGAGGATGTATTCAAGGATGTACAATATATTTGGGAGAACTGTTATAGGTATAACAATAAGGGTGATTATATTTTGGATCTTATGAAACGGGTGAAGAAGAATTTTACAAAGTATTGGGTGGCAGCTGGGTTGTACAGTGATCAGTTGAAGAGAACTAATGGTGAGGGCTTCTAGATTACAAGAACTATACCATTTCTCAGTTAATGCATTCCTTCATGATAGTGAATATGGTTTTCTATGCTTCTTTATGGATTGCTTCATGTTTTCATTATATATACAAGCTATGTAATAATGGCACGACACTTTCAGTCTTTTTGCCGTGTTGACATATTGTATCTCCATTTTGGGATTCTTGAAGGCATCCTGTGTCCGACACCTCATATCTGTGTCGGTTACTTACACAAGTGTCTGTGTCATTGTTAAATGGGTTTCCTACGGAATGGCATGTGGATACTGCTTGTTTAGTGGTTCATGAGTTGTTGTTGAGGTCCTCACCTTTTCCCACACCATCCATGATCCATCCCTAACATGACTTATATGTGTTGCTGGTTCATCAGACATGTACTTTTCCTATCTATTTACATACAAGGTTGAAACTGAAGAACATAACATTACCCTGGTATCAATATCCTGGGTCAATTGTTTCCTTCTGCTGTGAAGTTTTTGGGCCCGTTTGGCTGAATAAGGGAGGTATCAATCTGATGAGTGTTTCCCTATCCTGAAAGAGTGGAAAACATTTTTCCCATTTTACAATTTGTTGGTCTTATCCCGGATGAGACCATAGTTACCTCATGCAGCCAAACACGCCCTAATGTTAATAGCACTGTTTTTCCTTTTCAGCATCAGTGTACTAATGTTATTGTATTCTATTGTAAATATGATTTATATGACTCATAATTTTCTTGTTGTGTTTGAAATAATATGCAATTTGGGTATGCAGATGCTGCTCTTGATCAAGATTCTGGAATAGAATTGCCTCTAGAAGATGACTGTGGAAGGGAGAAAAATCTTGGAGCAAGTGGAAGAAAGACAAATACGATAATGTCCAAGCAGGAAAGTTTGGGAACTCCAAGTTTAAATGGTATGGAGAAACTGAATCTTGTTATGGTTATTGGAGTCCCAAGACTGAATAACAAGTTAACTTAGCTCCAATACTTGTCAGAGTTGGAAGAGTCATCATTTTAACACCTTACACATTAGTACACAATCTTGAAGGATTCATAATGAAGTGCACCTTCCACCTCAAGCATATATTGTTCAAAGAATCACAAAAGATAGCATATAAGCCACTTGGTTATTAACATGGACGGTATTTTTCCTTTTATCATGTTTTCTTGGGCGCAGTATGACTGGTTTATATCCATGTTAATAACTAAGCATATGGGCTCATGCTAGCTGTTGCAATTCTTAGAATATTATATGGTTGAGATGGAAGTTCAGTTCGTTATGCCTCCTTCTAGATTGTGTGTTAAAGTTTAAGGTGTTAAAATGATGACCGTTTCAACTCTGACAAGTAGTGGAGCCAAGTTAACTTGGTATTCAGTATTGGGACTCCAACAGCTACCACAGGTAGTAGAAGAACAATGTCAATTTAAAGAAGAAAATTGTGTGTTTTTTTTTTTTTATAAGTAATGAGATATTTAAAAAACGGAAAGGGGAGAAAACCCCACGGATTACAAGACGGAGGATCCCCAAGGACCGCAACCAGTCACAATCACAAAAGAGGAAGGTCCTCCCATCTGAACACGAAGGTATCAAAGAAACAGCCATTGAACTCGGGGAGGAAGGAAGACCAGAGAAACAAAAAGGCTTTGCTTCTCAGGATCACCTTGACGCATCTTAAAGAAGACAATTGTTGAAGGCTTGAAGCAATAAACTCTGAAGTCTGAACTAAAGAAAGAGTTATTGCATTATCATTCAGTAGTCAACTTGTCATGCAGTGGCATTGTTTTGAATTTTGATCCTATTCTTATTATATTCGTCTTGGTTTTAGACCTACCTTGCAACTTCTCAGTTTCTCTTGTCGTATCCACACCTTATCGATCTTGTTTTTTTGTCATTTGTCTGATTGGGAATGCACTGTTGGTATTATATTTCAGTCATATGCATGAGTCTAATCAGCTATCCTTCTCAGGCAGAACATGGATTGTGTTCTTTTATCCATCGACCGAAGGGTGTTGCCTCATCTAATCATTCTGATAGTTCTGTTATGGCATGGATGGGAAATTTTATGCTTGCTCTGCTGAATTATTTCTCCAGTACACCCTCTTTCATCTAGTCTTTCTGCTATTACCATTACTCATTTCTATGTACAGGGATCTCTCTAAAGAGCTATTGCAGTTCTTGTTTCACCTCTGCTGATTGTTTACACATCGGCATGCTTGCTGATGTAATATGCTTCCAGTGGTTGCCCATTAGAATAAGCTATAAATTTCAAAATGTTCAATGGTTGTATACCTTATGTTTTATAGATCTACTTCCACACTTGATTGATTGTGAGGGACTGTTATATGGTACACTAGCACGTCATGCTTGGTGTTGATTAAAAGCACCCTCTCTAGTCTGCCTATATATTACCTTTCTATGTTCACAGTACCCAGCAGTGTGGCGAATATTTGGAGAAGTTTATGAGGGACTATCTGTGGCATGATAGGATGGATTCCCATAAATTCCATTTGGAGGCATGGAAGTCAATCTGCGATGCTAAGGCATCGAGAGGTCTAGGGATTGAGAGAATAAAGGCGATGAATCAGGATCTACTGGGTAAATGGCTGTGGAGGTTTGGGGTGGAGGATACTAGTCAATGGCGTAGGGTCATTGGGGGTAAGTACGGGATATCATCACCCTTCGGTTGGGACAGCGGATCGGCACGAGCACCGTATGGTTGTAGCGTTTGGAGGGGCATCTTGAAGATTTCTGGAGAGTTTTCTAAAGGAGTGCACTTTGGAGTTGGATCTGGGCACAAAATTAGATCTGTGGAGGACATTTGGTGTGGAGAAGGTTCTTTTCAGGACGAATTTCCAGTTCTTTATTCCCTTACAATGCGGAAGAATTGCTCGATACATGAATGTGCTATAGAAGGGGGAATCATTGGGGTGGGACTTCGGTTTCAGAAGAAATCTAAATGACTGGGAGATTGAGACCCTCTTTAGATTGCTTATCCATTTGCATGATACCATGCTTCGCCCCTTGATTCAGGACAAGCGGATATGGGCTTGGACCAAGAAGGAGCATTTTCGGTCCGTTCTTTTTATGAGGGGTTAGGTGTTTCATCCTATTCTTATCCTTTAGCCCTGGTTTGGAGTTCTAAAATTCTTACTAAGGTTGCTTTCGTCGTTTGGTTGGCATCTAAGGAGAAGATCCTGATTATGGATCATCTGAGATCTAGAGGGATTATCATTATTGACTATTGCTCGATGTGCAAGCATTGTGGGGAATCAATCAATATTTGCTGTAACATTGCGATGTAGCTTGGGAGGTTTGGTCTTTTTCTTATCGGAGTTCAAAGTCAAATCGGTGATGCCGGGGTCTCTTTTGATCCTCCTCAGAAGTTGGCACTCATGCCTTTTTCGTTAGAGGACGGATCCTGTGGTGGATGCTACCATTTGCTATAGCAATGGGACTTTGGAGAGAGGAATTAGAGAATATTCAAAGGAAACAGTAAAGATATGGCCTCGATTATCCTTAATATTAAGGGTTTGATGTTCTTGTGGTCCAAGGTTGCGGGGGAGTGGAGAGGACTTTTCTTCGTAGACTTCGTGTTCTGATGGGATTCCCTTTGTTCTAGGGACATGATTGGTTGCTTTCATTTCATTTTTGTAGTTCTTCTTTTGTTTTTGCTTTGAGACAACCTTTTGTAGGTCACCTTGACTACGTTAGCTGTTGTACTTGTTTAGCTTGGCCCTTTGCCCTTTTATAAAATCTATACTTCATAAAAAAAATACGTCGTCATGCTCTTATTTTTCATTTTTAGCTTTAAAGTGTGGGAGCTTTGTTCAATCCTATGCGGGTTTTGTTGTTCTGCTGTGAGATCAAAGGGGATCATACCATCAATGTGCATTACTGATGCTAGCATGAAAGAGGAAGATTTTCTTAGATGCTGCATGGTTGACAGATTTGAGAGATGTGAACTTGGAGAAGGAATTTTAATGTTTTGAACTTGTTGATTGATGTTTGGCACACTGCTGTGGGTTCTATTAGAAGAAGAGGGTGAGAGAATTTGTGTTGACCCTTCATATGTGGGGTGAGGCTATTATCCAAGTATTGGGGAGGCTTGTGGTGGTTTCATCAAGGCATATGAGAGAACCATTTCTCTATTGCTGTCTGTATATCCGAGGATTTCGATTTGTAGTAGGAATTTCCACTAAATCCCACATAAGGTTGTGTTGTGGGAGGAACCTCTTCTTTGTAAGGGTAGTGATTGAAGGATGAACTTTTCTCTTTTGTAAGACTGCTGCTTGTCCTAGTTGGGGAAAAGAAAGAGGGATGTGCAAACCTGCTTTCGAATTGAGATTGAAGATGATGATGTGGAGGGATATAGTGGTTCAATCAAATATGATGGGGCTAGAAGAACTGAGGTGGCAGGTGACTCATACATGAATTTTGGCCTTGAAGCTTAGGAGATGGGATCGAGGATGATGGTGGTAGGTGAAAAGAGATTCAAAATTCAAAATAAAGTTGTAGTTGTGACACGATGACAAGTAGAAGCAGCTCATTAGGGCAAAGAGGTAACAGAGTTGCATCCTTACTCACATGGTCCATGCACATCACTGACCTCAATTGGAATCATACCTACGGTCTGAATGGTGAGGAGGGTTTGGAGACCTAAGCTGAAGGGCAGAGCAGTTGAATGATGGTAAGGCAGATTGGTGTTGGTTGTTTAGTGACGCTTCAGCGACGAGATGTCTCAAACAACAAAGGGCCGTCAGAGGGGGGGATCATATTCTTTATTCTTTGCCACGTTGTGAATGAGCTAGGTAGTGGTGATACTTTGGGTTCAATTGCTCTAGTTTTGTACAGTAACAGTCGTATAAGTAAATACCCCTTGGAACATCAGAGATCAATCAAATCGAGATCTTTGGTGGTGAGGGGGTGGTTGTGAGGTAGGTGTTTTGGGTGAGAAGTAGGGCAGCGACACATCCTTCAACAGGGAGCAGTAACATTGCGGTGGGGCGCAACTATAGAGAACCCTACTTTGCCCATCACCCCCATCACGGTGTAGATGTTATGAATCCTTGAGTACCGGCTCTTATAACAATGCCTTAGAGGGAGATACCTTGATGTTTCTTAGAAGGCCCATTGGGCTTGGGATGGGAGGCCCAATATAGGTTTCTTTAATATGGAGTTAGGTGGTAGCTTAATAAGTACCCCTAGATGAGGAAAGATCTAAAGGTTTTGAGTACTTGATGAATCTATCTGAAGATGTATTTGATAATGCCTAGGTAGTTACTTATCAAAAAAATACATATATAATGTCTAGGTAGTCGAGAGGTCTGTGGAATCGAAGGACAATTGGTGGTGCAGAGAATGGTGGCGGATTATAGAGTGAATATTTGTAGAAAAAATTAGTTTAGGGCATAAAGCGCTAGGACCCCTAGCACATGAGGCACAAGGCGAGGCACACACTTGATTGAAACAAGGCGCACTATAAAAAATTATAATAAGAAATACGAAAAATTAAGAAAAATAATATCATAAAATAACAAAACCGCTGGGGGAAGAAGAAGAAACCAACTTATCAAAAAAAAAAGAAGAAGAAACCCAAAAAAAAAAGTCAGACCTAGAAGGGAAAAAATCAGATGAAGATAAGAAAACCATAACCGAAGAGGGAGAAAATCATAATTGAGGAAGAAGAAAAAGAAATTCAGAATAGAAAAAGAAATCGTAATAGAAGAACAAAATCAGAATAGAAGAAGGAAAAAAAAAATCAGAACCGAAGAAGAAAATCAGAACAAGAAGAAAAATCAGAACCAAAGAAGAAGAAGAAGAAGGTCTTCTTTTCTTTTTTCGTTATGAGTAGAAGGGAGAGATGGGATTTCATTCCTTCTCTAATAGTTTGTCGTTATTATGGGTTGTGGAGAAAGTAGATTGGTAGATTGAGCAGTTGGCTCTTATTCCTTGTCGATTTAATTTAAAAATGTTTTTGGACAACAACAATAGGTGCTGACTCCTGTTTATGGGCCTAATGAGGCCGGGGAGGGAGATTCTTTGGGGGATGAATTAAATGATGGGAGCCATAGATGAATTCAGCCTTGGTGTCTAAGAGGGGACTTTAAGCGATCAAATTCTCCTTCAAGAAGAAAGGTAGTACCAAAATTTTTGTAGGCATGATATTGTTATTAGATTTTGTTCAAGCTCACCTCTCATGGACATGCCTTCAATGGGGCAGCCTTCTCTTGGACTAATTGTCAAGATTCACCGATCACGCATAGGTTGGATAAGTTTTTGGTGTCAACAGATTGGGAATCCAATCTTCTAGAAGTCATCTTAGAAGCTCTGCCAATCTAGCTTTTGATCACATGCCCGTCTTTTTGAACTCGGGCCCATGTTAGGAAACCTAGTCCATTTCAGTATTAAATTTGTGGTTGGAAGCTTCAAGTTTAATAAATCTGGTGGAATGCAGAAATCTTTTCATTGCAATGGGAGGATGGATTTTCCTAACAGCTAAGCATTCCCTATCTAAAAGAAAATCGTCGAAGGTCGTTCTTGCGAAGGATTCGAGATCGAAGCTCTTGATTCGTGAGTCTTTTTGATTGTCTTGAACACATAAGGTTCCAAAGATCTCTTCTAGGTTGGGCACACCTTGTGTATCAACGGTGGACAACTGAGGTCTCACCAACCCTGGTCACGGCGAGGTGAGCTTTCGGCCTGGGGCTAGGCATGGAGCCGTTTGTACCCTGCGTTTGGCTAGGAGATTGTGTTCCGAATGCACCAGTGAATGATACTCGAGCAAAGGACTGTATGGAGGTTCAAACGGACTTTGTTGCAGAGTTTGAAGTAGAGCCAAATCGCACACCAACTGTTTGTGATGTTGCGCCTATTATTGGTATCAACAAATTGAACACCCCTCAACCTAGGACGTATGCTGGGGTTGCTGCGGCAAATAAACTTGAACTTAGAGTGGATTTTGATCTCCCCGTTCCTGGCAAGAAAGATGAGTTCCCTGCCATCAAGATTCCCAAGGAGGCAGTGGAGAGAGGTCTTAACTATTGCAAGCATGCTCTGGTGGGACGTTTGGATCTGAAGGTTATGCCTATATCAGAGGTAAGGATAAGGGCTAAAGATATTTGGAATCCATCTGGATTTTGGAGAGTCATTCCCCTTGGAAGAGGTTATGTTATGATCATCCTTTCCTCTGAGGAGGAACTTCGACGCATTTGGCGAGGAGGGCCCTGGTTTTTCGGGAAACAACTTATCCGTTTGTCTAGGTGGACTCCCAATTTTAACACCAGTCAGCAAAAGCACTCCCATGCGTTGGTTTGGGTGAGATTTCCAGGCCTTAGCCTAGAATATTGGGAAACTGATATCCTCATGGCTATGGGGAAAACTCTGGGTAATCCTCTTCAAGTTGATGCTAACACAGCTAACAACCGGGTTTCATTGCCTAGTGCAACACCAAAACCCTTGGATAATAACGAGCCTACTATCACACCCACTTCTGAATTGGAGGTTGGTGTTGGTGAGGCGACCCAAGATTTCGAATTTGTGCCTTGTTCCATCCCTATGGTTGAAATTAGTCCTAATGTGGATGACATTTCAGACGCATTGGAGGTTCTAATTGTGGCTGAAATTGATAAGGAGGTTGAGGGTGTTCGGATTGAATCTAGCCTAGCTATTGTTGAGGCAGTGGACATTCTCAGAGCTAATGATGTAGAGCCTGTGTTAGAGGTGGAACCATCATCTTTTAGCGATGAGGGTAAAGCCACTGATTCTCCTTGGCATTTGAAGACTAGAAAAGGCCATGTTCTCCTTCCCAGGTGGAAACAACATGAGATCAGTCCGCCAAACACTAGATCCAAGTCGGGTAGGAATCCGCCTAGTCAGTAATCTTCTCACTCGCCTATTTTTTGCTGTTTTACATAGGAATATTCTGTTTTGGAACGCTAGAGGATTGGCTAATCCTAAGTCCTCTGATATGCTTAAGAATCTTGTTAATAAGTCTCATTCAGATCTGGTGTGCATAGCGGAACCCCTGATCAAACCTTGTCGGTTTCGGGCAGCCTCTTGTGCTTCTCTTAAGCTTGCTAGGGAGGTAATCTCTAATGATTGTTTGGACAAACTGGGTAATATTTGGATCTTATGGAAAGAAGGCAGACCCAAACCGTTGGTTATTGCTTCTTCTAATCAACAGATCTCTGTCTCTCTTGGTGGTTGTATACTTACCATAGTACATGCTAAATGCACCACAGTAGCTCACAGAAGCCTATGGGCTGAACTTCAATCATTGAGTGTTATTGGCAAACCGTGGTTAGTGCTGGGTGACTTTAATGCGGTCTTATCTACGGAAGAAAAAAGGGGTGGGAGGAATCCTATTCCGAGTTCCATGGTTGAATTCAGAAACATGGTTGATGGTTGTTGTTTAGTTGAAGTGCCTAAATCAAGTTTGCGGTTTACTTGGTCTAATCAGCAAATGGGTACCCGTCGTATTTTATCTCAGCTTGATCGTATGTTTTGCAACCAAGGTTGGATGGATAGCTTCCCTGGGTGGAAATATAAAGTCCTTCCTTGGATTCGGTCAGATCACTCGCCTCTCGTTGGGGGGAGTATGTTTATTCCGAAACCTAGCAACATTCCGTTCAGATTTCTTAAGATGTGGCTATATCACAAGACCTTCCTGGATGTTGTGCGCCAATGTTGGAATAGGGAGATCTTTGGTTCACCTATGTTTATTGTGATTCAGAAACTGAAGTGGCTTAAAGGTACTATTAAACAATGGAACATAGAAGTTTTCGGGTATAATAGAGTCAAGCTAGAGAATAAAAAGAATGAGCTGAAGCTGAAGCAAATGGAATTGGAAGAGGATCCGTTAAATGACCAACTTGCCACTCAGATCAATGAACTGGATTCCGACATTACCACCTTTCAACACCAAGAGGAGGTTCTTTGGAAGCAAAAATCCCGTGTTAAATGGCTACAAGATGGAGATAGGAATATGATGTATTTTCATAACCTCGCTCAGATTAGAAGACATGCTTCGCAGATTACCGAGCTTCACACGGAGGAAGGTGTCTTACTCCAATCTCAAGATGATATTAAAGCGCATGCTGTGGATTTCTTCACCAAAAAATTTGCCTATCATACTTGTACCTTAGACCATGAGATCCTCAATTTGATACCTAACCAAGTTACTATGGAAGAGAATAGACAACCTACTATGATCCCCGATGCCCAGGAAATCAAGAAGACGGTTTTTAATATGAATGAAGATAGCGCTCCTGGTCCAGACGGATTTCAAGGCTGCTTCTACAGGTTTTGCTGGGAGATAGTGGGGACAGTTCCTCATGGTCTCAAAGCCAGTCATGTTGTCCTTATTCCTAAGGTAAAGAATTAATGCAGGGGCATTTTCACACCGGGCTCGAGTGGGGCAGCCTGCGTATATGGGGCACACTCGGGGTGGGATGGCCTATGTGAAATGGGACCCACGAAGGAGGGTTCGACTGAGGACCTGAATCATGGGCTATGAGATAAAGGAGTTTAATCTCACACTACCAACAGCCACGGCTTTTGGGGAGTATTGGTTAAATATCCTGCATCAAAGTGGTATCAGAGCGGGAGGTCTCGTGTTCGAGACTCCTCACCGGGGGTGATTAATGCAGGGGCATTTTCACACCGGGCTCGAGTGGGGCAGCCTGCGTATATGGGGCACACTCGGGGTGGGACGGCCCGTGTGAAATGGGACCCACGAAGGAGGGTTCGACTGAGGGCCTGAATCATGGGCTATGAGATAAAGGAATTTAATCTCACGTTACCAACAGCCACGGCTTTTGGGGAGTATTGGTTAAATGTCCTGCATCAAGAATGCTACTAAGCTTGGTCAATTCAAACCAATTAGTTTAAGCAACTTCCTCATGAAGATTATCACAAAAATCATGGCCAATCGGCTTCGCAACTTATCCAGTTGCCTTGTCTCTAAGGAGCAAGCCGCCTTCTTGAGTGATAGGAATGTTCAAAGTAGCATTGGCCTGGCATCGGAGATGATTAATGAGCTTGATTACAAGCGTAGGGGAGGAAATGTTAGCATTAAAATTGACATATCACAAGCTTATGATTCACTCAACTGGGAATTTTTGTGGCAGGTTCTTCAACGATTTGGTTTCCATCCTACATTTTGTAGATGGATACAGGAGTCGATTAGAAACTCCTCCAGCTCCATTATCCTCAATGGTGGACCTTGTGGTTTCATTCCTATAGGGAGAGGACTCCGGCAAGGGGACCCCCTTTCTCCAATTCTATTTGCTTTGGCTGAAGATGTCTTGAGCAGGGGTATAAACAACATGCATGATAATGGCATATTATATCCTATGGTTTCTAACTCTATTTATCAAGGTCCGACTCATCTCCTTTTTGCAGAAGACATTTTCATATTCGTCAACAGTCATATTAAAGGTCTGAAAGCGTTGCTAGCCTTCTTTGCCAAGTATCAAGAATCTACAGGTCACTTTGTTAATAGCTCGAAAAGTCGGCTCTTCATGGGGTCTATGGGTACCTCCCGGAGGCGTGCCATAGAACGTATCATGGGCATTTAGGAGGGTAAACTCCCGGAAACATATCTCGGAGCTCCTCTCTTCAAAGGGCGTGTGGCAGTACCCTTTTTGAGAACTCTTGTAGACAAAATCAGAACTAAGGCATCCGGATGGGCTGGTAAACTTCTCTCTTTCCAAGGTCGTGTTACCCTTGCTAAATCGGTCCTTAATAGTATACCCGTTTACAATATGGCAATATACGGCTGGCCCCTTTCGGTCATAAAGGAGTGTGAAAAGTATGTTCGGAATTTTATCTGGTCCGGGGATCCTAACACTAAGAAAGCAATGACTGTACCATGGTCTGTTGTTTGCTGTCCACTTGAGGAAGGAGGGCTTGGTCTTCGTGGTCTGAAAGAGGTCAACATGGCCCTCATCATGAAACTAGCATGGCATTTATTGGAAGGAGATGATGCTTGGGCTAACTTCATGAGAGGCAAATACTCTATGCGATGTGGCGACTTTATCGACTATCACAAGAGATCGTCAATTTGGCCTAGCATCAAGAAGGGTATTTGTGAAGTTAGGAAACACTATGGATGGATCGTCGGCGATGGCCAAAGGATCCAGATTTGGAAGGAACCTTGGGCGGGGGATAAATCTATTAAGGATATTTTGATAGGTGATGCAGCTATGTGGCGCAAATGCAACTCAAGGTTGAGTTCCCTTCAATCCAATGGTCAATGGAGGATTCCTGATTCAGTGCAGATGGTATTCAATAGAGTTGGGCTTTTCCCAACCCTTCAAGGGTATATTGTTCAGCAAGTAGACATTCGGGTTTGGAAACCAGAGGTTAATGGGCGATTTTCTGTCAAGTCGGCCTTCAACTCGATTCTTAGTGCCAAGCCTCTTTTTCATTGCCATACTTGGATCTGGAAATCCGATGTTCATCCACGTATGGAGCTATGACTTGGAAGATTTTTCATAAGGCTTTACCTATCGATGACTCGCTACAAAGAAGGGGGATCACGACAGCCTCTAGATGTGGGTTGTGTAAAGCCAATACTGAATCTCAACACCATTTGTTCTTTGAGTGTTCATTTTCTCAGATGGTGTGGAATGAACTATTGGGTTTATTCCTTATGTCTGATTTTATTCATTATTGGCCTGATTTTATTACTATCAATAACAAATGCAATCCGCTTAAGAGTCATCTTTGGAGAGCCGGAGTGATTTATGGGTTGTCTGCCATTTGGAAAGTCCGGAACAACGTTCTATTTGATAATGAGATAGCTAACGTAGCACTAGTTATGAAATGGATCATTAAGTGCATCAAGGAAGGTGTGATGAATTCTAAAAGTTGCCCTCCTAGCCTTCCTTCGGACCTTTCCATAACTAGTAAGTTTGGGTTGCCTCCCATTCTTCGGAAAGCTCCTACCATTCTACCTTGTACTTGGCGACTCCCCCCTGCGGGTATCATTAAAATTAATTGCGATGGCTCTTCACAAGGCGACCCTGGTAAAGGAGGCTTGGGAGTGCATTATAGGGACTCCACGGGTAAATCTCTTGGTGTGCTCATTGCGGAATGTAATGCAATTGTGGAAGGGGCAGCAAAGGCGATACAACTTGGGTGGCTGAATGTTTGGGTTGAATCTGATTCAGAGTCAGCAATTAAAGCTTTCAAAAAGGATGAGGTTCCATGGGTGGTTCGTGCCAAATGGGACTCAATCAAAATGCAGTTTGACAACATATTTTTCTCCTCGATTTGGCGTGAAGCCAATTTCAGTGCGGACCGTTGCTCTAAATTTGGAGCTAGCCTTTTATCTGGTTTATTTCAGTGGTGGGATGATCGTCCACCTTTCCTTTTAGTGGCCGAGGATCCATTTCAAATCTATTACAGATTCGATGACTGACCTTGGCCACCTTTTCCTTTTTTCTCTTTTTTCTTGCTTGTTTTCTCTTTTGTTCTCCTTCTGGAGGCTGTAACCATTTGTTCCCTTTTCAATATATTTTCACTTAGCGAAAAAAAAAGGGTGGGTTTTCCTTGTGCTCAAAGCTAAAAGGCCCTTAAAAATAAAACCAAAGAGTGGAATCTAAAACATTTGAAAGGATTGAGTTGAAAAACAGGGAGCTCTTGTTGATTATCAAAACTATTGACAAAACAAAAGAAATAAGAGATCACTCTATAAATGAGAAGATTAAAAGATACGAATAAAAAAAAGAAGAGATAAGAAACAAAAATAGCTTTTTCCTTGCTAAGCTGGAAAGAGATCATGGAAGCAAAAGTTGAGAATTAATTGGGTCAAAGTAAAGGGACAAGAGCATAGATTACTTTCATGCATGTGCAAATGCAAGAAGAAGAGGTAACACCTTTAATAGAATAAGAGTGGGAGATCGCATGAAGAGTCTCATAAGAAAGGAGATCACAAAATTTTACAAAAACCTTTATTTTACCCAGGCTCTTTGTAGACTTACTCCAGACGGGTTGCTTTTTTCCAAATATCAATGAGTATCGGGTGGCTTGGTGAAAGGGAGTTCAAAGAGGAATAGATTTTCTTGGTTGTTAAATCCATGGGTGAAGATAAAGCAACAAGCCCGATGGATACACTATGTTCTCTCATCTAGTGTTTTGGTCCATTCTAAAGGAAGATATGATGACGATCATGAAAGAATTACACAAGAGGACAATAAGGAATCAAGGGTCTAATGCGAAATTTGTTGCTTTGATTCCTAAATTTGGAGGAGCCTTTTAGACCCATCTGCTTGGTTGGAAGGAGTTATGAATTTGTGGCAAGGGTGCTATTCGAAAGACTCAAGTAAGGTGATTGGTGTTAAACAACCATACCCCAAAAGATCGACCTGTTGGGGAAAGGCGAAACAACTATGTATACCAACGGGTCGTCGGGCCAATACAACACGTGCGTGGGAACACAACATCCGCTAACACGCCCCCTCAAGGGGAATACACTCCGCTGGAGACGACTTCTCAGCCTTAAGGCTCTGATACCATGTTAAACAACCATTTACCCCAAAAGATTGACTTGTTGAGGAAATGGCGAAACAACTATGTATACCAATGGGTCGTCAGGCCAACACAAAACGTGCGCGGGAACACAACATCTGCTAACAATTGGGTGGTATGAAGTTGCATTGTCAAAGGTAGATAGATTCTCGATGGAATTTAATAGCTAAGTGTACTGATTCTTGGGTGAGAAGGAAAGAGAAGATCTTATTTGTAGGATTGACATAGAAAAAGCTTATGACAATGTGGATAGGAGCTTCCTACTATGTCTTAAAGAGAATGGGTTTTGCGGAAGAGGTGGATTAAATAATGTGTTGGGTTTGCATCGTTCTCCATTCTTATTAATGGGTCCTCTGAGGGCTTTTTCAAAAAGCTCAAAAAGGCCTAAGGCAAGGAGGTCCACTTTCCCTCCTTATTTTGGTGGTGAAGCCAAGTCTTCTTATCAAAATGGCAAATCAGTTATATCTCATCGAAGGATTCAAGGTTCAAGACTCGCTCACAATTTGAAGATGATGCAGTTATCTTTCTCAATGCCTCATTATATGTTGTGGAAAACTTATGTGCTTTGAAGTTTCCAGTCTGTAGGTGAACTTTAAAAAAGGCCAAGTGATTAAGGCTTTTCTCTTTTGGGGGAAGAATCACACTTATTAAAAGTATTTTGGCAAGCATCCAAATCTACTACATGCTATGATACCCGGATACGAACACGGATATGGGAAGCGGGGATACGACTTGACATGTTCCAAAATCAGGGACACGAATATGAGTATCCTATTTTGTAGTTCAAATTTTTCAACTTTTTATGAAGCATACGTGGGGATATGCGTCGGTGTTGTGTCCCGTGTCGTGTCGACACGAATACGATGACCATGTACAAGTATCCGGATATCATCAAGGTTTAAAATTTCGTTTCAGAGGAATGTCTCGGTCAAGTGAAAACCGAGACAAACCCCAAAACGAATCGAATTGGAACATTGAAAAAATGGCGAAACAACGAAATTTCTGAAACATACCCAAAATCATGAAATCATATTTTTTATCTGTTTTTTTATTTGATTGTATCGTAATGTCTCGGTTTGTCTCGACAAAACAAACCGGAACATTATGAAACGAAACAACACATACAAAATATTGCATGTTCCATTTCGGTTCTCTTACGAAACATTCCGAAATTTTAAACCATGGGTATCATAGACTACATGCCTCTCTTTAGAATTTCGGTGTCAGTGGCTAAGTAGATAGAAGACCTTCAAAGTGATTTCTTGTGGTCTTGGAAAGGGAAAGAAAAGAAGTTTCACTTGGTTGACCGGAAGATTGTTTGCAAGCCTAAGAAGTTTGGCAACTAAGTTATTCACAAAATAAAAATTATGAACAAGGTACTACTAGATAAGTGGCTCTGGAGATATGGGAGGAAAGAAATGGACTTCTGGCAGATAGAATCAATAGCAAATGTAGGCTATGTAGCAATAGAAATCGAGATGGAGATTCCTAAGAGGTTTTGGGGTGTGGAAAAGAATAATGAAAAGTTTTGATGACCTCATTTTTGCAACCCGATTTGAAGTGAGTGGATACATGATTAGATTTTTGGGCGGATGAATGTTGTGGGTTATGAAGGTTATGCGAGATTTGCCCAGGCTTTATCAGCTAGTGCTAGTTAAGAACTTAAGAAAAAACTACAATTCAAGAAGAAATGGTAAGATTGATTGGGTGCCAATCTTTAAAAGAACTTACTAGATAGAGAAATATTGGAACGTATGAACCCTTGAAGCGTCTGGAAGTAGCTTATATTCCCTAGAAGGTGAAGATCAGCGTATTTGGAAAGGAAGCCCCAATGAGCCATTATCTGTAGCTTCATTCTATAATATCTTGTCAAGCTTCTTGGAGGAACGATCAGTGGAGGAGAAAGTTTGGGGAAACTCTGTTCCTCCAAGAGTGGAGGCCTTTCTGTGGGCGGTTGCTTTGTGCAAAATTCTTATGGTAGGCCATCTAATTCACTTGAACTTGTTATACCAAATGGGTGCATTTTGTGTTTTTGTTAGAATGATGAGAAGTCTTGAATTTATTTTTGAAGTGCTTTGAGATGATATGGACTTTCCCGTGTGCTCTGGCGGTTCGGGATGGCCCTCAGGTCCATATGGTCTCAGAGGTAGAATACTTTGGACAGTTTGCTTATGCCATTTGTTGGAGTCTGTGGAAGGAATGAAATTAAAGAATTTTCGAAGATATCTCTCCCCCTTCTGTGGAAGTGTATAACGTTGCGTTGAGGATGTTAGTAGATTGGTGCCTCGTGTTAAAGGAGTTCCAAGGAGTACTAGCGACAGATCCAGTGGTGAATTGGAATGAAAATAGTTTGCAGTAGGCTCAGAAAAGAAATTGTAGATCCTTCTTGGAAATACCTTAAACACCGAGGGTTGGATTAAATTAAATTTTGATGGAAGTTCAACAGATCTCCTGGATTGGCAAGCATTGGAGATGTATTTCACAATGTGTAGTAGGAAATCATCAAATCCTCCTTGGGCCCCATTGGAATGCTGATACAAATGAAGAAGTCAAAGTGATGTTTCAAGGTTTAAAAATTTTTAATGACAAGTTTGATGGTCCCTCGGAGGTTGAAGGAACTCAACAGATGCTGTCAAACGGGCAAACGAGGAGGATCAATATCCTTGGAGGTCTTTGAACATTATTGATCACATTGGATTATTGGCCAGAGGATGGGGCATTACTTTCTCTCTTACCCACAGGTCTGCTAATAGCTTAATGGATGTATTTGCTAAAAGTGGTGTTCATAGGAATTCTTTGTACAAGGAACCTTCTTTCTTAATCCCTTTTATTCCTTTTTCAATCGCGTATTTTTGCTTATTATTAATACAATTTTGTCGTTAAATATAAGAAAGTAATATATATGTAGATATTTTTTTTTCTTTTGCAGATAGTGAAAGCATTCAGGTGGAGAATGTTGCACCTTCCAATCAGGAAAAGTTGCATGTGAAAGGCACTTCTCTGAGACATAAGACACGTCGGCGTCATGGGTATGTTTCCATCTATTTTTCTCAGGTTACTTCTACTCAGATAAGTTCTCTAAATATTTGTGTGGATCCTTCATGGAAATATAATCAATTCATTTATTTCAGAATCTGATGATGAAGAATTCAACATATCAATAAGGAGGAAGTAGATAGAATAGCTGCAGAAATTCACAATAGAAGCAATGGAAATTAATCCTCAAGGGCCTTGACATTTCTCTCATGTAGAAAAATTCCAGCAATAATATTTTCTGAAAAGAAAAACTCAAACCCTTAGAAAATGACTTCTATACAACCCTAATCTTCCCCTATCCTCAACTACATTGAAAGAAATAAAAATTGCTAAAGCTTGATCTATCTTTCTCTTATGCATAGCCTTGCAATTACTTTCCCAGAGAAACATGTCAAACATGTCTTTTATGAGAAAATAACATCAGTACAACTTAATCTTCCCCTAATCTCAATTGTGTATTTACTCTAATCCTGACCCATTAATTTCTGCGCTAAGACCAGAAGTAATCAAACATAAACTTTGGTAAGAATGGAAAATATAGGCTTTTGAAATCTAATCCCATTAGATCCCATGATTTGTGAGACAAATCACAAAGATGTGAGACTTTACTTAGGGTTTAGTGAAAGATATGAATTGTAGCGTAGAATAAGCTGCACTCGCAAATTCCACAAAGTTTTGGCGTCCTATCGTACACATGCCCTAATTGCTTTGTTGTCCAATTCTCTTAGCAAATGAGTGCTATGGGCTCGTAAGGATTTTATAATGGAAGTCCTTAACTTACACAAGGAGATAACTGCCTTGAAACCATGGTTGAAAATCTCGTATCGTCTTGTTCCGTTTCAGCTGAGACGTCTCGTTCCAGTAAGGTACCAAGACGATACATTGGGTCCCTCTCCAACTTTAAACCCCATAATTAACCTTTATTGACCTTGTTAACTAACTTGCTCAACACTTCTGCCTCTATGACAAATAGAAAACCACAATGCCGATCTCCTTGTCTTAGACTTCTTGAGCTTTCGAAGCCTTTTGGGGATCCTATAAGGATGGGCCAAAGAAATGCAAGGTTTGACCCAACACATTTCGAATTGAAACCCAGGCTTCTCATGAAGTATTCTAGGAATGACCAATCCACAAGATCATAATATTTCTCAACATCGAACTTGCAAGAAATACCATGTTCCCCTATTCTTAATCTTGGTTCTATATATATTTTTTGCTATCAACACATCATCTAACATTTGACAATCTTTTGTAAATGCACCTTGATATGCGCCCACCACATGATCAATCACTTCTTTAATTCTTTCAGAAAGGACTGATCTCTTTGTTGCTTAGAGCATCCAACTTAGCTCCTTATTTTCAAAGTTGAGAATATGTTGAATTGTTCTCGTGCAAGATTACAGGAAACATTATTGTGTAAATTCTACAAAATAGGATGATGCAAAAGAAAACAAAAGAAGCTTCCAAGAAAGGTGCTCTTGTTGTAGAAAAGCATGTTATGCCAAGTCTTCACCCTATGGATCCCAACTATCCCAACTTTTAGATTCTAAGCATGCAACCTTATTGATTTGAAATATTAGAAGCTTCGTTACATTTAGCATGATATCATCGTCATAAGCCTTTTTCCAATAGTATGGGGTCAACTGCACTTCATTCAATCTTGTCTAAAGCCATCTCTTATGTTAAGGCAAGTTTCTTAAAATTTTCTTTCATAACCTCACCCTCGCCCTTTTAGGCCCTTCGACTTGCACATTCATCACTGGTGCTGTCATTGGTTTTCGTAGTACATGACCAAACCATCTCAATCGACTTTCCCTCATTTTGTCACTTATTGAGGCTACTATATATTCATGAATGCATTGATTTCTAATTTTGTCTTTCCTTGTCTTACCACACATCTATCTCAACTAGTGTTTTTAAACCCTAAGGCGTGAGGCGAGGTGCTTCACTAGACAAAGCCTTGAGGCGTAAGACGTAAGCCTCACATGCACGTATTTTTTAGGTAGATAAGTATTTAAATCTATAAATAAATGTAGCAAAAATTCAAAAAAACAAAGCATATTTTCAAGTTCCAACCACAAACAAAAAAGCACAACACCAATCATAGACTCAATCTTCTACTAAATTAAATGCATCTTCATTAATTATATGAACAACATCCTCTTTTTGATAGACCAAGTCGAAATTCAACATCTCGTCATCAATCAATTGTAGATCAATCGATGTTGGGTCCCTTTTAAATATAAAACTTAGGGTTTTTATTTTTATTTTTATATTGGGTCCCTTCGACACCTATTTTTTTTTAATATCTTGACATTCTTTTTTTATTTCTTTTTTAAAACAACATGACAAAAAATAGCACATTTGAGGGGTACGCCTAGTCCAAGAAGCGTTGACGAGGTGTACGCCTCACAGAGAGGCGTAAGCCTCGTCAATGCCTCTTGGAGCGAGGCGTATGCCTCAGATGTGTAAATGCCTTTTGATTGAGCCTCAGGGCATTTTTAAGAGCTTTGCCCCGAGGCGCATTTCGAAGCGTAAGCCTCACGCATTTAAAAACACTGATCTCAACATCCTCATCTCGACTATGCTCCTTTTATGAATATGTTTCTTGTCTGTCCAACCTTCTGCTCCATAAAGCATCTCCAGTCTTATTGTCGTCTTATAAAAATTTTCTTATAGTCTTGATTGGCACACGTCGATCACATAACACACTAAAAGCACATCTCTACTTTAGCCACCCCACTCTAATTCTATGGGCAACATCTTCCTCAATCTCCCCTTATCAATAACAGAACCGAAAAATTTTAATTGAATTTTTTTAAAGTAGAACCACTTAAAATTGCCACCACTAGCATGTGTGAGGCGTATGCCTCTAACACGGCATTAAAAAGGTGTAAATAGCGTGAGGCATTCACTTTTTTACGCCTTTTTAATAAGCCTCATGGCGTTTTGGGGAACCCTTGACCTGAGGCAAACCTTAAGGCGTAAGCCTCAAAAACCTTTAAAAACACTGATACTTGTTTTTCAAGAAAAGAAAAAAATTCTGTTCCTTGATATATTGATTGCTTTTAAGTCATAAAAACCATTAGTTCTGCTTTCATTATTTATTTGTGGTCTCTGTCTTTTCTTATCAAACTATTGATGGATCTATTTTAGGCAGGCTTGCTGCAGTTGATGTTTTTGTTTGCTTTCTTCAAGAAAGAGTGTTAGATATGGAATATATTATTCTCAGTTGTTAATAGTTCCAGTAGAAACAGAAACAATTACGATCGTTGTTGCTACTGATCTTTTTCGTATCCAGAATCAACCACCACAAAAGCGACTGTCTATGTGCTGTCTGTGTTGTAAGACGTCGCAGGCAGGAACGTGAGGGAAATTCTCAAATGGTTGAGAATCAGATTGGAATAAGTGATGGTAATCTCTCTCAAGAATTCAGGCAAGAGGTATGCCAAATTCCCTTTATTATGATTTCAAATTTTGCTTGATTAAATTAGTTAATTTGGCAATACGTATTCTTGTAAACTAGATACATATGGAGATGGAAAGAATTTGTGGAAACTTACACAATCATGTATAATTGAAATATATCACAGTAGAGTCATAGCCAAGGCATTAAATTTTGGGTTTGAGGTTAATGTCAACCAGCCCGAAAATGGAAATATTTCGACCAGTGTGGAAATGATGGAAATATTGTGAAAATTTTTAAAATGATAAAGCAAGCATAAAAACACACTCATAAGCCATCGTACTATAATATACAACCATATGGATGTGGAAATGAATGATGTACAATTTTGATAGCATAACAGTTAAAAACAGCTATACACATGGAAATGATTATTACAATTAAATCACCTCACATAACGTACATTATATCAAAATAAAACTTTACATTACACAAAAGGTCAATAAGAGAACGTTATTTATTATAATACAAAATATTAATTTATTAAATCAACTATACATAACCAATTAAAAAGTGCATCATATATGCATGCACTTGATGCAATCGAATTTTCATTTTTATAAGAAAAACGTTAACCCGACCCAGTTGTAGATCAAGACAAGTTATACAACATAAAAGTCATTCGAACATAACCATGGACATTTAGGGGGAAAAAAAAATGAAATTGGGGTTTTCCTCAAATTTCGAATTTTTTCACTTAAAATATTCTTAAATGTGTGCACAAATGCGATGTAAATGCCTTGTAGATCCATAGATTGGATGCATTTACACCTCAAAACTCTTGTTCTAGAAGAAACTTTAACAAAATTGAGTTTATTTAAAACAATTCATTGTTACCTTGAAAATTTTAAAAATTTCAAAATAACTCCATTGATCGATATAAGAAGTTTTTTTGAACAAATAATCAAAGTGGAATAGTCATTTTTGGTCTAAGATGGATTGAGGACTGAAAGTTTTGCAAAAAAGGAAAAGAAAAAAAATCTGGAAGAGTTTATTGTGTTCAAGTTGAAATATCTCGTTCGATCAAAATATTTCAACCAAAATAATGTACTATGGTTAGGTCGAAATGTTACTGTTCATTTCATGAAATATTTCGTGAAATAATGTAGATTTTGACTGTATGGTATCTTTCCCGTCAACCACTAGGGAAATGGGAATATTTCACAAAATAAAGAAATTTAATACCTTGGTCATAATGACTTGTTTCATTAATGATTTGATTGTTGTGGAAACTATACTCTTTTAAAGTAGAAAAGAAATAAATTTCACAAAATTATCAAAATATTTCGCGAAATATTTTCATTTTCTAGGTTACCGACAGGAAAGAATATTTACGTGGAAATAATGTTAAATTTCACAAAATATTTCCATTCATGTCGAAATATTTCGTGTGAATAGTAAATTTCGATCAATTGACGGTGTAAATATGTATTATTTCGGTCAAAATGTTTCTACATGTATGGAAACATTTTAATCATAGGTCGGAAGCATCTTATTTGTGCTCAAAACCGTTATAAATCTCATATTTGATCCATTTAACCCATTTACATACATTTTTTATACAAAAGATCAATTCATTGTAGATTTTTTGGTTCACGGATTGATCATGAGGACAAATCAAATCCTATTTAGGAGTTTTTTCAAATTCGAAATATACATAAGGATAAAATTCCTTGCTACAAATAAATTGGTTAGGTGTAAATGCATTAAATTTATGAATCTATGATGCATTTACACTTGATTTGTGCATGGATTGAAGATTGTTTAGGGTGAAAATTTTGAATTTGGGAAAACCCCCAATTTCATTGGTTTTTATCCTAAACATCCACGATTGTGCATAAATTGATTATATGTTGCATAACTTAGCCCGTTCTACAAGTAGGTTGGGCTAAATTTTTTTTCAAAAAAAAAATATAAACGTTAAAAAAATTAAATTAATGTTATAAGTTAATAGTAAATAGGTTTTCTAAAATTACATATAATGTTAAAGACATTAATGGAAGTGAACAAGGATTTATTAATACATTTCTTTATGATTTTTTTATAATTAGCAATTAAATAATAGTTATATAATTAAATTATACCTTGATTAATTAAAGATACCTGCTGCAACATATTACAGACCATTATGATCATTCATTTCCACACTACATATGCTTGTATATTATGGTTTGATAGCTTATGAGTGTGTTTTTATGCTTGTTTCATCATTTCCCAAACTTTTCACAAAACATTCCACAATATTTCCACCATTTCCATAAAAAATGTATTATTTCCACACTAATCAAAATATTTCCATTTTCGGACTGGTCGAAATAACCTCGAAACTGAAATTTATTTCCTAGAAGTGATGTCTGAGTAGTGCTATATGAGTTGAAAACACCACTAAACAATAAAAGGAACTCTTCGTCTTGTCATTTAACATCTAATAGTACACAAATCCCCAATATCTTGACCAATTCACCATGAATTTTGTTATACCCCATGTAAAACAATCTAGAAGTAGTTGACAAAGATGTACAACTCTGCATGTCAAAGTTCACATAAAATATCTTTAAGATAATGAATAGAAATCATCTTAATATCTTCTAGCATCCAATTCTATCAGGGGATATCAATCCCTTGAGTCCTTGGTAATGGCACACTTGCGGATTCTTCAGCAGCATTGTGACACGTGCAGAAAAGACCCCAAAATGAGAACAAAGTATTTTCAGTCTACCTCTCTGACATAGATCAGGTGCCTTCGTGGAAATTGACTGTATAAAAATGATTCTGTTGTCTAGAATGATTCTTTGCATCTCCCCGAATCTTAGTATCCGTAAAGCTTACAGACTACAAAGGGTGTCATTTAAGAAGGAAAAAAGGTAAAAGGTGTCATTTATTTGCAACTAAATTGATATTCAACTATCTGAATATATAAAAAATATGACTTCAACTGCAAAATTGCAGTTTAAATTAAAATGAGAAATGCTAGACCATAGAATGGATTGGAGCTGCTGTCATCTTTAATTTTCTGGGAGTTTGGTTTCGTCTTATTATCATGCTTTTTTCCTGGTGGTCTACATTTTCTGTTGCAGGAAACTTCCCTAGACAATCCATACGGTGAGGATGCATCATCGAATTTGGACCACTCCCCGGATCCTGATGCAGATGCTGATTTGGAAGGAGAGGAAATGAAGTTGGAGACATCTGAGCAACAGGAAAGCCCCCCACAGGAGAAGCAGGAGATCAGTGAGAATGAGATGGAGATCCAAAAGACGGGTGAGGGTGAACCTTCTGAGCAGTTACAGCTTGGTGAGGGATCTGGAGAGGAACCTAATCCACAGTCTCGATCCCAAGACATGGAGGATTCAGATTTTGTGATCCAACCAGATACTCAGAAAGACGACACACCGCTGCAGCAGAAGGAAGAATCCACAGCAGTTCAGCTGTTGCAACAGAAGCAAGAGGTAAATTGAGCGGTGTCAGATATGCTGTGCTCTTCTAATTACAATCTATCATCACGGCTTGCGTAGAAATCTACTCATCTCCCACTGTGGTTTGGTTGCAGGAATCACAAGAGAAGCATCTACAAACTAGTATGTACAAGAACCTTCATGAAGAGAATCCTTCAATTTTGGGGTTATGTAGGACTCTTTTCCCCGACGATCCTAAATCTGTCTGGAGTGGGCCCCATTCATTGGTCCGCCCCCGCAGGTCAGTACGCACTGGCAGCGCCATTCATGCGGCCATAGCAATGTTCATGAAGTAGCTCCCAGCCTCCACAACTACTGCTGTAATTCTTGCATAGTCCCATGTTTAATTCAAGTACGTTGAGGATCCTTCTTAGGAAATTAAATGTTGATAATGGAGAGTTGTGGCTGATATTTGAAACGATAGTTCGGAGTGTTTATTAGTTTGGAACATGAGCAGTGCTCCTCACATGCCGTGTCGTATGTGCCTCAGTGATCGGGGGTGGCTGTCAACATCACGGGAGATGCTTTGCAACATTTTTGAGATTTAAATCAAGTGCATTAGTAAGGACGTGATCATGTTCTAGTCTTCATCATCTCATTTGATAAAACGGGATCTAGGCCAAACTAGTACTAGCACGCGGGCCAACAAATTGGACGTAGGGACGACGGTCTCCTATGACTGGCAACTGCTGTTGATGGGGAAATCACGATTGCTTTCTCCCAACCTCTGCCTGTGGATGAATAGTGTCAATGAGGAGAGAGATAGGGGGGCAGGGAGCTTGGCTAATCTAACAATAGAGGTGGAAGAGTGCTTCTCTCAAGTCTACGCTTTCTATTCTTTGAAAAACTTGGAAACTCTCCTACAAGCAAGTTTTTGATGGATAAACCTTACACATTGAGCAAAACCTAACGAGTGGATTACCCAACCAAATCCTAACCCTCTTAAACTTTCAACCTAATGCTTTAGAATTCACGAGGAAAACTCAGCTCCGATGAGTTATGTCTTTCTTGCCCTAGAGTAACCCATCTGAGCCTCACAGAGTTTAGACATCTCATTTTGAAGAGAGGAAAACTTGGTCCATGAGCTAGTGACAGTCCCATGCTTCAAAAAATTTGGGTTTCGATGGCTGTTGACCCAAGGGCAAATACTTTGGCGCTGGGACAGTTCGAACAAATGAACTCTACCCTCCCGATTCAAATTCGTCTAAAAATTTTTGAATCTTCACGGGCTTAGAACTATTGTTGCTTTGTCGTCTGGAAAGTTCATTTAGAGCATTACATAGCCTATTAAAATAGAATCTCTTCAAAATGAGATATCTCCTTGAGTGCGTGAATACTTGGTTTGCCCAAATTGAACGTGCCTCTGAACAGCTCGCAAACACCCAATTTTGATGTACCACTTCACACTTACAGTAGGCGTTAAGTGTGTTTTGTGGGAATACTTAAATAGCCAAGGCAGCTTGATATATTCATCTTCAATCAGGCCATCCAAGAGAATTTTTCTTCCTGCCCAAGATTAATAGATTGATTTAATCTATTTTTATCATTGAAAAAATGATTTCACAGCACCTCCTTCATTCCCTCGTAGTAGTAACCAAGCTTGGAACCGAGGGCTGGACCTAGCCTTTGGAAGACCAGCCTCGACCCAAGCCCGAGATTGGTCAATTTTCATTTTTCCTATAAAAACCCTGTACCCCACCCACAAGAAAGTTCTCTTCTAATCTCTCTATGCTCGAGCTTCGTGCTCCCTCTCCCTCTCCCCTCTTTACAAGCTCTCTAGTAGTCTACAGCTCTACAAAAAATTATAATTTCTATAATGTTTCTTTAATTAATGTGCACAAGCACAATCAAGTAGCATGCACGTGAGTACATGATGATGCACGGCGCTGATGGGTGCAATATTTCGAGATTCGAAGTTCAATCTTCATGTGTCATTAACCAAGTAGATTTTTTTATTTTTATTTTTTTGCTTACAAATTTCTTCTTATCTAATATCTTCTATTTATTTTTTCTAGAAACATTTCAATGACCGTTTCTGAAAGTGCCTTCAGTTCCCTTTTGCCCTTCTGCTTTCAACATTGTTTTGTTATTTGGTCCGAACTTGAAAAACCAATTTAATTAGGGTTTGTTGCTATGAAATTTTTACTTGTGCGATACTGATTTAATTGTTTTATTTATATTTTTCCCATTTCACTCTATCAGCTTTGTGGCAATATAGTTTTTAACACGAACACATTCACGGAAAACTTTAAATCAGAAAACAAGTAAACCAGACCGGTTTGTCACACAGGTTTGCTCATTTTTATGTCATCAACACTGTCGTATATGCTTCAGTTTATTAAGAACACGGACAATATGTTGACCATAGAAAAGAAAAAAAGACTGTACGTCGAATTTCCACTTGCCTTTCTAAATGCCAAACCAAATTACTAACTTTTCTCGTGTAGTAATAGCCAGATTTTTTAATTTTGAGATCAAATTATACTCAAAACTTATCCAAACACCTGCCCAAGCTATATTGCAAGCGAAGACTTTCCTGGTATTGCAAGTGCAAAAGTATACTTGTATGCCATCATTCTCCCATTTCAAGTCAGTGCAACCATGACAGAAATTAAGCATCAGATAAGAGTGTAGCATAATCAGGTGACAGAAAAACCAAAGCATGAGAGAGGCTACTAGGAGATCTCTTAATTGTTGTAAAGATTACAATTAACAAGATGTTATTGTCAATTTTTTCTCAAGCAGAAACAAATAAATTAGTTGCAAGCAATTTGTAGCATCTTAGTAATTCTGCCTTCTTTTTTGGAGCTTGTAAGCCTCTCAAGTAGCATATTATTAGGCATCTGACCCCAAGGGCAGATCAAAATTCTTGGCTGTTAATCAAGGTTCTACATGGTCGAGAAAAGGATTAAGGAGCAGATAAACTGATTGAGAAACTCAAATAATTAATAAAAATGTAATTTCCTTAATAAAGATCATCTCCCGAGGACTGGCTGCTCTTCCAGTGCTTGAAACTGCAGCAGCTATGCAGACATGGGCTTGGAAATGCACCTTCTCTGCATTCTCTATGCACCCTTCACAGGTGAAAATGACGAACTAAACTAACCTATATAGCATATGTTGACAAGGGAGATGTGCTCGGGATATAAATATATAATGGAGCAAAGCACCAGATCCCCCTAGACCTCCCCATCCGTTCTGATGAACTTCAATCGATCTATGACCATAAATAATATTTACAACTCTGCCTTTGATTCCTTTTCTTCTGGACTGCCGCTGACCATACCATCCATCTGATTAGGACTTACCGTGGCTTCTTGAGGATCAATCTCTTCACCTAGAATTCTGGCAGTGAATCGTCTTGCCTCTGAATCAAGGTCTGGCCACTCAGAAACTATTCTTTTAGCACCCTGAGAGGATGAGAAGAGTGTTGATGACATGGTGTGCCAGAAAGGAGAGAAAGTGGAGTTTGAAAATTTCGAAAATTAAAATCACCTGAAGTTTGGGCTCCTTTGTCATAGGATTGTTACAGAGATCAATGGTCTTCGCCTTAGGTTTTGTGGCATTCCCACACCATGACTCACACCAGAGCCATTCTTGAGGGAGAGAAAATATGGGCACTGTGTGCTGGGCATAATTGGGAAGATCCTGAAATGTGAACAAAAATTTTCGACATTTGAAATGTGAATATTAAGAGCAAAAAAAATAAATAAAGGAACCAGACAAAAAGGGAATACAAGCATGAGATGGTTACCTATTTTTTATGTAGTCAATATTGTTCATATCCTTTCTAAAGGGGAACACCCAAAATCATCTCAAAACAAAAATGCCAGTTTATATTTTATACTAAAATCATCACCATAATGCAGAGTTCTCACGACTTCTATTTTTCTTTGTCTTGTTTTCCTTATTTTTAAATGTTCTATTGATATGTTGATTGTTGAGGGACCTATCCATAAATCATTATCTAACTGTACACGCATAACCATATGTCTTGCTGGTGTCGATGAAATATTCTGGTAAACTGGTACCTCCCACTTGATATTCACAAGGTAAACTTTAACTGGTCTTTTCCATGCAATATTCATGAGGTAGACCAGTGTTTCCACATGTGGTTGCTCTTTACAAGTGCGAGGCTCAAAATATAGATCAAACTCTAAAGTGCAATCCATAATAACTAACCCTAACCCCCAAACATAAAACATTATAGCACAGTACTGCATTTAAGGATCAGCAGCAGGGTCTTCAAGTGTTTGGATATGCCAGTAATTATGAACTGCCTCCCAACCATTTCGAAGCAGGATGAGTAGGGTAACAAAATGATGCTTTATGAAATTTGAGTTTGTTGGTGAAGCACAAAATGATACAGCTTCTCCATCATTGGAAATTAGCACCTAAATCATCTCCTCTTCAATACCAATCTACAAGGCCCGGCCCCTGGAGCATCGCAGGGGCTTGACCATTCCACTACCTATTGCAAATGTAATCTGGAAAAACAGTACCATTGAACAAAGAGATTTCGCACTAACAGAAAAAGAAAATGCTTGGGATCTGTAAAGACTAATCATCACATATCAGGATTTTGTATACAGGAAAAGAGTACAACAACTTGAATACCGATTCAAGTCCGAGGTGGCACATATCCTCCTATAAGCCATTCATTGGTCATCTGCTGGGACTCAGAACTAGAGTAACAACGCCATATTTGACGATTTGGATCCTTCTCCCTTGCGAAATAGATTAATGGATTGCTGAGAGGTTTAGCTATCCAATCCACAGAATTTGGAAAAGAAACACAAGATTTACCAAGACAAACAGTGCTTCAGTGTACTGTTTATTTAGGGTTGGAAGGAGTTTTGAAATTCTGCTTCTTGGGTATTGAACCCCTCATCCAACTACAAAAGGGGGTGCTGAGTGTTGCAAGCTCCAACCCTGACGAATCTAATAGATATAAACCTATAAATTCAACCCCAAACTTACCAGGAAGGCAGAAACTAAAGGAAAATCACTCCACATTGCAGCATTATACAAATGAGAAACCAAAAGTGCAACAAAATATTTTTGTACCCTCAAGGGGGTACAACAAACCTGACCTACAATTTGATGGTCGAATTAGTCCTATGACAGAAGGTGCGCAAAGCAATGAGCTCCTTGCTTAAATCCAGTCAACCATTTTTAGATCCCTTGATTAATATATGTACCTTCATTTTAAGAAGAAAAAGAAGAAGCTTGTAGGAACATTTTGATCTGGTATATGTTTATGTTTTCCTATACCGTACTTATGCTAGCTCCAAACTATCTAGAACACACTGCACTCCCTTCACTCCTTTCTCATAAGAGTTCAAGTTTCCCATTTGAAACATCTAGGTTTGGCACCTCAAGGCATCTTTAGACAATATGTTGTGAGTTGTGACCATTTACAGTCTGGATTTCTTTCCCAAGATTAGCTAATCATGCCAATGTACTTTTTCCTTCATAACAGTCACAAGTTCATTTTATTGTCATGCCAACAGTTGGCGAATAGAATGATTTAACAGTTCTTATCTAGCCAAAAAATATCAAAAGAAAAAGATAATTCCTATCATAATTGTGGAAATCAGGGGACTCAAAGACACTGCAATAATAATTCAATATAGTCGATTATGAGAACAGCCACTTGCCTGATCCAGATTAGATAAACTGTTTGGGTCCTTGCTCAGAGTCTCATAGAAAACTCTTAGATTGTCCCCTGCTGCAGTTTGTCGGAATTTCACCAAATCCACAACATACAAAGCACTGGGAAAGTATGCCACATATCAGATCTGCAATTCTTTTGTGAAGTCTAACCAATCACCAACAATATGATGATAAGAGGTATACCATACCTTATATGATATGGCTTTCCTCGTAAATGTTCCTTCCAGAAACCCTATTTAATAGAAACAATGGAAAAACATGACAACACAGAGCTTCATGAAGACTTACAGAAAACAACCTTTCTTAGCACTTTTGACAACTATGAATATCAAAATAAAAAACTAGAAGGGGGATTTACTTGTCTCCAAAATCGATAGCCATCCATATCCTTATTGTTGTCGCAAAAAGGTGTATATGCAAGAGGTCTTCCTTTTATATCCATGTCATAGAGTTCTCCCATGTCTGCTCTAACAATTTGATCTGCATCAACAAAGATAACCTGCGTATAATATGAGACAAAGATGTTAAAAAATTACTTCCCTGGAAGTTACTAAGACTCGTACTATATGAGAAGAAAGTGCAATATAGCATAATCAGCTTATGAAGCAGTAAGTCAAAAATTAGAATACCTTTTCCAAGGAAAGCGGAAAAATAACATCTAGAAACAGGATTTTATATGCCCAGATAATCCGTTGTTTTTCTTTCTGCTTATGCAGCCATGTAGGCCACTTGTAGGTGATGAGCTCATACTCAAATCCATATTCTTGCGCCATATGCGGTATAAAATCCTGCATTTAATGTTGAAACCGGAGAATGTCTTTCCATCAGACGCCTTAAGCATTTTTCAGTATGAATCCGAGGACTTCAATTCCACGCCTTCTTAATAAGAATTCAAAACAAAGCAAAAGATAAACTAAGAAAGAACACAACCTTAAACTGAGGAGACAGATAGTTCTTTATGAACCAAAACTTCACGGGTCGATGCGTCCTCCTAAGAACGCTTAGAATCATGATTTTGAGAAAGCGTTCATACCTACAGAAAACATGTTCAAGAAATATATATTACTTCATCTAATAGAATATTATATATCAGGTTCACAAAAGAAAGAAAGTAATAAAAAAAAGGATGAAGAAAGAACAATATAAAAACAAACCATAAATTTCTGCTAAGATTGACCATTTCCATCTTAGAATTTAGATGTAAACAAACTAATATTGCAATTATACAGTTGCAGTATTCAAAGTCCAAACATATTGCAAGCTTATTTTATTTTGCTGTGTTGGTTGTTTTGTTCGCTTCAATTATATTGTGCTAATTTTTTTCTTTTTTTAAGTTCACAAACTTTAAATGAAAAGGTGCCTTGAGGACATGTGTATGGACACTATTGTGCTAATTTATTATACTTTTTCGGCTATTGGTTGGTTGTTCATATCTAGGTGTTTTATGTAATTCATGCTACTGCATCGGAATATTCGTGTAAGGTTCTTTACATAATTCATGATCAGAATGCTTGGTTGCTGGGTTAGGTCTGGCCTGATCAGACTTAACCCAATGCAACCACATACACCTGTAAGATCTATGAACTGATGGAGTTGAAGGGGGTAACTTGGTTTCCTCTAGATGAAGACGTAGGAAGAAAAGGCTATTTAGATTTTCCCCGACTCCACAAGAAAGAAGACTCATCCATTTGAATGACGTCATGATGTCATCACCACCACAAGAGGGTACAAGAAGGATGGACGAAGCAATTTCTGAAGAAACTGAAGATATTCTTCAAACAAATAATGATGATTCCCCATTGCAAGGAAACAATCAATTTTCAGTCAAGTGGAAGGACAAGAACCATAGAAAGTACGTGAACTAGCAAGTAGGAACACTGACGATTCAACTCTTAGCTCCATTGCATCAAAATATGAATCAATTAATCCATTGGATCAATATTCAGAGATGGATAAAACTGCTTCTTGCCTAGGTCGGTTAGCTTCTCCTATCTTTTTTTTCCATTTGGATTTTTACGCTCCTAATGTTTTGGGGCATGAAGACCATTATTGAAGATACGTTGCAGCCAATTATTAGTAAGAAAATTCTCTCCAACTGGAGGAGACATGATGCAAGAGCTCGCTGCCACGGTACAGTGCAGCCACACCATAGCAGTCCTCCCACCAAAAGAGATGGCCTTACAAAAGGAGATAAAAGAAAATGTTTCCAACAGAAATTCAAGTGTTTCCATTAGTTCCGATTGGTTACCTTCTAGGAAATTTTATTGTTAGTAGGATTTAGATTAGTAAGTAGAATTTTATTGTTATATGCTTAGGTTAGTAGAAACTAGAGACGTCTACTAATATGGGTTATATTGGATGTAAAGAACATGTATTGTTCATGATTGAAGATTTCAGTTTAGGTTTTTTTTTTCAGGGTAGATGTCCCATTTCATTGGCACTAGTTGACCAGGTGTTGGTCACCGAGACTCAGAACTGCTTGGTTATTCTATTTGGTGTAGAGTTCTCACTCTATATCAGCTTCGAATCAGAGAGTTCTTTCCTTCGATTCAGAGCAAGTTCTATGGAAAAAATCGAGTGGATTCACAAAATTACAGAATATCTTTAAGTGCTTCAACGGAGGGTGTTGAATACCATGAATGGGAGATAACATCACATTTGTGTTTGTTCTTTTTTTTCAATAAAAACAAATCGTAGATTGTGAATCATCACCAATCTTCAATGAATATCCAAAGGAAGAGGATTCAATTGTTGTCATTGATTGGGAGTCACCACAAATCTTCGATGACTACCCAAAGGATTAGGAAGAGGATTATATCCTTCTTGAACACCCAGTTCTTGATTTAACGGTTTACAATAGCAAATAGGCAATTAGTGAATCGCTTGAAGTGGTGATTGATGAAGAAGTTCCACTTATCAAAAAAACAATGATGAAGAAGCTCCCCGCTCGCTGAAGAAGGGACCACAAGAAACCAAAGTTAGATTAAGCCATGTTCACGTTGAATGCAATTCATTATTGAATGCATATTATATGCCACCAGCAAATCACCCTTTTAGGGGACCTTGATCTTTGTTTATTTTTAGTATTGCATGTAACCTTTTCATGATATATACTTCCTTTCACTTGATAGAAAACAAAGAACAATCTTAATAGATATGTGAACAATCATCAATAAGCCAACTTTGGTAACAATGTAACGCTAGTAGAGAGAGAGACAGATAAAACACTTACAAGTGACCAGAAGCAATTGAAAATATATTAATTGTTTTTCCATATCTTCCACCCTTTTGATGCTCCTAAGAAAAAAGGATGCCAAGCTTGTCAACTAGCATAGTGAACAAAGCAACCACTAAGTTAACTATAGTGTCAACATTTTGGTAGAATACAATGTAGAAAGTACCATAAAAAAGATTATAGTTAAAAAATCCTAATGAAACAATACAATTGCATATGAATCCCTACAGGAAATCCAAAACAAAGCGAAGGTATATAAGAAAAGGAATACCATAACAAAAATTGTCAAAAAAGAACTAATATCTACCCAAAAACATAAAAAGCCTACCTATCTTAAAAACCCGTTTATAATAACTGAATGATATATAACCAGTATTAAGAAATGAAAATAGACATGGATACTATATATACAGAAATTTGCTGAAGTCAAAAGGGAAAAAGATAAAGAAAAATAAACTAACCACCAAAGACAATATAGGTAATCATGGTTTAGAATCTCGATCTCGTTCAGCATCTCGGTGAACTTATGGACAAGATGTCTAAACGAGATGAAACAATCCATTAATATAGGTAATCATGGTTTAGAATCTCGATCTCGTTCAGCATCTCGGTGAACTTATGGACAACATGTCTAAAAGAGATGAAACAATCCATTGGAAAAATAATTATATGTTTCAATATGCATAGAAATGAACATACACCACACTAAACTATTTTTGATGCTTAATTAAGCTAAAAATATGACATAGCAAAATACTGCTACTTTTTATTATTATTAAATACTACGTTTTATATTACATGTACTACAAGTTTCTAATTAATTCAGTTAATTTTTTGGCACGACACAATACATACCTTAAGTATCATACTGGTACCTTAAAAAGAACAAGAAGTCTCTCCCATGACAAGCAGAAATGGTACTATATTTTGAACTTTGCAGTTAACTTTATTTTACAGTCTCAATATTTGTTTTGTTTATAGTATGATCTTAAAATTTGACAAAATTTGGCAAAATTAGCCGAATTAGTTCTGAATTTTGAATGACCAATTTAAAGTGTACATGCATTAAAAAATTTACAAAAAATCGCCGAATTAATTCGTTTAATTCGAAGTAAACAGTAAAAATTCAGCTAATTTCTCGAACTTTAGCCATTTTTAGTACAAAATTGCAAAGAATTGTCGAAACTAATCCAACGCAAATAGTAAACTTAGAGAAGTTTTGTCAAAACGTTGGTAAAAACACACTGATTTTAAGGATATGATAAAACAAGCATGATAAAACAATTATAACTCATTTTATGATAAAAACAACCATTTAGAGCATCCTAAGCAAGATCAATATCATTTCACTCATTTTGGCAAAAATTCTCTATAGTTCTCTAAGTTAGCGAATTTTTACAGAAATTCTCTAAATCGAATTGAACTTCCCTGAATTAATTCCAAATTTTAACTGACCGGAGTTTAAGGCGAAGTCGACGTTTAGAACCTTGACTTTATAGACATGCAATATGTACGTGGGTGTAGAACATGAAAGAAAGGATTTAGGGTGGCTGGAGTTCTCTTATAAGTCTGTCTCTATTAGCTGATTCAATCTTAGTTAGGAAAAAAATAAAAGACGTGGAAGAAGAATCTAACAAAGAATATTATCGCCATTAAGAGAAAAACCATTGAGTTAGGACTTCTATAACCTAGTTGTGGTAGTTATGGACGTGAAAACAGCTTGAGAATAAACAATTTGACTTGTATAACAGAAGAAATAAATATAATTACCACAAAAGATCCTTTACTCTGCTTTGAATGTTCATGACCACCAATCAAATCAGATGCCCATTTCAATAAATTGGTGTTCCAATTATTGAGATTTCCCTGTAGACAAATATATCGAAGGAAATTAGAGTAAAAGGACCTATATATTTAAGATGTGGTAGAGTGAAAACTATGCTTGAGCAAGTGGAAAGAAGCACCCACTTTCTTCTTTTCCTGCAAATGGCTATAATCATCATCAGAAGCTAGTAATTTCTCATGTTCTTTTCCCTTTTTCTTCACTACTTCCAAATGAACTAGTTTACCCCGCAGATCATTCATAGTAATCTGTTTTGCCATAGGTAGGAGTTGATTTCCATCTCCACTTTCCTTCAGTACATAGAGATCAGAACTTCTACCAGGAGCAAGTTGCAGGTACCAGACTCCAGGGGAGACTTTCATTTGCCAGTAACCCAAATTGGCCATGACAAGGGTATCAACCAAGTGTGGCATGCTCTTAGTTCCAAGAATCAACTGAAGACCTCGGGGAGGATCATGGTCTTTTTCGGAACAATGACCTGGTCATTACAGTTCATCATAAAAAGCATAATATAATCATAGGTCCATAAAAGTATTCTTCAATCTCACAACTACTGCACGAACAGTGACATATAAATATTCAATTTACTATTAGAGAATGTAATATTTACCAGTTAGAACAAGTGCCTCCAATTCAAACACAGCTTGCAATGTCCTTGTGTCACCTAGGTTCTCGAGCAAAATATTATCCAGGTCATGGCTGAAAGGCATAAAATAACATCAAAGAACAAGCACTTAATGATTCAGCCTTGTACATGTTTTACAGGAGAGCAAATATTACTTAAAGACACGAATGCACACTATTTATGTTTAGGAGGAAACATACACAGCAATAACAGGCTCTACAAGCCATGGTTCAGGAACATCTAGATTCATGGTGAGGGTTTTGGATAATGGCATATTTGAAAAGAATGCTTTAGGGCCTTTCACTGAATGATCAAAGCTGCTGAAGTCATCCTGCACATAAATGTTACTTAGCAAAAGCAAAACCTTATATTTATACACATCTGATAATTGAATGTATCCACAATACCATTGTTGGCACTACATATCGGTAGTAATTTTTCAGAGGAAGGTCTACAAGGGAACTCTGCCAGGGAAACAACAAAATAATGTTAGTTCATACATGCAGAGAGAACTGGAAGACAAAAAAATCCTTATTGTAGATACCCAACTCATACAAACATGTGCTGCTAAATTGAACCTAAAATACTTCTGCGATAGAGATTGCTATCAAAAATCCTCTAGGAGGCATAAAACATTAAAATATAAATTTTCAAACAGAGTGAATAACATGATACTCTATCATGATGATGAAAAGATGGATCCCTTCTACAAAATTTAAAACAGACTACTCAGAGCCAGTAAGAATTTGCAATTCTTAAGAACATTGAGGTTGAAAGGTGGTTCTAGCAATGCCATTTGTTAGGCTTCCAGGAAGAAGAAGAATCCTTTCATCGCAATGACATTCAAATTTAGTTCTATTCAATTTATGACTGACGGAATATTGTTTAAAAACTAAGTTTACAGAATTGCATGGACTATGAGAATCATTGTGACAATTTCGCCATTCAACTCTGTTTAGAGATATATCTTCTGTCAAAGCATAATTCTTCAGTTATGTTCTTACTAAGCTTTAGAGTTGGTGGGGATGGTCCCTCAGTGTTTCATTTCAAATTTGAGATGAAACTATCAAATTTCCTACAAGCTTTCATTAATAAAATCGCCTCCTGCGGTGTTTTCAAGTTTTGAGGCAATATCCTGCTTAAAATAAATTTGAGGAAAAGTCAAGTTATTGGGGTTGGCGGCGTTGATGAGAAGGGCACTTTTTTTTTTATTGTTCTATGCGTTTGTGTAGCTAATTTGGAAAACTTTTAATTTCTCATTTAGAACTCCCATTGGGAATTAAACCTTTGTTAGAAAAAACATGTGGGATCCCAATGTAGTCCAAGGCATTAGGCGACGCCTACGCAATAGGTGTCCCTCCAGCAAGGTGAAGCCTAAGCAAAGCCTAGGCGATAATTTATTTATTTATTTCACAGAAATTAAAGAAATGAAAGTCGTCGTCATCATCATACGCTTTATCACAACTATCTGAGGTCAACATGAATACTATTTTTGTACTTGACTCAATTAAAAGTTATATCCTTTGTCAAGGCATATGTCTTCGAATCCTGTCTAACTATACCTCACACCATGTCATTTTCCGCCTTCCTCTCTCCCATTTCTGGCCTTCAGCTTGTACCAAAGCACTCCTCTCTGGAGTCGTTGTTGGTCTTTGTTACACACGTGCCCAAACCATCTCAATCGACTCTCCCTTATTTTATCTCCTATTGGGATTATTCCTAGATTTCCTCGAATGCGTCCGTTTCTAATTGACTTTTCTAGTTTTCCCACTCATCCAACTCAACATCCTCATCTCTACTACACTCATTCTATGAACATGTTTCTTGATTGCTCAACATTCAGCTCCATATAGTATAGCTGGTCTTCTTGCCATCTTATGAAATTTTCTCGTAGTTTGATAGGTCAACAAAAATAATATTGCAAAAGAGAATATATATTGCTTGATTTGGAAAGTGCAAACCAAAAAACTGTATTGACTTTAGACACTATTGAGACGACCGAATCAAACTGAATTTAATTTTTTTTTTTTACAAAATGGCATATCTTGAAGTCTTTCAAATTAATAAACTTTAACAAATCAAAAAGGCACTCAAATCGCAAGATCTGTCAATGTCATCACAAACACAATGCGTCCACTAAAAAGCCTAGTAGTAACAACCTATGCAAATCGATTTGAATGTAAACATATTTTTCGTTTTTTTCCTTATGTGTACACATGTAGCATTGATTTTATATGTCTAACCTAGGCAAATGCTTAAATGCTTGGCTCTTTGTAGAGGAAAATTAACAGCCATATTTGGCTCTTCTAGTCCAGGATGGGGTAGCTATGAAGTGGTCCTCTTATGGGATTGGTGTAGAAGGGTATAATCAAGAGCTTTGACTATTTCAAAATAGAGTAAGGTTTAAAGTTCGTAGAGATGAGGAGATTAGATTCTGGAAGCTTTGTGATGTGTTCCTAAGATTCTAAGGGTTGGTAACCATTAAATGATGGACAATGAATTATTGCTTTTAAAGAAGAGATATAATTGTGAAGCAATATCAACCACACGGTCCACACCCTAATGAGCTATACACATGAACAATATCCATGAGCAGTATCGAGCTGTAACAAGAGTGTTTAGCAATAGAGAAAAGGTACAACTAGAAGAAGAAGAAGAAAACTAGGGTTTAGAACACCGAGCAAAGCCAATTAGGGCTGGCGATTTCAGAGGTTGGCAAATGTTTTGGGGCATATCAAAGTAGTAGTTAAAGGATGTTTTATTACCTTCACGCACATTCTAAGCGATGTTAATGACCTAGCCGACTCTTTCACTAAGGCTGCGTTTGGTTCGCTGGAAATGGTTTTCCAGGAAGTGGATTTTCCAAGAAGAGGGAGGCATTAGAGTGAGAGGGTGTGGAAAACGACTTCTGTTTATGAAAAGTGGAAGTCGTTTTCCTTTAAAATGGGGGTCAAGGGAAGTAGATTTTCCATGGGGCCCACATTTCGGCCCTAAACCAAACACACGGAAACGACACTTTTCCAGGTTTTTGTTTTCTTTTCCTGAAAAACCGCCGAACCAAACACAGCCTAAAGTAGTGTAGATAGAAACTATTGGTATGCAGGGAATTCTCTTCCTTAAACCTGGTATATTTCCTTTTATCTTCATTAATAAATGTTCTCAATACATATCAAAAGAATAACATTATATATTAAATGCAAGTAAAATGTCAAGAAGAACTGACCAATGGATTAAGTACAATCCTCATGCTCGGTTGAATGCATTTCCAAAGTACACGAAGAAGTGGAGAAAGCTTTTGGCCCGACGGACTTAATGGATCAACAACAGCATCAATATGAATGCTAGACTTTTCATTATCCAAAACAACAGCACTGTAAAATAAAAGATTGAAAATTATATTTGAGAAAAATGATAAAACTGCAAGTAGAAAAGTCAGTACACCTTTGAATGTCAGACAAGCATAAATATTGAAAGAAAAGAAACAAAAGCAAAACATGTAGTTAACAAAACATAATGAAGTTTTAAGCATAATATATGTAGAGAATGATTGTACTCATTGATGTTGGCATACCTATACATTTTTTCTCTTAGTGTTGCAAATTTCAAACATCACGTACTTCTATAATACATATGGTAAGTTGGTAGCCCAACTAGATCAATTGAGTAATATACATCACCTTGTAATCAAGACAGGTAATTAGGGGAAAGTTTAAAATATCATTCCGTCTTATTGTCTTGTAAGCTAATAGAAGGGGACGTCTCAACTGAGACGAACGGAATAATGGAAAAACTATTATGTCTCGATATGGTTAAACCATTTTTAATACTTAATTAGGCTACAATTTATGTTTTAGCATTTAGGTATTATAAAAGTACATATACCATAAAAATAAGGTTCTAAACCAGTTTTAGTACTTAAATTAGGCTTTTGGCACAAGACGATATGGCCCTATCGGAATGAAACGTCTCAACCAAAGACAGAACGAGAGGGCACAAGAACTTGTACCACACTTAGGGGCTCATTAGTAGTAAAATCAGGGATCATAGCATCTTTTTTTTTCCTAAGTAGAGACCATAGCATGCGTCTTCTGTATATAAATGCTAAAAAGAATGGTAGCCTAATTAAGATTTAAAAAATGGTTTAATCTTACCGAGAATATAGCGTTTTTTCCATCGTCTCATTCTATCTTGATCAAGACGTCCCATTCTGTCGGCTTACTGGGACAGTGAGATGGAATGATATTTTAAACTTTGGTTGGAACTATTATCAAGAAGGTATGAAGAGTTGTAATTTGTAAGTCAATTAAAATCCAGTATTTGACACTCAATACAGTAGCAAAGGCATTTCCCATCTAATGAATTTTTTCACTCATCTCCATACATACACCCCAACATCGTAAACTTGCCAATTTCATTCAGCTCAGCTTGTTCGTTAGAGATTGAGTCAAAACTTGAAGTACATAGCAATTACCAAATGAGGACATCATTCTCGCTTTTCAAGGTGAGTATTTCATTCACAAAAAAAACTCAAAGTTCAATTTTGTTGTAAATTGACAACGCATTGTATACTTGAAATCTCCTGACAGCTTGCCAAACCCTAACCCAAGAAAAGGGTGTATTGAACTTTTAGTCTTATATGAGCACATTATATAAATGTAACAGAAACCTTATAGGTACAAATAAAAAAGTATGGTTAAACATGAAGATCCTAGCTTCTGTTTGCAGGTTTAGAAGACTACCTATTATCAGAAGTTTTCCATTTTCTTCGAAGGAAATAGCTTGCAATGGTCTCTATGAGGCAACAACGAATCCTGTATCACCCCTATGTACGAGGTGTTCCATGATGATAAGCTAAAGATGGTCTTTGTGGCTTCACAAAGGCACCAATTTCCACAAAGTTAAAACCAAATAATCTCATTGAGTCTGAGCTATCATGCATCATAGTTACGATATGGAGCGGTTGACTAGCTTTATTTGAAACAGGTCAAACAACAACATTTCAATCTATTACGGGTTTAATGAACTCGAGGATTTCATGGTTTGTGTATTTATTCCACCCAATTCTCTATGCCATAAAATACAACTCTATGAAATTCCAAACCACAGAGTTAGAACTTGCAAATTGTCAATTTGGCCTCCTTTCTTTATGGCAAGCATGTGTTGGTACTCTTCCTCATTGTAGTCCCCAGTTTTCTTCATAGACCGATCCATAGGTAACTACATAGTACACATACTGGTTCAGAAAAGAAAGAAAATGTATCCAAGAGAGCTCTTGGTGATGATATCACTAATGACTATATTGCTGTTAGGTCTTCAATAACCACGGAGATTGTAGGTTTTCTATGTTTTGAGGCCAAATAACTCACAGACATGCTTTACAGTGTCTACTACCAAAAGAGTTTTATTTTCTTACTTGATCCTTCTTTCCACACAGACTTATATCAAGCTAATTCAAGACATGAGCATCAATCATTTTGCAAGCAGCATACTCTTTTAACTTTGATAAAACCACTTTCAACCCTTCAAACCTAAAATATGTATGTTAGGCCCTAATTTTTTGAAGTATGAATGTGTGCAAGAGATTACTCAGGTGCAAGAACGGGGAAGTGGCTGTAGAAAAAAGGTTTTGAATTGCTCTATTTTAGGAATCTGGAGCAGGAGCAAGACTCCAGAGTGAAAGTGACACCTAAATTAGAAGTTTTCTGCAACTAAATGTTACATATTGGTCAATAATTTTCCAAACAAATTATATAGGAAAATCCATTCATTCCAAGCTATGTTGCACTAGTCGAACACAGATAGCAAATCGACATACGACAAAAGTATGTTACAATAAAAGCTTAGGTAAAATTTAGTTTCGACGCTCAAAGAAATGGTCAATAATTCGTTTAAAGAACAAGGAACACCAGAAAATCCAACAGAGCTTACATTCATGATAAATAAAATTTTGAAACCAAACGATCATGAGGCCTAAACGGAGATAAGGGCTGATTTTGGTGAGAATATTCTTCAAAGCATGGATATCAACCTCACGAAATAATCACCCTATTCCAACATATCTAGCCTTACAAAAAGTGGATTACAAGTTGAAATATTCTGAACCATCCATTTTTACCGTTAACTTTAACTCCACATTTGATGGGGTTAACAGTTTCATAAAGTGCTGATTTTTTGTGAGGATAATCGCGATATAAGGAGATCATTTTCACCAAAATCAATCCCATTACTCAACTGCTTGGGGACCCCACGCATTCATTCCAAGCTATGTTGCACCGGTCGAACACAGATAGCAAATTGACATATACAGCAAAAGTATGTTACAATAAAAGCTTGGTAAATTTCAGTTTGACGCTCAAAGAAACGGTCAATAATTTGTTTAAAGAAAATGGAAACACCAAAAAGCTATGTATCAAGGACCTCATGAAAAAATCATCCTATTCCAACATGTCTAGCCTTACAAAAAGTGGATTACAAGTTGAAATATTCTGAACCATCCATTTTTACTGTTAACTTTAACTCTACATTTGATGGGGTTAAAAGTTTCAGATAGTGCTAGTTTTTGTGAGGAATATATATATATATATATATACCTGAAATGTTGTTGTTCAGGTGGTAAAGATTGACAAGTCAACATAAGGTATGGCCCACCCAAGAGTTGACCCACCAATAGTACCTCCATTGTAGAGATGGATGCATATCTGGCCAACACGGATGGTATGGCTACAATTCATCACAAATACTTAAATAATGATGATGGTATTGCCATTTTTAATGGCAAACAGGAGAAATTAACTGATCCACCAAAAGAGAATCAAGTTCTGGCCGCTGAAAAGTAAATCCACTATACATATCCAAAAAAGTAGTAGACATATCATCCATATCAGTGGAACCGTTTATTTTTGTGCAAATAGGTCAAACTAGACTTTCATATAGGATCTTTGATATAACTTCTCAAATAAGGGTTGAACTTGTGATCTTGACGACTCCAACCTCTTACTACTAGATTGACACAATGGTTTAAAAAGGCTTTCTGAGGCTACACCTTGAGGCTCTAAGAAACAGCCAGGAGGCTATAGCCTCAGTGGTCATTTCTGAGGCTATAGCCTCAAGGCGCACATGAGGCTATAGCCTCACTTTTACATGTTAAAACCCGAAACCGTAACCCATTATTTTTCATTTTTAAAATTGTTTTCACTTATTTTTCCAAAATACCCTCCCAATAATCTTTTATGATAAAAACGACCTAAAAGGCCTTAATTTTATTCTATAAAACCTTTTATTTTGTGAGAAACCCTAAAATAGCTTTCATCCCTAATTATCTCCACTTGAAAGAAATTCTCATAGAGAGCTCGAATATCATCAGATTTTGATTCCGTCGCTCCCTAAGGTTTTCTTGTGAGGAACCTCACCAAACTCAAGTAAGAAATCAAAGCATTACAGACTTGCTCGACTATTTTCCGAGTTCTATCTTTTTTAGTATTACTTATCAAAAAGAAGTTACTTTGTTAGTAGACTTAGCTTATTAACTATTTAGATTTAGTAATTTAGTTATGTGATTTATGTTTTTTAAGATTTGATAGCAACATCAGGCTTTTAGCCCGGGTGCCCAATAGTGTCACTCCTAAGGTAAAAGCTATAGACTCAGTAACTTTTATGCTTATTTAAGTTATTTTGTTAACGTGGTATGTTGTTTCTAATTTTTCTAGAATTGATTATACTTTTTTTAGAATTTTTCAAGCAATTTTTTTTTTTGAAAATGAGGCTTACGCCTCAACACCGCCTCGCCTTTTGGAAGCAAACCGCTTAAGTACCTGAACTAGCCTTTTTAAACCTTGTTACTGAAAACAAGGTTCGAAACTTTGGTCAGTTAAATTCTGAATTAATTCGAGAAAGCTTGATGAATGTTAGACGAATTGTTGGAAAACGCACTATGTTTTTAAATATGATATCACAATCCGTAACTTATTATATTAGAAAAAACACCATTTGGAGCAACATATGCAAGATCAACAGCACCCGCCACATACTAACACAAGTATCTAAAGTACCGAGAATCCGAGAGCTGAAATTTACAAATACTTGTTCAAAATAATTTCATTCTAGTATATAAAAACAATAATTAGCTCAACTATGACCTCATGAGTTTATAACCACATGGATCTAAGCACCCGCCACATACTAACACAAGTATCTAAAGTACCGAGAATCCGAGAGCTGAAATTTACAAATACTTGTTCAAAATAATTTCATTCTAGTATATAAAAACAATAATTAGCTCAACTATGACCTCATGAGTTTATAACCACATGGATCTACGACCCCACCCTCCCTCATCATTACCACACTGATTGAGGGCCTGATAGAATTTTGGTGCAAAAACCAACATATAATCAAAATAAAGTTTAATAGTATTTTATGCATTTTACTTATATTAAATCAAAATATTTAGTCGTTTTTAACATAAAAATATTCTTACTATGAAGTTACATATAAAAGATTATATGTAATTTTTAACAAGTCAAGAATATATCTATATCATTGATCATGCATGTGTCAAAATAAAGTTTAATAGTATTTTATGCATTTTACTTATATTAAATCAAAATATTTAGTCGTTTTTAACATAAAAATATTCTTACTATTAACTTACATTTAAAAAGATTATATGTAATTTTAAATAAGTCAAGAATATATCTATATCATACCATGCATGTGTTGCCTTATGAGTTTCCTACATAATTTGTCTTAAAAATAGGCAAATTTTTGTAAATTTCCTATTACATATAACTTCAATTTGACGACCCAAAAATTGAAATAATTAGGCTTGATTTCGCCAAATATTTTGATTTTAAACCATCACGGAGAATAGGTTGAGGGAAACCTCCCTACACAGCTTGAACTCACTATAAATTAACTTCTCATCGCAATGTTGTAAACTACATCAAAGATGTCGCAAGTGAACTTGCTTCAAGACCTTGAAGATGTAGATTCCTCTTTCCAGGCCTCAAGACCTTTACTTATCAAAAGAGGGGGGGAAAATAAAAAAGAACCACAACCCTTTTTTTGTTTTTCTTCTCCCTCTTCGTGTCCACTAGCGTGATCTTAGTGATCGGTTTCTTCTTATGACAGATAAGTCAGAACACTTGGGGTGGCGGGGTTAGGCAAGACACCTAATAGATATACTAATTTAAAGAACAGATTAAAATCGTAAATATTTACAACCGCTAGCATCATCTCCAACAAACTTCCTGATATTCGTAAGGATGACGGGCTTCTTCTCGGCACTTAGCTTCTTTACAACCATGGTTTCAAGTTAGGCCAAAGCTGAAACGTCCCTGTTTCACTATAGGATGAAACTATATACGTTTTGGTTCGTTTCGTCCGAAACTGATCGAAACCAAGTTTCACCATAGTAAATGTGTCTATGGTTTCACCAAGTTTCAGACTAAAACCACTGAAACATTTCGGTTTCGCCCATGGACGAAACCAGCAACTTTGAACCATGTTTCCAACCTTCAGCACCATTGATTCCAACTATAGGGAAGATATTAGGATTTGCAGATCTAGAATTCTGTAGTAGGAGATATCTACAAATGCATGTTTGTATTTTATTTTTCCCTTTTTTATTCCATACTATCAAAAAAGAGAACCGTCCACAGTTTTAACTCAAAAAACTACGTATTTTACCCAATAGTTCTTGAAAATACAGGCAAACAATACATTTCTTCAAAAATTCAAGTATTTGGCATATAAAACATTATTAAGTTAACTAGGGGTATGAGTATGTGTGTAAGAATTCAACATGGATAGAGTCTCGGGTGCAGCAAAACCTAAAAATAGGATATGTAGAAGTGAAGGTACAGGTAAATAGTGCAGTAAAAAAAACATTATGGGATATCTTAAGGGTTGTATGATTGTATCCTACACTTGTTATCATATACGTATTTAGCGTATTTAGTTGTTCTGTAAATACCCCTTGATGTGAGGGGTATACTTGTCTTTTGTAATATCTCTTTTACATAAATAAGATTTATGGAGTCATGTGCTACACATATGACATCCTTCTCTCCTTTCTCTTCTCTCTCAACTCTAAGCTAACCCTAACCCTAAAATCTACATTTCAACATTGTTCAAACTTAGGATCTGTCTCAGCAGGTGCTGGTAATCGACCAGTGATGTACCCTTGTTTCCCTCGACCACCAATAAACATCTTGGCAGCCCTAGACCACTCCAAGTAATTTTTTCCAGCCAACTTGGTGGTGGTGATCTGCAAACTCGGATTCTCAAACGACATTGGGACTGAAACGGTAGTCCCGGTGGAGCCGGAGGACACATCGGATACCTTAAACTCATTCAAAGTCGACATCCCCACTCCAAAAAAACAAATAAGAGTACCACAAAGAGTAACAATCCACAAAGAAATCAAGAAAAAACCCTCAAGAACAGATCTGAAGGTATATAGAGGAGAGAACGAGTCCCTCGATGTAAATCGCACCTGTTAAGCAACCACGGAGCAAGGTGTACGCAGCCAAAAGGAGTCAAAACATTTGTAGAAAACGTATGGTGAGTATGCATAGAGAAGGGGAGTGCGTGGACAGCACTCTTGACCCCAAAAAAGTCGCCGGCGGTAGTATAGAGGGAGAGAAATCGACCCACACACTTCAATCCTCCATGGATTTGAGAGATCCACCTATGGATGTGTAGATAGGATAATAGGGGACCAAAACAAAGCAACAAGCCCCCCCAATAGTCGCCATATGGTTCCACAAAGCACCGAGAAGAAAAAAATGATTTTTGCAATTTTTTTTGAAAATCAACAAAAACACATCGAAGAAGGCTCCAAAAAATCTTCAAAAAATAACCAAAAATCCCCAAAAATCGAGATCTAGTAGAGAGGAGGGTTTCAGTCCATTATCTCTACCTTGTCCGTACGGCTGATGACGTCAGCCGTACGGCTGGATGACGTCAGCGAGGCTGCACGCAGTGACGACACCTCTAGGGTTTCTCCAAGCCTCCCACGATCTCGTACGTAAGTCCGTATATGGATCCAATAACGATTTGCTCTGATACCAAGTAGAAGTTCTTCAGTTCTGCACGTAGAGGAAAGAGAAGAGAGAAGATGGGTTATGTGTGTTAACCCTACACACACCCCAATAAATCTTATTTATATTAATAAATGTGGGCCCTTACATAAGTGAGAAAATAAGTACATAGAGACACCAAACAATAGCTAATAACAGAGACGTCCTTCAACAGAGAAGTCCCTTGCTGAGTACTACACCGCTCTTCGCAGCAAGTGGCAGGAGCTTGATTATTATTATTCATATCAGCATCCACGCTCCGAGGATGTTCTGTATCAGCGGCATGTGGCGAAGGGCAGGGTATTTGAATTCATCTACTCAATCCATCGTATGAGCTCGCTCGGGGCCAGATCCCAATAGCAGAGTGGATCTTCCTCTCTCAGTGAGGTCTATGCCGACCTTCAGAGTGAGGAAAGTCGACGGCTATCTCCTCCAGGATGAGCATCCAGTTTCCGAGCGATTAGCGCTAGCCACATCCTCTGCTCCTCCTGTCTCCCAGCTTCAGCACTCTCAAAAGGCCCGTTCTTATCAGCCTCCTGCTTCAGCCTCATCCTACACTTCTACTGGTCTTACTGCTGGGAAGTCCTCTACTAGGGAGAGGCCCAAGTGTGACTACTACGGTAAGCTTGGGCATGTGAGAGACCGATGCTGGAAGCTAAATTGGTCGCCCTAGATAGACAGCGACTTCTGGTACTCATACTGCCAGTATGGATGCTCATTTCCCTCCTCAGGGACAGTCACAACCAAATTCTTCTACCACTTCTTCCCCTGCTGGTATCTCTTTTGCCGAGATTGCTACACTCAAGCGCTTTCTCAGTCAGCTTGATGGTCCTTCTGCCACACCATCGACTTCCTTTGCTCAGTCAGGTAACATTAGATATGCCCGTTATGTGTCCATTCCTTCATCTAGTCCCACCTAGATCATTGATTCAGGGGCTTTGGAATATAGGACAGGTACAACTTCTTTATTTTCTACATTCTCCATATATTCTAGCTGTGATAAGGTCAAGACTGTTGATGGGACCTTATCTATGTCTGGGAAATGAGATATCCTCCCCTCTCCCAAACTTCCTCGTTCATCTGTCCTGCATGTGTCTAGTTTACTTCTAATCTTTTATCGGTTAGTGCTTTAACAAAAAACTTGAACTGCAGTGTCACATTCTTTCCTTCTACTTGTGTCTTTCAGGACCCAGAGATGAGGAGGACGATTGGCATTGGACGTGAGGCTGATGGCCTCTACCATCTGGATGGACGCCTTCCTGAGCCCACAACACTGCAGTCATCTTCTAGTAGTAGTAGTAGTAGTAGTATGATAGATGATAGATGTTTTATGTTGGCATGCCCGTCTGGGGCATGTCTCTTTTCAGTACTTAAAACTTTTATTTCCAGCTTTATTTGATTCTGTTTTGTTGCCTGGCTTGCACTGTGAGACTTCTGAACACTCTAAACATTGCCGCTCTACTTATCCTTCCAAAGGTAATCAAAGCTCTATTTCTTTTGATCTTGTGCATTCTAATATTTGGGGTCCTTCCCCTGTTACTTCTATTTTTGGCTTCCGCTATTTTGTTTCTTTTGTTGATGACTATACTATGTGTACATGGGTTTATCTCATGAAAACAAAGATGAAGTTCATTTCATCTTTAAAGGTTTTCATAAGATGATCCAAACCCAATATGGTGCATCCATCAAGGTCCTTCCTTCTGACCGGGGTGGGGAATACATGTATGGGGGTCTTCAACAGTATTTTTTAGACAATGGTTGTCACCAGAATTCCCACAACTACACCCCTCAACAAAATGGTGTAGCTGAAAGGAAAATGCGTCATTTGATTGAGGTAGCTCGATCTCTTTTGATCGGCTCCAATGTCCCCAAATCTTATTGGTCTGATGTTGTGTTGATTGTTGCCTATTTAACTAACAAAATGCCATCTCGTGTGCTTTAATTTAAGTCTCCTCTTCAGGTCCTTTCTCCAAGCTCTCCTTTATCCGCGGTTCCTCCTCGCATGTTAGAGAGTGTATGTTATGGACATATCCTAGGTCCCCAGCTGATCCAGTACCAGTGGTACCTTACTTAGATCCAAGTAATCCTTCCTCTCTCTCCCTCTAAACTTGCATTCTACTGATGATTCTGATCTTCCCATTGGTTTGAGAAAAGGCACCACGAGTTGTGTTATCAGATACGTAGAAATACGTATTTTTCATGTATAGGGGTAGTTCTGTAAATACCTCTTATGAGGGGTATACTTGTCTTTTTTTATGAGACCCTTTCTATAAATAAGATTTAAGGGGTCATTGTGAAGTAATCACAATAGACATCCTTTTTCTCTTTCTTCTCTACTCTCTATTCTCTCTTCTCTCTTCTCCAAACCTAACCCTAACCCTAATTCCTCAAATTCAACTTGGTATCAGAGCCATCCGCCGCCGAGGCTTGCCGGAGCACACTTGGGGACAAACCAGGGACAATCTGACGTCTGCTGACGTCATCTGACCGTACAGCTGACGTCATCAGTCATATGAACACGGAAATCGAGGTTGGCTGAAAAACCTCACCACTTGATAGAGGATTTTTTCCCTGTTTTTCTACCATTTTTTGGATCCATTTGGGGTAGTTTCTGATCATTCTCTTGAGTTTTTTCGAAAACATCAGTTTGTGAACCAGTCAATTTTTGGGGACCTAAATGCCTTTTTTAGGGGGATTTCTGCGTCGATCTAGTCCCCCCCAACCTAACGAACATGTGCATACCCTATTCGAAGGGTTTCATCGCCATTCGAGGGCTGTAGGAGGTTTTTTTCCCCTACTACTTACCGCCGGTAACTTTTTTAGCCTTTTTACGCTTTCGGCTAGACCTCAATCCTCCCTCTTTCGATCTCAGATCTTGGCTTAAGGTTTTCTAGTGGCTCTAGGATGTTCTTGATCATCCATAAGGTCCTATTTGCTGCCATTAGTCCTTCTATGATGCTTATTTGAGGTCTTTTTTGGTGTTGTTTGATCACCAACACCACTCACGGGTATTATTTCCCTTTGGATTACCTTCTTTTTTGATATTAAGATTCTTTGGGGGATATCCTTGGTCTGTTTGTTCTTTGAGGCTTCATCAGATGGGTTTATGTCCTTTGGTGTGGTTGTTTATGCCCTTTCTGGCCATCTATTGAACTTCGGGTGGTGTTAGTGTTCTTTTTTTTTGGCTAGTTCCTCATGGCAGATCCTTCACCACCTCCCGTGGTTCCTCCACCTCCCTTGGCTTCTCCATCCGGGTCAGACGTGAGCACAGAAGTTCCCTCCAGTGGAGTTGGAGGCCCTATAGTGCAACACTTAGCCTATGAGAACCCGAGTTTGCAGATCACCTCAGTGAAGTTAGATGGCAAGAACTACTTACGCTGGGCTCAGACTGCACCGTTGTTCATTGGGGGCCGTGGGAAACTTGGCCACACTACAGGAGATATGGTTGAACCTCCCAGATCTGATCCCTCTTATCGACAGTGGCAGACAGATGATCTCACTGTCATGTCATGGCTCCTCAACTCTATGGAGCCTGAGATCAGTAAGAGTTTCTTATTCATGCGCACAGCGCAAGAGATTTGGGAGATTACTGAGAAGACCTATTCGCAACAGCGGAACGACGGACGAGCATTTCAGCTGAGACAGACTATCTCCCACTTCCGACGAGGGGAGAAGTCTCTTTCTCAATACTATACTGCTCTTCGTACCTTGTGGCAGGAGCTTGATCATTATTACTCCTATCAGCCTCTCAACCCCACAGAGATTGCCCCCTTTCGTCGATATATAGAGAAGGGCCGGATCTTTGATTTTCTTGCTGGCCTCAACCCTTCTTATGAGCTGGCTCGTGTTCAGATCTTGAGTAGCAGGGTGGATCTTCCCTCTCTCAGTGAGGTGTACGCCTATCTTCAGAGTGAAGAGAGTAGGCGGATCTCTCTTCAGAGTGAGCATCTCCTTCCAGAGAGATCAGCGCTAGCTGCCTCTCCTGCTTATCAGCCTCAGCAGTCACAGCAGCCTCAGAGAGGCTCATCTTATCAGACTCCTGTCTCAGCTCCATCCTATGCTCCTACCGGACCTTCTTCTGGGAAGTCCTTGACTCGAGATAGGCCCAAGTGCGATTTGTGGCAAGTTAGGGCATGTGCGTGCCAAATGTTGGAAGTTACATGGTCGCCCTAGCCAGCCAGGGTCTTCTGGTGCTCATACTGCCAGTGTGGATACTTCGGGTCCAGCTCTTCCTGGACAGTCTCTGACTCTCTCTCCGACTGGTGGTATCTCAGCCACAGAGCTTGTAGGCCTTCGACGATTGCTTCAGCAGCTGGATGGTCCTTCTGCCACATCGTCCACCTCCTTTGCCCAGTCAGGTAACCCTAGACCTGCTCATCATGTGTCTCTTCCATCATCCAGTCCCATTTGGATCATTGATTCTGGGGCTTCAGAACACATGACGGGCATGTCTTCCTTATTTTCCAGTTATACTATCTGTTCTGGCCGTGATAAGGTGAAGACAGTTGATGGCACCTTATCTTCTGTGTCTGGGAAAGGGAATATCCTTCCATCTCCCCAATTCTTTCATCTGTTTTGCATGTTCCCAGATTTACTTCTAACCTACTTTCTGTTAGTGCTTTGACTAAATCTCTAAACTGCAGTGTCACTTTTTCCCCCACTTCTTGTGTCTTTCAGGACCTAGAGACAAGGAGGACGATTGGCACTGGACATGAAGCTAATGGCCTCTACCTTCTGGATGGACACCTTCCTGAGCCCACAGCACTACAGTCTTCTGCGAGTAGTAGTAGTAATAGGATACATGTTGTTTTGAACTGGCATGCTTGTCTGGGGCATGTCTCTTTTCAGTATTTGAATCTTTTATTTCCTAGTTTGTTTACTTCTGTTTCTTTTTCTGCTTTACACTGTGAGACATGTGAGCTCTCCAAACATTGTAGATCCACTTATCCATCCAGAGGTAATAGAAGTTCTACTTGTTTTGACAGTGCATTCTGATGTATGGGGACCTTCCCCAACTATTTCTATCTTTGGCTTCCGCTACTTCATTTCCTTTGTTGATGATCATACTAGGTGTACATGGGTTTATCTTATGAAAACCAAGGATGAAGCTCATTCCATCTTTCAGGGTTTTCATAAGATGATCCAAACCCAATATGGTATCTCCATCAAGGTTCTTCGTACTGACCAGGGTGGAGAATATATGTTTGGGGGCCTTCAACACTACCTTCTTGACCATGGGATTTGTCATCAAAATTCTTGTAGCTACACTCAACAGAATGGTGTAGCTGAGAGAAAAATGCGACATTTGACTGAGATAGCTAGATCTCTTTTGATTGGCTCTCATGTCCCCAAGACCTATTGGTCAGATGCAGTGTTGACGGCTGCCTACTTGAGTAACAGAATACCCTCTCGTGTTCTCAATTTTAAATCCCCTCTTCAGGTTCTTTCACCTGATTCTCCTCTTTTCTCTGTTCCTCCTCGCATCTTTGGGTGTGTATGTTATGTACATATCCTTGGTCCTCATCGCACCAAACTAGATCCCAAAGCACTCAAGTGCGTCTTTCTTGGTTACTCCTCTACCCATAAAGGGTACAAGTGTTACCATCCATCCTCTGGGAAGAAGTTTGTATGCATGGATGTCACCTTCCGTGAGGAGCTTTCTTTTTTCTCTCCCACCTCTCTTCAGGGGGAGAGTAGTAATGAAGAGAGGTGGAATGTTCCTCTTCCTGCTATTTCCCTATCTCCTCTAGAGTTTTAGCGGCCTTCACCCACTCATACTACTACTGTGATGGATAGTACTCCTGGAGCTCAGAAGGAGCTCAAAGTCTATAGCAGAAGAGCGACAGTCACAGCTGATCCAGGACCAGTGGTTCCTTCCTCGGATCCAGGTAATCCTCCATCTCTCCCTATACCTGTCATTCCTTTGTCTACTGATGATTCTGATCTTCCTATTGCTATTAGAAAAGGCATCAGAAGTTGTACTCAACATCCTTTGAGCAACTTCGTTTCCTACGATGCCTTGTCACCTTCATACAGAGCTTTTATCTCATCAGTTTCCACCATTCCCACTCCCTCTTCCATGGCAGAAGGGTTAGCACACCCTAGATGGAAAGCTGCTATGGTAGAAAAAATGAAGGCGCTAGATAAGAACAAAACTTGGGAGCTTGTTGACTTGCCAAGAGGCAAGAAGCCGGTTGGATGCAGATGGGTGTTCACAGTGAAGTACAAGGCCGATGGGTCAGTAGAGAAGTACAAGGCTAGACTGGTTGCCAAAGGGTACACTCAGACCTACGGGATTGACTATGTGGAGACCTTTGCACCTGTGGCAAAGATGAACTCCATCAGGGTTTTGTTGTCCGTAGCAGCAAACCAAGCATGGCCTTTGCATCAGCTGGATGTGAAGAATGCGTTCCTTCATGGTGATCTGCATGAAGAGGTCTATATGGTACCTCCTCCAGGGTTCACCTCCCCAGGGGACAGCAGCAAGGTGTGTCATCTGAGGAAAGCCCTCTATGGGCTTAAGCAATCCCCCAGAGCTTGGTTTGAGAGGTTCACTCTAGCAGTGAAGAAGCTGGGATATACTCAAAGCCAAGCCGATCACACCCTATTTGTGAAGCACCTAGGGAAGAGCACTACGGCCCTCATCGTGTATGTTGACGATATCATTCTGACAGGGAATGATGCAGAGGAGGTGATCAAGCTAAAGGATCATCTCGCAAGCGAGTTTGAGACCAAAGATCTGGGACTTCTCAAGTACTTTCTTGGCATAGAAGTTGCAAGATCCAGCCAAGGGATCTTCATCTCACAAAGGAAGTACGTCCTAGATCTATTGAAGGACTCTGGCAAGCTGGGAGCTAAGCCAGTGGAAACACCCATAGAGCAGAATCACCAGCTGGCCGACTCGAGTAGTATACCTTTACAGGATGTGGGGAGCTTTCAGAGATTGGTTGGAAGGTTGATCTACCTCTCCTTGACTCGTCCAGACATTGCCTATGCAGTCAGTGTTATCAGTCAGTACATGCATTCTCCTAGGGAAATTCACTTAGAGGCAGCTTACAGGATATTGAGATACCTCAAGTCTGCCCCTGGCCGAGGCCTCCTTTTTCAGAAGAATGGCCACATGAGAGTAGAGTCATATACTGATGCAGACTGGGCTCGTGCCAAGGATGACAGGAGATCTACCTCAGGCTATTGCACCTTTGTGGGAGGCAATCTGGTTACCTGGAGGAGCAAGAAGCAACCAGTAGTTGCCAGATCCAGTGCAGAGGCAGAATTTAGGGCAATGGCCCATGGTTTGTGTGAGATACTCTGGCTGAAGATGTTGGTGGCTGAACTTGGCTTTCCAGTCTTGGGACCCATGAGCTTGTACTGTGACAACAAAGCGGCTATCAGCATTGCTCACAATCCGGTGCAACATGATCGGGCCAAGCACATCGAAGTGGATCGTCACTTCATTCGAGAGAAGATTGTATCTGGGGAGGTTTGTACCCCCTTTGTGAAGACAGATGAGCAAGTAGCAGATGTCTTCACCAAAGGAGTTCCCAGTTGGCAACTTCATAGGTGTTTATGCAAGTTGGGCATGAAAGATATTTATGCGCCAACTTGAGGGGGAGTGTTATCAGATATGTAGAAATACGTATTTTTCATGTATAGGGGTAGTTCTGTAAATACCTCTTATGAGGGGTATACTTGTCTTTTTTTATGAGACCCTTTCTATAAATAAGATTTATGGGGTCATTGTGAAGTAATCACAATAGACATCCTTTTTCTCTTTCTTCTCTACTCTCTGTTCTCTCTTCTCCAAACCTAACCCTAACCCTAATTCCTCAAATTCAACTAGTTGTACATAGCATCCATTGAGCAACTTTGTTTTATATGATGCTTTGTCCCCCTCGTACAGAGCCTGTCAGATCGGTTTCCATAATTCCTACTCCCTCTTCCGTGGCAGAAGGGTTGGCACACCCCAGACGGAAAGCTGTTATAATAGAAGAAATGAAGGCCTTGGATAAGAATAAAACATAGGAGCTCGTCGACTTGCCAAGAGGCAAGAAACCTGTTGGATGCAGATGGGTGTTCACAGTAAAGTACAAGGCTGATAGATCAGTGGAGAAGTACTAGGCGAGACTGTAGCCAAGGGATACACTCAGACCTATGGGATTGACTATGTGGAGACCTTTGCACCTGTAGCAAAGATGAACTCCATCAGGGTGTTGTCCCTAGCAGCAAACGAAGCATGGCCTTTGCATCAGCTGGATGTGAAGAATGCATTTCTTCAAGCCGATCTGCATGAAGAAGTATACATGGTGCCCCCACCTGGATTCACCCCACCAAGGGATAGCAGAAAGGTATGTCGACTAAGGAAAGCCCCTATGGGCTTAAGCAATCTCCAAGAGCTTGGTTCAAGAGGTTTACCCTAGCGATGAAGAAGCTGGATTGTACTCAAATTCAAGTCGATCACACTCTATTCGTGAAACACCGAAGGAAGAGCACCACTGCCCTCATCGTCTATGTTGATGACATCATTTTGACAACAATGATACAGAAGAGGTGACCAAGCTGAAAACGCACCTAGCAGGGGAGCTTGAGACCAAAGATCTAGGCCTTCTCAAATACTTTCTAGGCATAGAGGTTGCAAAGTCCAGCCAAGGGATCTTCATCTCACAAAGGAAGTATGTCCTAGATCTATTGAAGGGCTCTAGCAAGCTGGGAGCCAAACCTGTGGAGACTCATATAAAGCAGAACCACAAGTTGGCCGACGATATGGGGGGATTTCAGAGATTAGTTGAGAGGTTGATCTACCTTTCCCTGACTTGACCATATATTGCCTATGTAGTCAGTGTTATCAGCCAGTACATGCATTATCCCAGGGAGATTCATTTAGAGACAGCACACAGGATTCTGAGATACCTCAAGTCTGCCCCTGGCCAAGGCCTTCTCTTCAAGAAGAATGGCCACATGAGAGTAGAGTCATACACTGATGCAGACAGCGCTGGTGCCAAGGATGACAGGAGACCTACCTCAAGCTATTGCACTTTTGTAGGAGGCAACCTAGTTACCTGGAGGAGTAAGAAGAAACCGGTACTTGCCAGATCCAATGCAGAGGCGGAGTTTAGGGCAATGGCCCATGGCTTGTGTGATATGCTTTGGCTGAAGATATTGGTTGTCGAGCTTGGATTTCCAGTATTGGGGTCTGTGAGCTTGTATTGTGACAACAAGACCGCTATCAGCATTGCTCGCAATCCAGTACAACATGATCAGGCCAAGCACATTGAAGTGGTTCGCCACTTCATTAGATAGAAAATTGTATCTGGAGAAGTTTGCACTCCCTTTGAGAAGACTGGTGACCAAGTAGCGGATATCTTCACCAAAGGAGTTCCCAATTGGCAACTTTACAGATGTTTATGCAAGTTGGGCATAAGAGATATCTATGCACCAACTTGAGGGGAGTGTTATTTTTTTTTTTTTTGATAAATATAAATCTCATTATCAAAAGGCCTAAGCCCGATAATCACAAAAAAGTGGGTAAAAAAGGTCGAGATGATCTTCTTAGCCTACATCTTCCCAACAAAACATTAAGGGATAAGAAGTACAAAAGAAATCACACATCTCTCGAGCACAAAAGTTCCCATCGAAAGACAAAATCCTCGAAGAACAGTCATCTACATTCTATAAAGAGTTTGGACCCTATGTATAAATTCCCCTTGATGGACAGAACGATAGATGCTGCTTCTTCACTCCTTCCTTCAAAAACCCTCTTGTTTCGCTCCTTCCACAATCCCCAAACAATCGCTAGAGGTAGTATTCACTATAAGATCTGCCCTTGAAATGAAAATGCATTTACTTTCCAGTTAATCAGAAGTTTCTGCAAAGAATCTGGCATTACCCACTTCATCCCAAACTCTAGAAGAAAAGAAGACCAAAGTTAACCTCCCTAGCGACATCACAATGAAACAAAAGATGATTAACTAATTCCGCATGGCTCTTGCACATCGAACAGTAGTCAATAATCATGAATCCCCTAGATCTCAAGTGGTCCACTATCAAAATTTTCTCCAACGATGCCTCCTAAACAAAGAACGCAATCTTAGTCGGAATTTTAGAACTCCAAACCATTGAAGCCGGGAAACTAGTCCCATTGGAAATAAGTAACACTGCATAAAAGGATCGCACCGAGAACTTTCTTTCTTTGGTCCATGTCCAAAGGCGTTTATCCTGATTACCTAGCATCAATTGAACGTCCTATAATCGATCTAGCATTCTAACAAGGGGCTCAATTTCCCAATCATTAAGGTTTCACCTAAATCCCAAATTCCACCCCATTGACATACCTTCTTCGATAACACAATCCTTGATAGACCCAAACTTCCTCTAAGATAAAATATAAAGGTTTGGATATTCATCCTTTAGAGAAACTTCGCCACACCAAATGTCCTCCCAAAATCTAATTATGTTACCTGAACCGATACCAAAACGAATACCTCTAGATAAAACACATCAATCTTCATAATTCCCCTCCACATGCTACAGCCAAAAGTGCACCGAACCATTCTACTCCTCCACCCAAAAAACATAGCCCCATTCTTCCCCTCTATTACTCCCCGACATAAACTAGTAGTCTCCTCCCCAAACCTCCGAAGTCATTTTCCCAAGAGCGCTTGATTCATAACTCTTAATGTTTTTGATCCCCAGCCCCCCTTTATCCTTTGTCTTATAAACAGTTTTCCACTCTACCAAATGGATTTTATGACATTCTGGCGTCTCATTCCATAGGAAATCCCTCAAACTTTTCTAGTGTGAGAACTACTTTACTCAGAGCCGAGAATAGACACATATAGTATATAGGTAAGCTTGAAAGAACACTCTTAATCAAGACTAACCTTCCCCCTTACGATAAATATCTCGCTTTCCACATCACTAACCTTCGGTCAAAACGTTCAATCATCGGATCCCATAACGCCTTGGATCTATATGCAACCCCCAAAGGAAGACCTAAATAAGTCGTTGGAAATCGTTCACAACTGCACTCCAAAATGCTAGCCAGAATAGAAACATTCTCCACATCACCCATCCCGTACACCTTGCTCTTGGACAAGTTAACACGCTACCTTGAAACGGCTTCAAAGCAGCAAAATAAACCTCTGAGAAATCTGACTTGATCAACTGAGGGACCGACAAAAACCAAAGTATCATTTGCGAACTGAAGATGAGTAATGATGGGAACCCCCTGAGCAACCACAAAGCCTTCCAATTCACCAATACTCACGGCTCTATCAATCATTCTACCCAAAGCCTCTGCCACTATAATGAATAAGAATGGAGATAACGGATCTCCCTGTCTCAGCCCCCTAGAACTCTGGAAGTACCCTACTGGAGATCCATTCACAAGAATAGAGAAAGAAGCAGACAAAACACATTTTCTAATCCATAACCTCCATTTTTCACCGAAACCCATCCTATACAACATATAATCCAGAAATCTCTAATCCACGTGGTCATATGCCTTTTCCATATCAATCTTGCAAACAATCCCCGGCACACCCGACTTAATTCTGGAATCTATACATTCATTTGCTATTAGGACTCCATCCTAAATTTGGCGTCCTCTTACAAACGCTCCTAGCGATGATGAAATGACCATATCCAACACCATACAGATCATTGTTGCAAGCATTTTGGCGATGTTTTATAGACACTGCTCACAAGACTGGTCGGTCTATAATCTGTGATATCTTTTGCTCCTTGTTTCTTAGGAATCATAACAACGAACGTACTGCAACAGTGAATCCATCCGGTCCCGGCGCCTTATCTCCTGCCAAGTCCGCAATCCTAGCAAGAATCTCACCCTCCTCAAATGGTCTTTCAATCTGTACCCTGTCCTCTTCACTGATATTATCAAATGATATACCATCTAAAGTCGGTCTATAATCTGAGGTTTTTGAATACAACTCGAAACAAAATCCCACCACCCCTTTCCTTATACTATCCTCCATTTCCAACCATTCGTCGTGTATCTTAAGACGGGCTATATGATTGTCTTCTATGCGCATTAGCCAATTTGTGAATATTAACGCGGAGTATCAATAAGTAGTGAAGATGGAAGAAATTTGTTGGAAACAGAAATCTAGAATTAAGTGGTTGAAGGAATGAGACAATAATATTTAATTCTTTGACCCTCTTCAAACGTTCCTCCAAAGATAAGGGGTCCGTCTCTTCCTTCATGTCAATCAAAGAAATTTCCTCCAGTAAAGTACCCTTCTTCTGATCGACCCTGCTAAACTCCTCTCTTTTCCATATCCTGATTCTTTCTTTCATAGTTTTGAATTCGCTTCCGAGGACTTCCCTTGCCTTACCTGTGAACATAAACGATTTCCACCACTCTCCACTCTATCTTTAAATTTGGGATTTAGGAGCCACATGTTCCGAATCGAAACGGCAGCGGGTGAGAGCTGAAACCTCCGCAATCTAACAATAATGGCCTATAATCTGCAGCAGGTCTAGGGATCGCACATAACGATACTCCTTGGAAATGAACCTCCCAACTATTTGATACTAAAAATCTATCCAATCTATAGAGCGTTAGATTACTCTGGATGTTGGACCACATGAATGAACCTCCTCCCATACGCAAAATCTATCAAACAGTTTTTGCTAATAAAACTACCAAAATCCTTCATGCTTCAAGTAACTCTGCCCCATGCATTCTTTTCGTGCATAAATCTGATAACATTGAAATCACCTCCGATACACCAAGGATCCTCCAATAACCCCACAATATCATCCATCTCTTCCCAAAATTGTTCCCGTAACTGATGGCCCGTACACCCCTAACAGAATCCAAACCAATTTTTCTCACACACAACTACATCGGATAGGCACCGAGAAAGCCCCCACTAACACATCTTTCACATCAAGGTATTTATGATTCCATATAATCACAATACCACCCCATGAACCAAGCGCTGGCAGATTTTGCCATCCGCAATCTGCGAAACCACACAACTCCCTAATAAAACTCACATCCAGCTTTTCCACCTTCGTCTCCTGTAAAATCACCACATTAACTCCCCATCTTTTAATTATACTTTTAACCAAGGAAATAAATTTCCCGAAATTAACGAAATATTTCGCGAAATATTTCCATTTTCTAGGTTACCGACAGGAAAGAATACATACACGAAATGTTTCCATACGTGTCGAAATATTTCGTGTTAACAGTAAATTTCGGTCAATTGACGGTGTAAATATGTATTATTTTGGTCGAAATGTTTCGACATCAATAGAAACATTTCGATCGAAGGTAGGAAATGTCCCATTTGAGCACCACAAATCTCATATTTGATCATTTAACCCCTTTCCATATATATATATATAGAAGACCAATCCATTATAGACCGCTATGGTTATTCATTTCCACACTACATATGGTTGTATATTATGGTTTGATAGTTTATGAGTGTTTTTAGGCTTGTTTTTATCATTTCCCATACTTTCCAGAAACATTTCTATAATATTTCCATCATTTCCGCATTATTTCCATCATTTCAACGAAAATGTATTATTTCCACACTGGTCGAAATATTTCCACGAAATATTTCCATTTCCGGGCTGGTCGAAATAAACCTCGAAACCGAAATTTATTTCCTTGCTTTTAACTATCCCCCTCCAATCCTTATTACCCAACCCTCGAACATTCCATGACATGATTTTTAGCTTCATTATTTAACAATAGCTTTTCTCGCTCTTCTACGGCTTCCATATACCAAATTATTCCCTGAATTGATTGGGCAAACCAATCTCTGAATTTCTCTTGGTATTTTATTCGAAGTATCCTTTTGGTTGTGGCTTGAACTTGGTTCTTGTTTATCTTCCTCCCTAATCATTTCTTCAATAACCTCCCTGTATTTTATACGTATTTTATAAAATCTGTAAAGGGGGAGTGTTATCAAATACATATTTAGTTATTCTGTAAATATCCCTTGATGTGAGGGGTATACTTGTCTTTTGTAATGTCCCTTTTTATATAACTAAGATTTATGGAGTCATGTGCTACACATATGATATCCTTCTCTCCTTTCTCTTCTCTCTTAACTCTAACCTAAACCTAACCCTAAAACCTACATTTCAACTATACTTACAAACAAGAACATACATAAATGTAATGATCCAATTTCCCACAAAGAAAATTCCAACAGGAAAGAGGTAACGCTAATAATATATGGTAAAAGTAAATTTTTGTCATGCAAGGAAAAAGAAAAAGCAGAAGGTATACCAAAATCCGAAAGTGTTGGAATGACAAGTGCTGATAGAGGTACATCACTGGTTAGAAGAAGCATGCAACATAATTACAAGAAAGATGCACATTCTACAAAAGAAACTGAACACAAAAATACTTCCTGATATAAAAAATTTGAAAAGAATATGACCTCGAATAATATTGGCCCATTCTAATACTCAATAAAAGTTGGCAACTTAGAAAAAAAACTAGATGAATAAGAAAATAAACCATATTCAACCATGCACTTATGAACTGTCCTCGCCAAAATGTCAATAGAAGAACAATACACACCTGTATTTTGCATTTAAAACTTCAAAACGTGCAGTATCTGAACTCCGTTCCCGGATAGACATTGAGGACGAAACAAGCATGATAACATCACTAATGAATTTGCTGCAGGTAGAATCGTAAGATGGTTAAAAACTTCATCATAGATGTCCCACAAAATGGAGCAAACCCACAAAGTACTCTCAGTAGCAGTAAAATCAATATAAACTTGCAATAAATTACAATATAAAAATCAATCATCCACAGATGAATGGAAGAATGCAGTTTATTAACAATTACTTGACTATAAGAATATTGAAAAGTAATGAAGCCAGAAAATTTAAAGTTTCCAGGGACATTACTCTGTAAAGTAGGATTATGCGCCATCAATTGATTACTGTAACTTTACTCTCTAATACGAAAAGTTTAAGTGCAGTCTTGTTTGTGTAGGTTATGACGGCAATAAACATAAAATTAATAAATTAACTACCAAAATCATAAATAACAAATACAATACAAAAAACGATAATTTCTCGAAAATTTGCTCAGCTTTAAACACTGGCCCAAAATAGAATTCTAGAAAGTAGCAAGCAAAAATAGTCATATGTGCCTAACAGTAGCTACAAAGAGTTAAAAAGTAATTACCCACCAATGGACACTTTTACATCTACATGCTTTAGAATGAAAGAATGACCGAATTTTTACCTCCACAGAAAATTTTATCCACTATATTTTGCACACCAAACTTCAGTCCCGTCATATTTTACACGATTTTTAGTAGGCCTGTCAATGGATAGTTGAAAATCCGAATCCGATTCGAATCCGTATTCGAAATATCGGATATTATCCGAAATTTCCGGATATCGGATTCGAATTCGGATATGTTTACACTATTCGTAACGATTTCGAATACGGATTCGGATATCGGGATATCCGCATCGATAATATCCGATCCAATTTATGTAGCCTGTTGCATACTTAAGCAGGGATAATTTGGTCTTTTCATTAGTAAAATGAAAACCGTATTTGGATCGACACTTCTAGTCTTCGACTTCTTCAAACCCTAACCCAATAACCTCATCTCTCTCACACAGTCACTCTCTCTCTCTAGTTAACTGGTGGTGGAGACGTGGCTGTTGGGATCTTCTTCAAAGCAATGCTTTGTTAAAGAGGCTGAACTGCTGAACCTGAAATGGTATTCCCCCCCTTGCTTCTCTGGTTCACCAGTAGCCTAAAGGTCTAAACCCTGTATTTTTTTTCTTAAGGAGGTTTCAGTTTCAACTACTGGTTTCAAGTTCGACGATCGTCTCAATTTTTTATTTTCTTTCCACGCAATAAGAATACCATTGTTGCCTTCGCTGGTACTATAATCTCCCTATTTCTTTCATATAAATTTTTGGTTTATGATGTTGCAAAAGGCATTAGTTTCGTTGTTTTATATGCGATTTGCTGAGGATGAGTAGTCAATAGATATTCTTGCTGATCTCTGAAGAGTCTTCCTGACTGATCGATCGAATATCAAATATTAGGAAATTCGGATATTGGATATTGAAAATTTTGATAATGAGTCGAATTTTATTAACGGATTTCAGAGATCATCCGAATTCAATTTGCTTATTGGTCGAATCGAAAATTGTCGGATATCCGATAAGCAAATCGAATTCGAATTCAAATATTGGTTTGAATTATCCGTCGGATTCGAATTCGAATTCGGATACTAGTTTTTTTTCCCGAATTCGAATTCGGATATACCCCTATCCGTATCGATAGGTATCCGTTGACAGGCCTAATTTTTAGGAAATCAATAAGACATCAATACAGAACAGCACCTAAGGACATAAAATCTCTTAGATACTTCAGGTTTTTTTTTTGATAAGATGGATTTGATATTACAGAGGGAGACAAAGCCCAAAACGAGGTACACCATGGATCTCAAGACAAGATACCCGCAAAACAAACAGAAAACCATTCAAACAAGGGAAGCTTCTAGCGATATATCTTCCCATCTGAACACAAAAGCATAAAAAAAAACAACCTCGAAACTCCGGCAATGTAGAGGACCACAGATACAAAGAGGCTTTAATTCTCAAAATAACTCTAGCGATGTCGTCCTCTTCCCCTTAGAATATACGACGGTTTTGGTTCAGTTCCTAAGGTACCTAGAACCGGAATCAATATTGTCGGTTCTTATTGTTTACATTTCTCAAAATGATGGATCCAGAACCAATTGTTTGGTTCCGGTCTTGTGTATATCAGTTCCAATCTATATTTATATATTTGTTCCGGTTCCTATCGGTTTGGTTCCAATATCAAACTACCCAGAACCGGAACCGTTATTATCGGTTCTGGTTCTTTTTTGTCGGTTCCCAAAAATGTGAAACTGGAACCAGTGTTTTCAGTTCCGGTTAAACGGGTACAAATTGACACCCCTACTTGGCACCCTACAAAGTCAATTTGACTCATAGGACTAACCCAGGGGTCAAGTAATATCTCCTATTTAATTTTTAGGATTTAAAAACAACTTTTTGTTGATTGTTTTTTTTTACTTTTTTAAATGATTCATCATTCATATATGACAGAAAGTTAAGATGCACATCTCACATCAAAACTAACATCATAAATTAAAATTATGTATTACTGAATTTTGAGAGCACCAATTCAAGAGACCTTGAGCAAACGTAAGCATAGAAGATCTTGGTAGAAAGCAAAGAAACAAGAAATAGACCAATAAAGAAGACACAATGAAAAGAAATAACAGAAAATGAACTTATCAAAAAATAAAAATAAAATAAAGAAAAAAAAATAACAGAAAATGAAACTAGAAGAATATGGAATAAAGAAAGAAAAACATGTCAACTACGTTCGCGTTTTACAGTTATTGCAAAGAAACTAAGAAGAAAACAACTAGATGTTGAAAAAATTGTAAAAGGAGATGGGGAAAGGAAAGGGAAACACGTCTAAATATTAAAAAATAAAGAAAACAAACAAGTCCCACATTCTAGACACATTAAATTTTTTTTTTTCTATCAATTGGTTGAGGTTCAGGCTAGGCACATATATATGAGTATATGTGGAAGAATCTTTGGGGGCCAAATAACTTCTCACCCATTTTATAGTAGTGACATTGTGACAAACAAGAAAAGCAAGTCATAGTTTTTGTTACAGTCCAGGTTCAAGTGATGTCTGATAAAAAGCAGTCATATGACATGCAAGCATCACAGGAGCTGACCCATGGAATGGAAGAGTGAAGAAACCGCTTGCATCATCGATTTGTGGATACATTTCCTAAGGATGTTGGCAAGGGACATCTACTAAATGGGCTATGCACGAGAGGGGGCAGCAACTGCATTCCATTGCGGAACTATAATAAAATTTACTCAGAAATGCAGTAGCGATGCAGTCAAAGTCCAAACCAGCAAGCCAAATCTTAAGAGGAATATTAGCAAGTTGCAGTTCACACTGAATTACTTGGGTAATAACTAAATATTCAAATGGAGCAACCAAATAAACACAATCTCAGAAAGTACGAGGTCAAATCGTCAAAAAGGCAACTAGATGGGATTTATTAAAAGAAATGACTGGTCAAGTACAGCTCCATCCAGTTATACTTCTTTCGCTAGATTAATACTTCTTTCCTTTTGGGGGTTACTAGTACTCATATGTGCTCCTAGCTTCATATATATTAATATAAGAGTACAGCAACATGTGCAGCAAAGAGCACAAAATTCACAAACCTTGTTAGAATATCAGGGTCTATATCTTGCCACTCCGCTTCTTCAATAATATTCACAATGTGCTTTATTCTCTGCTCAAACTCCACAGACTCCAGAAGACCAAAATCATGACTCAAAAAGGCGCTTCCATCAATAGGAAGCATTACCTGTCATATGTTGAATGAAAATGTAAGAATAAAAGGAAAAAGTACTATTTATGGAAACAATTTCACAATTCAGAAAATATAATAAGCCACAAGGGAGCAAATCATCTCCCTTTACGTTAACAGGAAACAAGATGTGCTAATAAATTCGACTTCATAATAAAGTCCAAGCGTTAAAAAGAGATAGACTTGATCTAAAATGACTTCCAAGTTCCAACCAAACCAGAACTCCATATAAGACTCACCCTTCCATTAGTAATGACTGCACCAGCACCAAATTCAAGCCCCAGTTGTCTGTACAGAAAATGTGACGTCTGCATACCATTTGAAATGAATTTATGCAATCAGCAGCCTAACTGTAATTAACAACAATAAACATAAAAAGATATACTGAATAATGCACATTGATAATAAATAAAAAAAACGAAAGATTACACACAGAACACCTGAGATTAATCTAAATAATGAGTTCCCCATTAAGAAGTTTTACTGAATACAGATATCTGAAAGTAGCAAGTTAGCAACACCAAAGAATTTCAGAAGCCACATGCATTTCATTGTTAAAGTATATGCTTTGGGATGTACAGTTTCCAAAGCCAATGCATAGATATACACCTTTTCCAAATGGTTCTTCAATAAATCCAGCGAAAAGTCTGAGAGGGCAGCTTTATAGTCCTCAGATGGTAAGTCATTTGCCCTAGCTAGCTCACAAACTTTTTCTATAACTAAGGATGTACTTTCAGCATCAAATGAAGATGTGAGCATATACTCCCTCTCAAAAAATGAGCACAGTTGATCCAAAAAATCCAAAACATTTTGCTTTTGACTGCATGGCATCAACAAAGCAAGTAGTTAGACCACTGATATAATACTAATATATATCATCAGTAATATATATTCATGCATTTTGATTCATAAAATCAAACGAAATGACAATTTAGAAGCTCAAATATGGTAAGAGTGAAGATAGCCCACAAAAATTTAAGACACATAACCAACCTAAATGAGGTAGCAGTGAATTCAAAAACCTTCACAAAAAGAAGAGTAGGTGATCCAGCATTATCTTCAGCGGCAAATAGTACACCAAGACGGGATCTTTTAGACCCTCTCATCTGCATCATAAAGCAAATATGTTTCTTCGGAAAAGAGGGAAAAAGGATATTAAACCAAAGAACAACAAGAGATGAAGCTCCATAGTGATAAAACAATAACCAGGTAACGTATTCCTTCGCGGAGCAACTTCATCCCTTTCCTTGATGTGACATTAACAGCAAGAAGATGAGTCACTGGCTTCAAATCATCTACAGCTGGAATAGAAGTTGGACCATAAAAACCATATGTCAAGACATAAGGACTATATGTTATTGTATTACAGTTCCATGCTGTTTGTTTGAACAAGAACTACACTTACTTCCAGGAAAATGCAAGTAACTGATATCATTTAGAACAGATTCGCTTCCTAGTACTGATGCAGACAGTGATATAAACCTCTTTTGGGCCTTTCCTCCCGCAATAATCTACACCATAACATAAACATGGAAGCTGAAGCTACACGACACATTCACATCACTTGCACAATATGCCAAAAAATAAAATCCAAGATCCAAAGGCAGGTCCAACATTTCATATGAAATCACCTAGATTAATTACCTGTGGGTTATAGCGGTGATAACCACTTTCTGAAAGGAATTTGTCCAGAACATCTGTGCGTGAGTTTATATATCCATAGTAAACTTGTTCTTGAATCCTGGGGAGCTCATCGTTCATAGCATTTATCGCAGCATCCTAAACAAAATCAAATTTAAAACCATTATATTTGGTTGCCACAGATTTAATATACTCAAAGACCATCAGATAATAGCCATGCAAGAGCAGATCACCAGTTACACCAGTAAAATCACAAGGATTGTCACAATTATATTTTGGACAAAATGAGGACGCAAAATGTTGATATGAATAAAGTAAGTAGTATTTATGAAATGGAATTGACTCAATAAAAGAAACTCCTACGCCGAAAGCTAAATATACAGAAAACTAGTATGTGAGAGTGAGACATAACTTTATTAGGAAAATATACAACACAGCACTATCACATGGTGTTGTGCTTCCTGAATCCTAGATCAGGCCATTTTTGTGTTACTTTAGTGCGAGATGATTGCTCGCGGGATGAATTCTTGCTTGTTATATCCAAGGCACTGAAAGAATCTTAGCAATAATTGACATCAGCAATGGCAGCAAACAGGAGTGCTAATACCTACAGTAGGAATGAAGTATCCACAAAAACCAAAGGAGCAACAAAGCAAGAGAATTCTAGTCCCCAGAAACACCTGGAAATCTTAAATGGCAGATTATCCCTTTACATGTATGATACATCCAAAAGAAAAAGGCATAAATCCGATGTCCAATTCATCTTTGAGAATTGGATCACTAGAGATGTTGCTAAGTCAGGCTAAGTGCAGTCTTCAAAATTAGTGGATTCAAAAAGGACAATAACCATCAAATCAGGCTGCTCTCAGTCATTTCACCGTACTTTGGCCATACGTTTACTAGATCTCGTTACAGGAACAGATAATGAATCCATTTTCTCATTCTTATTTTGTTCATCATGCAGATATCATTCCAACCAGTACATAGAATTTAAAAATAGCTCACACCAAATTTTGTTCACTATCTTGACATAAATCCAATGCAATCATCATGGGAAGCTGAGATGTGGTTGGTCATTCAAATTATTAAATCTAAGTGTACAAAATTTAAGTAGTACATCATAAGAATAAAAGATTCACTATTTCTGCTAAGAACAGTCTCCATTTATTTTAACCGTTCATGAAGAATGACATCCGAGAAATGAATATTACCGGTATAAACTGGTTCCTCACCCTCATCAGGCAATTGGATCAGTTGATCAGCCTCATCCTATATACTGATTTGAGTTGAATCCATGTAAGTCTTGTAGACCTGCTAATGTCACTTCTAACATATAGGACGTAGCCATCTCAAGTCCGTCCAAAATTCCGGATTACACTTGAAAGATATGTGAATGCAATTAAAAAGAAAAGGCTTAAGGAAAGGAATCAGATTCAAACCAAAAGATTCACTAGCTGCCAAATTCATTTACAAAGAGTTAGGTCAACACGTAATCCAGGAAAACTAACTCCAGCTTGATTTCAGACCAAACATGAACTCAGAAAACCATGGAATCATGAATTAGGTCAACAAAATCAGGAGCCCATTTAATCAATCCCAGCCAATCACTAACTGATCTGCTCTGATGAAGTCTCCACAAGGGTTGCCTATGGCCTGCAGAGAAGTGGTACTCCAAAGGTGCAGGGGAAAGTCATAGATTCTTAACGACTTCCTACTTTCCATTTCCCCAACCTTTTCTGAAGCTCCAAATGTCAAGAAGGGGGTAAAATGCCCAAAATATTGCGCTCCTGCATTCAGATTGATCCTGTAATGTTGTAATCCTTCTGTTCATTGTGCCATGCTCTGCAGCTGCTGGGGAATTGCTCATATTCTTTTACTCCTCTTCCTTAAGAATGATTTGGGTTTCCTTCTCGACAGCAGAAAGATTGAAATGGAATGTAGCTAAATTCTTCACCTTCACTCCAGCTACATAGGTTCCATTTTCTATTTACCCAGTGTTGCACAGCTTCGATGTCATGATCTTCTCTGTTTAATCTACCCCACAAACAGGTTTTCAATAACCAAACTCTCTATTCAACCCCCTTTGAGTTTAATGCCACAAACTTCTTTTCCCCATTACTAACACTGTGCATCCTCCACCATCAGGACACATCTTTAGAAGAGCTACATCTTACAACTTCGCTTCCTTTCAAGTTGACCATTCAAATCATCCTGATAAGCGTTTCTCACTAACCTCACAATTCTCTGGTTTGGGATTAAAAGAGATGGCCCTTCTGTTGATGTTCCTCCTATCTGACTCTCCATACCTCCAAGTAGCCGATCTTCCCTAAAACCTCTGGACTAGAAGTCTCCTTTCAAAGCTTGCCTATGTCATCCCTAGCTCTGAACTACATACGTTTGGGTTGGTTTCATCCGAAACTGAATGATACTTCATCTTATGTGTAAATTTGCACTAACATTTCTTTTCGGTTTCACGAAGTTTCATCCGAAACCCTACACTCTTCTCTCCACCATAATCTTCGCTCTTCTTCACCAAGAAGGACAAGTAGTGCATGAACCAGGAACTCTGGTTTTTGCGAGAGCAACAGAATATGGACACGACCATTCTTATTCTTCTTACTCGTGACAACAACAGCTTACTCATTGCTACTCTTTATGCCAACACAGGCTTTTCTTCTTGTGTGTCAGAACAATAATCCAGCAAGGGCTGCTGCTGACTATTGTTTACAACCATTCAATTGCTCTTTTCTTTTGTTTTTCTGGATTATATTATTTGAAGAGAACTTTATGCAGATAATGAAATTCTGTGACATATTCTTTAACTATTATAAAATTAATACAAAAATTAAATTCTAGTCCTGTCTAGGTAAGCTCTTGCTGTAGCTCGCCTGGCACCTTTGACTACACTAATTATCTGTACACCCCTAAACACAGATACTTTAAACCATGCATATGGGCAAACAATAAGAAAAAATAAGATAAACAAATGTACTTTCAAACTATATAGGTACTACATAAATAATAGCTGAAAAAAGAAAAGACAAACTAAGATCTTTCAACTAAGTGTATCAATGTAGGTCCGATATGTGTGCTTGAAACGTACTTCAATTCTTTTAAAAAGAATGGAGTGGAAGTGATATAGCTACATGGACTTGACTCTTTTTTGCACATCTAAGAAATTTAACAAACTGGAATCAATATTTATGAAACCTCTGAGGTAAAATGATAAGCTTAAACATTTCAGAGGATCCAAATGACCAACATTTTACACACAAAACTATGAAAAAATAAATTTCGCCTATAAAAATTCATTATATCGGGATAATAAAAAGAACAAAGATGTTGAGACAAAAGTCATGGCATACCTCAGCGGACTCGTAGACAAGCCCGTTCATCAAGAGGCAACATTGCAACTTAGACAAGCCCAAGTTAAAAACAAAAAGGGAGCTCTCTTCAGCATTTTCCTTGAATGTCAACTCCTTTTCAAGTTTCAGTAAGATATCTTGGGGTGGAGATTTTGCCTTTGATCTATGCAAACAGCATATAGGTGCATTAAACCAAGAAAGGCAACATCTAGTGAATAGGCAACAAATTTCATATTTACTATGACCAGAGTCAATAAGCAAAATGGATATGATCTATAATGTCTACAAGGATAAGCAGAACAAGAAAACCCTTTAGGCATAGAAAACTGGTAGAAATTAACCATAAAATCCTGGTCCATTAACGTACAAGAGTGCTTCGACAAATGCTCCTTCTACATGATGCACTTCAAGAGTGTCTTCAATAGGATCTTCTGACACACTCCTTAACCTATTTACCTGCCAAATATTTGCAAGGTGATAACTGCTTAGCCACGACTTTAAGACAAATCTTAAAATCCAACGCAGGAAATACCACATTTACGTAACAAAGACATGCACGTGTGGCGCTGCCTGATATGGATTAGAGGTAGCAAACAAGATGACTTCAAGACGCCCAAATATTGAGATATCCATACATATATACTAAGATATTACATATTAACCATTTTAATATAAAAATTTATAAACTAGAAATATGAAAAATGACAAAAACAGGAAAAACAAAGAAAAAAAATAGAAAAAAGAATATTATAATTATATGATTTATGCAAACTATAAACAATGAGAAAAACATTTTTAGTAACCAAGTACAAATAGACTTAGAGAAGAAACACGAGTCGCTCTCATAATTATTAAAGAGTCCTTCCAGTCTCCCCACTTTTGCTATAATATTCAACATCCCAATATATAAAAGTTGGGTATGTCCACAGCAACAAAGAGATAAGGTCCACATGGGCGTCATTTACTTTTGAAAAAAGAAGTTAAAGTGGAAAGAGGGATTTGTTTCTTGTGAAGAGAGAATACAGGACCAAAGATCTCTGTTCGTGGCAAATCTCCTGCTCCCATTCTCTCCACAATACTGCCACACATGGCTAGATGTGTATAGAGTCATATTTGACATGCAGAACCATGCTGACACATAACAAGGCAAAAAATGGGGGAATGGTTACATATGATAAATCAACTAGGGTATAGAGAACCCAATAAATCAATGTACCAAGAGACATCAATGAAACTAAAAGAAAATTTAAAGAACAACATTGCAGTCATAAGAGTGTGAAAGTATCGTGTAAGCTGCAACACAGTGATTAAAAAGGTCATAAATGTTAAATATCAGTCCCCGAGGTAGGGATATGCTACAAGATTATAATGATTACTGTTAACAGAATACAGCAATTATGCTACAAGTACCAGGACAAAAAAAATCAAGGCGGTATTGTTGTGACCCAGCTAACAAATAAAAGTGCCAAATCGGCCGAGTAGCACCCACTAGAGTGACACAAATAATTTATATCAAATTTAATACAACTACAACTCATCCAAGTGGTTTGCCCAATCTACTCATATCAGTACTTCCCAACCTGACTCATACCAAGATGAGTCGACTGAGTCACACACCGGACTTGGCCAAAAATTAAAAACCGTGAGTGGAGAAGGTAACTTAGTGCAGCATTGATATGTATTTAACAGTAGCTTCCCTGTTATACACCTTCATTCAAACTTGTCTATGACAATATCCACCAAAGAAGATAAGATGGGATGATAAACAGAAACACTGGGTTTCTCAACAAAAATATCAATAAACAGCAGCACTCTAAGATACGAATTAGCAAACAATGAGACTTATGATAACTAAATTTTACAGCCCAGCAGAAATTATTATCGCCAAGGAACAGTGAGAGCAACCCACATACATTGGCCAAAAAATGGAAAGCCATTTGCGTCCCATGGTTCTCCTCGATATAAATGAACAGACGTATAATCTGCAAGACACGGTACAATTAACAAACAAATTCTATTAGTCCCAATAGAGATAATTCTGGTTAAACAAAAGCAAAACAACTAGTGGTAAGTAAACAGCTCAAAGTAGTGAACATCAATAAGCAAGTGTCATCATTCATCATTAACACTGCCTTACCCCCAACTATTTGGGGTCAGCAATGTTATCAGATACGTAGAAATACGTATTTTACATGTATGAGGGTAGTTCTGTAAATACTCCCCTTGAGGGATATATTCATATTTTGGTTGTAATCTTTTATATAAATAACCCAAAAGATCGTCGGATGCTCCACTATACCGTACGGTTGGCGTCATAGGCCGTACAGAACACATATCTCGAGGTCTGTATACGTAGATCTGTGGAAACTCCTCCCTCCAATAGATCTTGATTTTTCAGGAATTTTAGTGATTTTTTGGGAATTTATTGAGAAGTTTTCAATGGTTTTAAGGCCATTTTTCCTCTAAAAATCGGGAATATCGTTTTTTCAAACCAGTCAAAAATCCTTTCGATCTAGTTGTTTTTTCTGGGATTTCTTGTGCATTTCTAGTCCCCTACAATCCTAGGGACACATTGGATCCAACCTCTTGCAATTCCATGGAGGATTGAAGGTGTTCCATCGAGTTTTCTCTTCCTCTATTACCGCCGTCCACCGGTACCCTTTTTTGCATTTTTGGCTTGCGATTTCTTCACATAGGGTTTTGTTGGGGTATTTTTTGGTTCGTTTTACCCCCTTCAGGTATTTACTATATGAACAAACTCCATTTGCATGGGTTAATGTCCATTAGAAGTGTGTGGGAGGATACCTACACCATTTTCTTACTGTCAGTGGCTCTTTGAGCACCATTGGACTATCGGTTGGGCCATTTTCTTCCCCAACTTGATCTCATTCCTCTTAAAAAATAGCTTATGTGTTTTTTAAGATGCTCTTCTCCATGGATATGCTGCTGCCCAATTGTGATCGGGCTATTTTATTATGCTCTTGGACGTTCTTATGGATTCTTTCTTATCATCGGTTGCTATCGAGTGTTCTACTTGATCATCGTATCTCCGTTCTTGCCTATTGAGTTGTTTTTTGGCACTCCATCGACTTGCCTTGGCCGTAATTCATCATGGCAGATCTACCACCTTCTTTGGATCCTCCATCAGAATCAGAAGTGAGCACGGAAGTTCCCTCCAATGGAGTTGGAGGCCCTATGGTGCATCACTTGGCTTATGAGAACCCCAGTTTACAAATCACCTCAGTGAAGTTAGACGGCAAGAACTACTTGCGTTGGGCTCAGGTGGCACAGTTGTTCATTGGAGGCCGTGGGAAGCTTGGTCACACTACAGGGGATACAGTTGAGCCTCTCAAAACTGATCCCTCATATCGACAGTGGGAGACAGATGATCTTACTGTCATGTCTTGGCTTCTCAACTCTATGGAGCTGGATATCAGTCAGAGTTTCTTATTCATGCGCACAGCGCAAGAGGTTTGGGAGATTACCCGGAAAACCTACTCACAGCAGCAGAACACTGGACGGGCATTTCAGCTGAGGCAGAGTATCTCCCACTTCAGGCACGGAGAGAGTCCCTTTCTCAGTACTATACCTCTCTTCGCACCTTGTGGCAAGAGCTTGATCATTATTACTCTTATCAGCCTCTTCACCCAGGAGAGATTGCTCCCTACCACCGATATTTGGAGAAGGGTCGGATTTTTGATTTTCTTGCTGGACTCAATCCGTCATATGAGCTTGCTCGTGTTCAGATCTTGAGTAGCAGGGTCGATCTTCCCTCTCTCAGTGAGATGTATGCTTAACTTCAGAGTCAGGAGAGTAGGCGGATCTCCCTTCAGAGTGAGCACCTCCTCCCAGACAAGGTTTAAAATTTCGTTTCGGAGGAATGTCTCGGTCAAGTGAAAAACCAAGACAAACTCCGAAACATTCACGAAACATTGAAAAAATGAATTTTCCGAAACATTACGAAATATTACGAAACACGAAATATTATTCAAAATCATTAAATTATATTTTTTTTTTTTTTCGATATCAGATTGTCTCGGTTTGTCTAGACGAAACAAACCGAAACATTACGAAACGAAACATACGAAACATCGTTTCGATTTCCTTACGAAACGAAACGAAACATTACGAAACATTCCGAAATTTTAAACCATGCTCCCAGAGCGATCAGCGCTACTCAAGGTTCTAAACTTCGACTTCGCCTTGAACTTCGGTCAGTTAAAATTCGGAATTAATTCGGGGAAGTTCAATTCGATTTAGAGAATTTCTTTAAAAAAATTCGCTAACTTAGAGAAGTTTTGAGAATTTTTGCCAAAACGTTGGTAAAACACATTGATTTTTAAGGATATGATAAAACAAGCATGATAAAGCACTTATCATAAAAAATAAAAATAAATAAAAAAAACCATTTTGAGCCACCTAAGCAAGATTAATATCGTTTGTATCTAAAGTATTTAGATTTTTTTTAAGATGAGTTATAAGTGTTTTATCGTGCTTGTCTTATCATATCATTAAAAATCAGTGTGTTTTATTATGCTTGTTTTATCATATTCGGCTAATTTCTCGGAATTTAGCCTTTTTAGTACAAAAATTGCAAAAAATCATGCCGTACTACTTATGAGTTTATGACTTAATATCTTAGTACTTGCTTAAAAAAAGAATCTCAATACTTTTGATATCCTCCGAACCGCCAGAGGACCTGGAGCAACTAGACACCAGCCAAGTAAGGTAAGGAGCCTTTCAAGGCAATATATAGATTCTTCTCCTCCGGGCTATCAATCGAATCCAAGAATGCTCCTCTGGCTCATAGCTCCAAGTACTGGATGAAGCCGAACTCTCTTGTTCCTATCCTGGCTATCCAAAAAAGGGAAGAAGCACCAGATGCGGTACCAAGGACGAGGAATGCAGTGGTTGAGCAATCAACATCTTAAAGCAAGCAAGCCCCGGGCGAGGCAAGCAATCAAGTGTCTAATTCCTCTAAATGGTTGCTTTTATGATATAATGAGTTATAAGTGTTTTATCATGCTTGTTTTATCATATACTTAAAAATCAGTGTTTTACAAACGTTTTGACAAAAACTCTCCAAACTTCTCTAAATCGACGACTTAATTCGGCCAATTTTTGCAATTTTTGTACTAAAAAAGGCTAAACTTCGAGAAATTAGCCGAATTTTGTCGAATTAAGCGAATTAATTCAGCGAAGTTTTGGCGAATTTTTGTTATTTTTTTACTGCATGTACACTTTAATTCGGTGATTCAAAATTCGGCGAATTTCGGATGAATTTCGGCTTATTTTAAAACCATGGTGCTACTTGCTTCTCTTGCCTACCAGCCTCAGTAGTCACAACAGGCTCAGAGAGGTCCATCTTATCATACTCATGTCTCAGCAGCTCCTTCCTATGCTCCCACTGGTCCTTCTGTGAATTCATTGACTATGGAGAGGCCCAAGTGCGAGCGGCAAGTTAGGACATGTGCATGCCAAATGTTGGAAGTTTACAGCCAAGGTCTTCTAGTGCTCATACAGCCGGTATGGATACTCATGTTCCCCCTCCGGGACAGTCTCTGGCGAGTTCTTCGACTTTAGCTCCTCCTGGTGGTATCTCCGCCACAGAGCTTGCAGGCCTTCGTCGGTTGCTTCAACAGCTGGATGGTCCTTCTGTCACATCGTCCACCACTTTGCCCAGTCAGGTAACCTTAGATCTGCTCATCATGTGTCTCTTCCATCATCCAGTCCCACTTGGATCATTGATTCATGGGCTTCAGAACACATGACGGGCATGTCCTCTTTATTTTCCAGTTATCCCATATATTCTGGCCGTGATAAGGTGAAGACCGCTGATGCCACCTTATCCTGTGTCTGGGAAAGGGAATATCGTTCCCTCTCCTAAACTGCTTCTCTCATCAGTCTTGCATGTTCCTAGATTTACTTCTAACCTACTTTCTGTTAGTGCTTTGACTAAGACCCTAAACTGTAGTGTCACTTTCTCCCATACTTCTTGTGTCTTTCAGGACCTAGAGACGAGGAGGACGATTGGCACTGGACGTGAAGCTAATGGCCTCTACCTTCTGGATGGACGCCTTCCTGAGCCCACAGTACTAGTCTTCTGCTAGTAGTAGTAGTAGTAGGACAGATGTTGTTTCGAGATGTCATGCCCGTCTGGGGCATGTTTCTTTTCAGTATTTGAAACTTTTATTTCCTAGTTTGTTTGTTTCAGTTTCTTTTTCTGCTTTATACTGTGAGACTTGTGAGCTCTCCGAGCATTTTAGAACGAATTCTCCCTCCAGAGGTAATAGAAGTTCTACTTGTTTTGATATTGTGCATTTTGATGTATGGGGCCCTTCCCCAACTACTTCTATCTTTAGCTTCCGCTATTTTGTTTCCTTTGTTGATGACCATACTCAGTGTCATGAGTCTATCTCATGAAAACCAAAATCTTTCAGGGTTTTCATAAGATGATGAAGACCCAGTATGGTGCCTCCATCAAGGTCCTTCGTACTGACCAGGGTGGGGAATATATGTTTAGGCGTCTTCAACACTACCTCCTTGACCATGGGATTTGTCATCAAAATTCTTGCAGCTACACCCCTCAACAGAATGGTGTAGCTGAAAGAAAAATGCGACATTTAACTGAGGTAGCTCGATCTCTTTTGATTGGCTTTCATGTCCCCAAATCCTATTGGTCGGATGCTATATTGACGCCTGTTTACTTGACTAACAGAATACCATCTCACGTGCTCAATTTCCAATCTCCTATTCAGGTTCTTGCTCATGGTTCTCCTCTATTCCCTATTCCTCCTCGCATCTTTAGGTGTGTATGCTATGTACAGATCCTGGGGCCCCATTGCACCAACCAAACTAGATCCCAAAGCACTCAAGTGCGTATTTCTCGGTTACTCCTCTACCCATAAAGGGTACAAGTGTTACCACCCTCCCTCTGGGAAGAAGTTTGTTTGAATGGATGTCACCTTCCGTGAGGAGCTATCTTTTTTCTCCTCCACCTCTCTTCAGGGGGATAGTATTGAAGAGAGGTGGAATGTTCCTCTTCCTGTTATATCCATATCCCCTCCTCTAGAGTTTGAAAGGTCTCCGCCCACTCATACTACTAGTGTGATTGATAGTGCTCCTGGAGCTCAGAAGGAGCTCAAAGTCTATAGTAGAAGGGCGAAAGTCACAGCTGATCCAGGACCAGTGGTTCCTTCCTTGGATCCAAGTAATCCTCCATCCCTCTCTATACCTGTCATTCCCTTTTTTTTTTATAAGTTCTATACTTGTCATTCCCTTGTTTACTGATGATTCTGATCTTCCTATTGCTGTTAGAAAAGGCACCAGAAGTTGTACTCAGCATCCATTGAGCAACTTTGTTTCATACAATACCTTGTCACCTTCATACATAACCTTTATCACATCAGTTTCCACCATTCCCACTCCCTCTTCCATGGTAGAAGGGTTAGCACATCCTAGATGGAAAGCTGTTATGGTAGAAGAAATGAAGGCACTAGATAAGAACAACGCATGGGAGTTTGTTGACTTGCCAAGAGGCAAAAAGCCTATTGGATGCAGAAGGGTGTTCATAGTGAAGTACAAGGCCGATGGGTCAATGGAAAAGTACAAGGCCAGACTGGTAGCCAAAGGGTACACTCAGAACTATGGGATTGACTATGTGGAGACCTTTGCACCTGTGGCGAAGATGAACTCCATCAGGGTTTTGTTGTCCTTGGTAGCAAACCAAGCATGGCCTTTGCATCAGCTGGATGTGAAGAATACATTTCTTCATGGCAATCTGCATGAAGAAGTTTATATGGTACCTCCTCCAGGATTCACCCCCCAAGGGATAGCAGCAAGGTGTGTCGACTGAGGAAAGCCCTCTATAGGCTTAAGCAATCCCCCAGAGCTTGGTTTGAGAGGTTCACCCTAGTAGTGAAGAAGCTGGGATATACTCAAAGCCAAGCCGATCACACCCTATTTGTGAAGCACTTGAGGAAGAGCACTACGACCCTCATCGTCTATGTTGATGACATCATTCTGACAGGGAATGATGAAGAGGAGGTGATCAAGCTAAAAAATCACCTAGCAAGGGAATTTGAGACCAAAGATTTGGGGCTTCTCAAGTACTTTCTCGGCATAGAGGTTGCAAGATCCAGCCAAGGGATCTTCATCTCACAAAGGACGTACGTCCTAGACCTATTGAAGGACTCTGGCAAGCTAGGAGCCAAGTCAATGGAGACTCCCATAGAGCAGAACCACTAGTTGGCCGACTCGAGTAGTACGCCTTTACAAGATGTGGGGAGCTTTCAGAGATTGGTTGGGAGGTTGATCTACCTCTCCTTAACCCGCCCAGACATTGCCTATGCAGTCAATGTTATCAGTCAGTATATGCATTCTCCTAATGAGATTCACTTACAGGCGGCACACAGGATATTGAGATATCTCAAGTCTACCCCTGGCCAAGGCCTCCTCTTTCAGAAGAATGGCCACATGAGAGTAAAGTCATACACTGATGCAGACTGGGCTAGTGCCAAGGATGATAGGAGATCTACCTCAGGATATTGCACCTTTGTGGGAGGCAATCTGGTTACCTGGAGGAGCAAGAAGGAACTTGTAGTTGTCAGATCCAGTGCAGAGGCAGAATTTAGGGCAATGGCCCATTGCTTGTGTGATATGCTCTGGCTGAAGATGTTGGTTGCTGAGCTTGGCTTTCCAGTCTTGGGATTGGTGAGTTTGTACTGTGACAACAAGGCTGCTATCAGAATTGTTCACAATCCAATACAACATGATCGAGCCAAGCACATTGAAATGGATCGCCACTTCATTCGGGAGAAGATCGTATCTGGAGAAGTTTGGACACCCTTTGTGAAGACTGATGAGCAAGTAGCAGATGTCTTCACCAAAGGAGTTCCTAGTTGGCAACTTCACAGATGTTTATGCAAGTTGGGCATGAAGGTATCTATGCACCAACTTGCGTATTTTACATGTATGAGGGTAGTTCTGTAAATACTCCCTTTGAGGGGTATATTCGTATTTTGGTTGTAATCTTTTATATAAATAAGATTTATGGAATCATTGTGACCTAATCACATGACATCCTTCTCTCTCTTCACTCTTCTCTCTTCGATTCTACAACTAACCCTAACACTAATCATGATCTAATTCAACTAGCAACACAAATCTTGTTCCACCATTTAACTCTATCTTTAAGCAAGTCTAATCAGCCATATAACAAGGACACGGCATTTTTAGAATTTTGATCCATCTCGGACACCTATCGACACAGATACGCATGTCAAAATATCTTGACACACATCCTGACACATACAACAGTGCACCCTTCATTCAATAAGTTTTTATTCAAAATAATTCTATAAGTGGGTATCGACATATCCTGACATGTACAATAGTGTCACCCTTTATTCAATAAGTTTCTATCAAAAAGTAATTTTCTAAAAGAGGGTTGGTGTGTTCCATCTTCGCTACAGTACTTTGTAAGTTGTTAAACACAGCTGTAGTTGTTTGATAGTCTTCCCTCTTATAAATTTACATATCTTTATTATGTTACTAGATATCACCATTCGTAGGAATCATTTTCTTTTACTTTTCATATATTTCATTTCTTATTTTTATTAAAAAAAAACTTCTGGTTTAAGTATACAAAAATATTATATTATAGTACATGTACACAGACGTGTCGCGTTCCGGACTTCTAAGGCGCCGTGCCAGGCAACACGTATTTGTCAGATACCGAAATATGTGTCTGTGATTGTTACATGGCTAATTAGAAATATTAGAAACCCAAGACTAGGTACTAGGCTCAGCCAGAAAGAACACAATAAAAGAGAGCAGCTTCGTCTGTGACATGCATTGAAAGAGTCGGCAATTGAGCAAAAAGTTTCACCATTTCGGTCACTCCTTGGTTGCCACGTGACTCAATCAATCAAAAGTACAGAAAGGATACGGCCCTGACACAGCACATACACAACAGTTACACTTAAAATTGAAGTATCCGGCACAGGAAAGGCACTCATTTTGAAGTATAACATGACTTCAGTGCAATGTTTAAACAATTAAGCAAGTAAAACTAAGATTTTATACTTGTCAGCATATACTGATAAATAATAACTAAAATGAAAAGAATACAGAATGGAAAACCACCATTTGAGCTCCAATTAGAGAAAAGTAAATATAACTTCATTGAAAAGAACAAATTACCAAAGTGGAGATATCCTCCTCAGTATGACTGCCATCCTCCCCTGAAGAGAATGGGGGGAATTCACCACTGGTCTCTTCAATCTTCTTGATCAACTTTGATGAATAAAGTATTACTCCAAATCTCATGGGAAAATTATTTTCATACATAGATATAATCATGTCGACTAACTGCATAGTACCCAAAAAAAACAAAGAATAAATGAAAATATCAGAAATTTCTGCTACAAAAGAATGTAAATTACTAGGAAACCAACTGAGTAAATAAACAGAAATATTAACTTGCCTCAAGTCCACATATGGAGGCAGGATCAAAAACATAAACTGCATGGAAGAGATTTTTGCGGATGTAACGAAGTTGGCCAGGGAAAACTGGCATCAAAAGCTACAACAGCAAAAAAAAGAAAAATGTAAAAAAACAAAAAAAAAAAAAAATGTGATCTAAGTGTGCATAAACCCATCCTCTCTGAATCCACATATGACAGAAATTTTGACCAAATTTTAATAGGGAAAGAACCTACGTCATTTAAATTGCTCCGCCATCGATTATACATGGCATCCTCCTCCAAGTTGTTGAGGTAATGGACATGGGTAGATCGAAAATCAACACGGAATGTGTTGGCCTCAGAAGGTGCTAGAGTTGACAGCAGCTTCCTTATAGTCATTGGTGGAATCTGAAAACATTTTCAGAATTAATTAGTTGAGAGGCTTGAGGCTGACTATCATACCTAGCATCAAAATAATATTTCTTAGACTGTATAGACGATATATATTAGGAGGGAATATAAAAGCAAATAAATGACATCAAAAGCCTTCTGAAATAAAGCTCAGTAGAGATCTCATTCCAGGCACCTCAAGTGTAAGCTATAAAAAAGAGCAGTTACTGGGCATGCAATTTTATCTGCAATAAAAAAGGACTCCATTCAATTTTATTTAAAGTCTTGTCTTCCAGTCAAGGTTTATATTCTCGGTCTCGAGGTCAGGTGAAAAAGCGAGACAAACCACGAGACAGAACACAACATTCCCGAAACGTTGGAAAATTAGCAAGAGAAACCGAAAGATACCAAGACAAACCAAACAAGCTCAGAATAATGAATTTAATGCACAAATAAGCTTATAAAAATATGTTTAAAGCAATTAAATGACCCGTACAATCAGTTATGTTCAAAAAATACATCTTTTCTCACTAATACACACCAACACCTACTGATATACACAGATACTCTATGATATGTTATACTGAAAATAGCAGGTCCGACATAGATCCTATATCCACTAAACTTGAAATATAATTTTACCTTTCTAATTTAAATTTTAATTAAATAAGTTGGTTGAATTTAGTTATTCAAATTTCAATTAACAACATTTTAATCGTACTTAAACGATTTCAAATATAAATCTATCTTAGATCTATGATTTGAACCGTAGATCTAAATCAAATCTAGCCTACATCAACGAATATTTATATTTACGATAAAACATCTATAAATCACCTATTAGGTTCATTAAGAGATTGTTCAAATATACGAAGCTTTATGGGCCCATCTTTTTGACAAATCGTAATTTATCTTGAGATTCAAATCATCCAATCAAGCTGATTTTCAGTCAATGTGATCTAATATTAGGGTCCCACTGATTGAAAAGTTCAAGTTCGTAAGTATAAGCACCATTGTGTAATATATATTACATACCATCATAAGTGTGGTAGTATTGAGACCATGGTTTAAAATAACACCGTTTAAACGGTTTTAACGGTCGTTAACCGTTAAAACGGTAACGCCCAAACCCGTTCACGTTAAAAAACGTTTTGACGCTTAGAAAATAACGGCCATTTTCTTTTCGTTTTAACGGCTGTTAAAATCGTTTTAACAGCCGTTAAATTCTGGAAAATCTGTGGAAAAAACGGCCATTATTTCCGTTATTTTTCCAGTAAATTCCATTTTTTCGTTTTTGAAATTAAATTTTTGAATTTTGAATTTCAGCACCATTTTTTCTATTTTTCCCATTAAATTCGTTAGAATCCGTTAAATTCCGTCAAAATCCGTTAATTTCCATTTCTTCATTTTGCCCTTGTCCGCGTTACAATCCGTTTTAACGATAACGCCCCCAGTCCGTTATACCGTCAAACGGCCTCTTATAAACCTTGATTGAGACCAAGGTTTAAAAAACGGCAGTTATAACGAAAATAACGGCCGTTATAACGGATTCGGACCTACCCCGTTACGTTATGCAGAAAATAACGACCATAAGTACGGTAGTTCTAGAACTACCTAATGTTTCTTTTCTGTATATTATGATACATGGGTAGTCTTTATATTACTACTCTTTCGATGGTATGGTCCTCTACCATACAAGAGTTACATAATCATCTCCCAAGATACCCATTTTGTAGTCCCTATCTAAATGATTTGTTAGACCAAAAATTAACCCAATCAGATGAACAACCCAAATAATATACCATTTTTGGGCAGACAAATACAAAGCAATAACTAAGAAAACAGAAAGAAATAATATTCTCTCCATTCATGTCACAATTTTTCTGAATGATTCGTATTGTCTCGATATGTCTCGGCGAGATGATCCGAGACAAACCGAGACAATCTTAAACATTCAAAAATTTTGGTATTTTCCCAAAGTTTCGTTCCGGCCATGCAAAACTCCAAGATGAAACGAAAGTTTGAACCATGCCTCCAGTAAGGCAAGTGCCTACAAATCTACTCTCAAACCTCAATCCACGTCCTTTTTTAGACTTCCCCTTGCCCTATTAGAACCTTCAACCGACTCATTCCTTCTCACCGGTGCTATCATCGATCTTCGTTGTACATAACCAAACCATCTCAATCACTCTCATATTTTCTCGCCTATAAGGGCTGCTACTACATTTTTACGAATGCATTCAAATTTGGTTATCCTTTCTAGTCTTTCCACTCATTCTATGACAATGTTATTTGTCAAAATAATTTTTAAAGGACAACAATTACACCAGTTATAATTCAAGGAATAGAATGTTGGGCAATTAACAATAGAATGAGGATATCCAAGATCATGATTCTAAAATCGACTTAGTTCTACAAGTACAAACTTCGTGTGAAGATCAGCCCAATGTTTTACTCAGAAAGCTTAAGTTTAACTAGAATATATAAAATACGAAAAATTGTCGATAGCTCAACCAAATTAAATCACTTAATTTAGTAAAACTTGAAAAGTTTGACCTTGTTCACGATTTTTTGAAGTTATTAATGTACAAGTTCAATAATACAGGGTTGAGATTTCTAGCCTTTGGAGGAAGGTTATTGCAGCAGGCAAGTATGGGATCTCATTCTTCGGATGAGAGTGGAGAGACTCGCTTATCTTATGGTTGCAGTGTTTGGAGGGGTATTTTTAAGATTACTGAGGACTTTTCCAAAAATGTTTGTTACAGCAGGAGGTTAGGGAATAGGATCAGGTTTTGGGAGGACAGATGGTGCGGCGAAGCCCCTTCTCTGAAGATTTCTCGGAGCTCTTCTCTCTTTTGGATAAGAAGAGTGGTTCTATTCAAGATTGTGTTACTAGGGGAGGCAAGGACTTGGAATTTCAGCTTCAGGAAGAATCTAAATGTGAGAGATTGAGCCTATTACAAGACTTCTTTCCGGACTGCACAATGTTCATCTATCTTCTTTGGATCAGGATAAGCATTTATTGATTTGGTCTAAAGACGGTAATTTTCAGTTCGTTCCTTTTATAACGCTTTAGACAAATCAATGAGCATCATCTATCCTGCTTCGTTTGTTTGGGGATCTAAAATTCCTTCCAAGGTTGCATTCTTTATGTGGACGGCCTCTCATGAGAAGATCTTCTTCTTCTTTTTTGACAAGTCTCTGTAGAAGATCTTGGTTATGGATCACTTTATATCTAGAGAGATCATCATTGTGGAATATAGTTCAATATGCAAGCATTGCGGGGAACGGTAAACCATCTCTTGTTGCACTGCGATGTGGCAAGGAAGGTCTGAAATTCGTTCCTTTCGGCCTTTGGGGTGTGCGGGTGATGCCAAGCTCTATTATGGACCTTGTTTTCAGTTAGCATACTTATGCTTTCTCCTCTAGAGGTTGTATTCTATGGCAGATTCTCCCTTTCGCGATCTATAGGGGTCTTTGGAGGGAAAGGAATCTCAAAGTTTTCGAAGGCAAGACCAAAGATGTGGCAGCGGTCATCCTCAACATTAAGAGGTTGGTCTTCTTATGGTCTAAAGAGTTTGTGGAATGTAGAGGTCTTTCTTTTTAGATTTTGTATTTCGATGGGATTTATTATGTTCTAGGGAAGGGTGACAGTTTGATTTTATCTTTCTTTAGCTTTTGTTGTTGTTCCCTAGCATTTTGTAGGTCATCTCGACCTCTTAAGCTGGTGGTTTTTGTTTCGACTTGGCTTTTGCCTCTTTAATAAATTTTATACATATTATAAAAAATTTGATGATGTCTTGCATAAAATAATTGGTAATTCGAGAAGTTTGAGGAATTGTTGCAAAAAAATAAAAATAAAAAACGCACTGAAATTTAAGGAAATGGTAGAACAAGCATGAAAACACACTCATAAATCATTATATCAAAATGAACACAAACTCAAAATAGCAAATGTAAGATCGTAGTGTTCAATACATACTAACGTAGGTAAAGTAGGTATCTGAAATACTACGACTTTGAAAGCCACAATTACACAACTAATTGCTCCAAACAATGTCATCTAAGTGTATTAAAGCCAAAAACAGCCTACTTATGGCCTAAGTACTACCCCCCTGTCCTCGTCATATCCACCTTGGCTAGTGGCCTGATAAAACTGTTGTGCAATATAGATGCACTATTGGATCCACAACATAATGGAATAGCACCAATTCGGGTATTCATAAGCATACTGCTTATGGTCACAGACACAGTCCAAGGAATGAGGATCAAAATTGGCACCATTCAATCATGTTGTGGCCTCGGTAATGCAGCTACATGGCACAACAATTTTATCATAACTCTGGCCAAGGTGGAGATGGTGATGGGATGTCTAAAATCCATGTGGCTATGAATTCCTACGTCAAGTGTATTATCATAACCAAATAATTTTGGTGCAGAGTCTCAGCCTTTCAAATACCTACGTCTATGTATTGAACGCTATTAATCTTACATTTATTACTCCAAATGGTTGCTTGTTGAGATATATTGAGCTACGGCCTACGGGTGTGTTTTTGTGCTTGTTTTATTAGTTTCTAAAATATCGGAGCGTGTTTCTTACGTTTTTTAAATAATCACATAAACGTCCCTAATTACGGAAAAAAATTTGTGAAACTTCCACGAATTAATTCTAATTTTTTACTGGCTGAGTTTTACAACGAATCAAAGTTAAATAACTTATTTGAGGTCAGAAAGTTGAGAGTGATAGTGTCAAGAGTGGGCAAGACAAAATTAGAAATGAGGGCATTCAAAAGACACAAGGACTAGCCCCACTACATGATAAAATTAAGGAGAGTAAATAGGGATGGTGTGGTCATGTGCAATGAATACCATTGACGTCACCAATAAGAAAGAGCTCTCTGGCGCCAGTTGAGGTCTCTAAAATGATAAGGGGCAGGCTGAAAAGAATGTGTATCAAGGTACTGAGACAGTATTTGAAGAAACAAGTTTTGCGAAAATATGGACCTAGATAAAATGGAATGGTGGAACCAGATTCGTGTAACTGACCCAAAGGTAGGATAAAGCACAGAAAAAAAATTACATAAACGTTAATAATAAATTTAAGTCACATGAAGCATTAAACCACGATACTGACCCTTGGCCTATGTGTAAAGACCCATTGTAGCATTAATAAGACTCAATAGGACCCTAGTGCACTAACAGAGAATTTTAGAAAGTGTATGTAACTTTATAGGACTTTACCAGGTTTGAGGTACGTTACAAAACCTAGTGCATACGTGTTGAGATGCGTGGAGCCAAATTTGTTAAGAATTTGACAGAACAGACTGCGTCACGATCTCCATCTCGTCGAATTACCCTAAGATGGGTATATGCACAATTCCTGTTAGGACTCTCAATAGAGCTCTATAGTATTTTTAAGTCAAATCAATAAATTTTGGTTAATTGTGGATAGTGAGTTGATGCGTAGATTTCTTGGATTTTGAGTCAACACAATCAAATGCCGAGAATGTCAAATCATCGAGTTAATCAACCCGGTCGAATTGAACAAATCCAATCAATCAACGGATGAGTGTGGAAACATAATCGTAACTTAATCATGTGTATGTAAGTACTAAATTGAACATGCTATGATAACATAATTTTTGAAAACAAATTTCAAAATTTTCGTCCCACATTGGCTGGGAAAAAAAAAATTTGTTTTGAACTTCTATAAATAGACCCTAATACCTTAGTTGTTAAATTACTTTTGGGTAATTGCTATCTAACTCCCGAGTAAGATATAATTGCAAATACACCCTTTTTAATAGAAGAAATTCTAGAAAAATCCTGAGAATTCCTGAAAATCTTCAGGAAGTCCCTCGAAAATAAAGTTTTAGTAGGACCCACTGCCTCGAGATACGTACTACCACGAGATACGTGCTACACGAAGTTCGAGGATTCTGGTTTTAGCGATTTCCGCGTAAGTGATTAATTAATTATTTTAATTATGCTTTAATTATTTATTTATTTGTTTATTTGTTTATTTAATTATTTAGTTAATTAGTTATTAATTAATAGTTTAATTAAGTATTTATTTATTTATTAAATTATTTAGTTAATTACTTACGTGATTAATTAATGATTTACTTATCTAATGAATTATTAATTAACTAATTAATTAATTAAATATTTAATTGTTTATCAATGTTAATTGTGTTTTAGAAAATAGCAGAAAATTCATAAAATATTATAAAAATTCTATAAAATTCTTAGAAAATTCTATTAATTTGGGAAAAATATATGAAAATTTTATTCTTATTATCTTCTAAATTTAATAAAGAAAATCATGATATAAGGTGTTTTAGTTACATGGTATTAAATTTTAATTGTTTTTCAGTTCAATTAGTTTCAATTTTTCACTGATTTACAACTTATGGATTCATTTTAAAGGGTAAGAAAGATTTAGATTTCAAGTTTATAGTGAAGAAACAAGTATGTCAGGGGTGTGGTGTGTTAGATTAGTGTCCCTAATAAAGACATATCTATTGATTGGGTGCATGTGGACTCAGGTTGTGATTATGAGAGGTACTGGTTTAGGTTAATGGGAACTCTTCTAACACACACATCAGTCTGAATATGAGTTCAATAAGTATTAGGTTAAAATTATTTATCTTATGTATACGTACCGAAGTGAATTAAAAGGGTCGGCTAATTCTTGATAGACTTTATATATGTGTTCTCTAGCAACATGGGTAGCTGTGAGAACTATAGATACTAGGGTTTATTATAGAATTCCGATTTCTTCTGAGGATCTTGTTGATGCATGTTTAGTGAAAGTAGCAGAGGGTTACAGGGTAATTGCCTGATAGGCACGGACGCGGGGGTATGAGTAACTCTGCCCTGAACTTGTTTTTGGATCATTAGAAAGTTTGCAGCCGTCAGACGATTGAGCTAGCGTTTACCATTTCACCCACCTACCTGGCTATGTTTCACTATTAGCCGTAGCCTAACGGTGACCTGAGCCGGAAACGTGGGGTACAACGTCTAACCCGCGCCTGATGAGCTAAAAGGGTGTTACCGGCAGCTCCAAGGCCGAAAAATCAGGACAGGTTGAAGACCGCTTGGCCAGCGTAAAAAGGCAAATGATGCATTCCACATCGGTGAATACACATTGAAATAATGTCATGACTGGGATTGTAAACCGGTAGTAACCTAATGAGATTCTCTATATTCTGCATCGCCTATTTAGATTATTAATTATACTTGTAGAGTGGATAATGTTAGCATATTTTGAGTTTTGGATTAGAGTCCGTCTAGAGCTACATCCATTTCTTACATCCACTTCTTACACCCGAGATTGGAGCCCACATGGAGATCATGTTGGACAATCCAACCATACATTGAGCTGTCCTTGCCATGATGATCATGGTTGCCAAAAATCAGTTCACTTCAAAATTGATAACAATATAAAAAATTGATTGAAAATAATGGTTAAATTGGATGGTCTGGATTTTTTAAATTAAAGTTATATTTTTATGAGGTTAGGAATGTTAACATGTCCTGATTTTTTGTGAGGAAGATAACCATAGTATGAAAAACTCAATGTGCAGCTGGATTGTCTAACATGATCTCCATGTGGGCCCCAACCTCGGGTGTAAGAAGTGGATATAAGAAATGGGTGTAGCTCTAGACGGACTCTTTGGATTATACATTGTTCTATTTTGATTTAAGATTCTATTTGTTTTAAATAGTTTTAGCTGATGAAAATGTATAAAAGTATTACTGCTATTTTCCTGGTTATTCGGTTGTTTTACACCTATTTTATTAGTCTAGTTCACTTACTGGGCTTTGGTTGAAAGCTCAAGATACGCACTTTATTTTTTTTTTCAGCTTACCTAGTAGAGGACACCGAGTACCTTGTGGATCCTTTAGACGTGGACCCCTACCTGAAGTTTGCGAGTGCTAGCGAGGAGTTCATAGAGTAGCGGTATTCCATTTCTTTTTTGTGCTAAGGAGACGAGACGGAGCCGTTGTCGTTTTATTGTCTTTTCAGTCTCATCTTTTTGGGATGACTGTATCTATGTATCAGGCCACACAGTTACATACTATTATCACATTTTGTTTTGTTTATATTATGTTGATCATGTATATATGAGCAGCAAGGTTGGTTTATTTTAGACTCTACTGTCTTTAATCATTTAATTGTTAATTAAGTAATTAGAATATAGATCTTAATGTATTGACTTAGTTCTGATGTGTTTTGTATACCAGAGCTTGAAGTTATTTTAATAGCTTCGAATCATGGTATTCGAATGGTTAGGGATCAGTTAGGTTACCCAATCACCCTCGATTCAAGTGTCGAGAATTGGGGCGTGACACTATGCTTTGCTAGCAAGATTGAGAACCAGAAACTAGCAACACTCACCTTCAAATTTGAAAATTGATCAGCCAGTGATAACTCTTGATGGACCATGTCAATTAACCTATAAAAAGACATCACAACAAATAAGAAAAGTTAATCACAAGGTATTGAGCAACAACTATCAAAGACACAGTCAATAAACAGTTATCACTGGCTGTTTATAGATAAATAATTTGGATAAATTATTTGACACACAAAATAATTAAATAGATAAATAATAAAGCATGGACTAACATTAAACAGGATAAATGAAACTTGGAAGGCACCATTCTTTTTTAAATAAGTATAGGTGTATATGTTAAAGGATGAGTGAAAATTGGAAGGCACCATTTGTTGCTAACAAGTCGAGAATAATTTGGAACTAGAGGCATTCCAATGCAACATCTCCAACTTGTGTATGTGCCAACCCTCCATCAAATGATTATGCTGTTTTTTTATTAGTAACTGAAATAGAGATACACAAAGAAAGGGAAAATCATTCCCTAACAAAAGAAAAATGTAAAGCATTACCCACAAAAGATTTTTTTTTTTTTTGGATAAGTAAATATGTATCATATAAAAGGGGAAAACCCCACTGTAAACATACACAAAGGAATTACATCAAGACAACCACTAGGCCCAACACTACATCACCACCCATAATGATACAACCCCAGGTTCATGATTGACATTCTAGTTCTATTTTTGAGGTGCATAAACCCCAACAAACCGCATTTGGTAGTAACCTCCAAATGATGACGCCTTAAACTCCAAAGGGACCACTTGACCATGAAGAGAATTGTTTTTGGGAACACACACACACACATATATAGACCTCTAGTTCTATGTTTGTGCTCCTTCATAAACCCCAACAAACTGCATACAGCACTAACCTCCATATGATGACGCCTTTAATACCAAACGAACTACTTGACCATGAAGAGACAATTGTTTTTGGGAACCCATGTTATCCCAAACAAGTCTAGAAAAACTCCACACCTCCTTTATAGTAAAGCGGTGACTAAAGAGATGATTGACATTCTCATGATCATTCCACGTGGTACACCTGTTTAGGATTGGCCTTTTGCAGCTGATGAGATTTACTGTTAGAATCTTGTTTGGCACTAGTGTCCAAACCCTTGTCAGCAATCTGGCATTTTATTCGTTTATTATCAGCGAATTTTATGTATTCATATAATACGAACGTATAGTTCAAAGGAATGGTAAAATATGCATCTTTTTAAACCAATAAATTCAAAATGCAGTTTTTGTCCATCTTTGTACAATACGGTATTAAAAAAATAATGTCTATAATGTCTAGTCTCTCCTCAAACCATGCCTTTTGTCTTCTTCACAAACCCATCCAGTCACCCACATGCAAAGCCATCAGACTCTCCAACCCTCACACCCAACAAAGAACCTCAGCCAGCACACCACCAGCCCAACCTTAGTATCATTAGCCGCAAGACCCATCCATGCCTCCAATTTAAAAGGCCTCTTCATCACATAACACATGACGCACAACAACAGCTGAAGATTATCCTCAAATTACCCAATACAGCCATTTTCTCCTCTTCCCATTGATGCAGTGAGATAACATTGATGGTTACAAGGGGAGACAGAGAGAAAAACCAAGGGTCATGGGACTACTTTTTTGAGCAGATCAAAGGTTAGAGAGGGAGAGAGAGTAATTCATGAAACTGTATGTTGCTTGTTGAAATTGCCTTTTGATTATCTTTAGACCTTTGATTTGACTGCTTAAAAGTTTTGTAGCCGTCCATGATCCACGTAGGCTGTGTAAAACAGGAATACAAGATAAAGGCAAGCTCTAATAATAGACAATAGAAAGGCACTCAAAACTCCTTCCATGCTCCCCACAATAGGTGTTATACTGTTATTCATGGGTTTATATATAATTTTGAATAGGTCTAAGCCTGGCCAATACATATGCATATATATTTTACAAGAAGTTACAATATCCGCACACTTATATATCTATATTGGCGAATTTTTGGTCCTCAATGTTTAAAGTACAATCATATTAAACGCAAAAACATACCTCACCAACTTTTGCCATATCCCATAACTTATGCCGAATTTGTAAGCATATATGTACAAGTTGAAAACAAATTATACTCGACCTTTTCCTGAATCGTATTTTTGCCATTTGCTGAATTGCTAACAAGGGTCCAAACAAAGCCTCAAGTCAATGGAGAACCATATTTCCCCAAATAGACTCATTGTGGACCTTTTCCCTAAAATATGCCATCAAAATACCATTAAGTTGGGGAAATCTATGGGGTTTTCATTTGAACTTTGAAGGGTATGAGGTGGAAGTCAAAGAATTGCTCGTGTCCATCCTAGGGATTCTAAGGAAACAGTCAACAGTACCAGGACTTCTCATACTTGTTCGAAAGTTGGGGAATCGGTTCTTAAAGGGATGCACGGGTCCAATAATGCTACTTCTCAGAATCATGGTGAAGCTACTGGGTAGGTGGGACTGATAAGACAGTGTCATACGAATATGTTGGAGCGGGGCCAAGAGAAGGGATGGCAGATGAAAGTAGTGTGTCATTGCTCATGATTAGGCCCTGCAAAGTCCCTAGAGAGATTCAGAGATTGAGATGCCGTTCAACTCAGGAGAAACACTAGTGTACAGCAATTGTAGAAGTGGGCGAAAATAGAAGGTTCTTAATGAAGCTTAAAATTCTCTTGTGGAATGTTCGGGGCCTGTACAACAGGGATAGAAGATTAGTTGTGAAAAGTTTGTTTAAAAGATGGGGGGCCAACGTGATTGTGTTACAAGAAACGAAACTGCAGACGAAGCTGAAGAATAAGCTAGAACTAAGGGAGGCGGGCGAGTCTAGCTAGAGCTAGGAAGGGCCTATTCAACCGTAGACTCGGTTCTCATCGGGGAATTGTGTGGGGCTGGAGATTATGGTTTGAAGGATTTACCAGCGCTAAGGACATCTGGGGGTATTGTGATTGTTTGGGACCGGAGGACCCTTGAAGTGGATAACACTTTAATTGGAGCATTCTCTGTGTCCATCAGATGTAGATGTGTGGGGCCTTCTGGTAGCAGCTGTAGCCAATAGTTTTGGGAAGAATTAGAGGATATTGAAGGATTATGGGATGATCCGTGGTGTATTGGTGGGAAATTTAATGTGGTCCATTCTCCGAGTGAGAAGAATGTTGGGGGCCGATTGACTAAAACTATAAGAGAATTTGCTGATTTCATCAGTAGGCACTCATTTATGGACTTACCAGTGGGTGGAGCCAAATATACTTGGTCCAATAATCAGGCCTCCTCCACCCTATGCAGACTGGAAAGGTTCTTAGTGTCCTCTAATTGAAAAGATCACTTCCAGGGAGTTTCTTTGGTTGCGATACCTAGACCCGCTTCGGACCACACTCCTTTGGTGTTAGACTGTGGGGGCTTCAGACCTAGTCCTACTCCATTTAAATTTCAAACCATGTGGTTGTGCCATCCCAAGGAGAAGGTAGATTAGTGGTGGAAGTCCTTTTTCTTTTGACGGCAAGGCGAGGGTCTCCGTTAGATGCAAACTTAAAGCGCTCAAAGGAAAGATTAAAGTTTGGAATCGGGAGGTGTTTGGCTGTGTCGATCAAAGGATGGGTTTGGTGCAAGACACAGTACCCTTAATAGATAAGGAGGAAGACTCTAGTCTCTCCTTGGAAGAGCAGTCAGAGAGAGTCGATCTGAAGGCCGAGTACCAGAATATGGTGAAGATGGAGGAGATAAATTGGAGACAAATCTCGGGTCAGATGGTTGAAGGAAGGGGACAACAACACAAAGTTCTTCCATAAGGTGGCAAATGCAAATAGAAGAAGAAACTTTGTTTCCAAACTCAAGATAAAGGGTGACATGAAGGAGGAAGAGAGTATCATAAACGGGGTGGTCAGCTTCTACAAAGATCTGTGCTGAGACGACTTCTTTTAGACCCTCCTTGGAGGGGCTTCAGTTTGATCAGATCAGGGAGAGGTTGGAGGGACCCATTGTAAAGGATGAGGTGGTGAGGACTTTATCTGTCTTGGCTTGGGATAAGGCCCCAAGTCTCGACGGCTTTACTGTCACCTTCTACAAGCATTGTTGGGAGACTATTGGAGTTGACTTTATGAGAGTAGTGGCGGAGTTTCAAGAGGAAGGCTTTCTGGACTATACTTCTACGAGCACTTCTATAGCCATGATCCCGAAATCTACAAGAGCTTAGGATTCATTGGATTATAGACCCATTAGTTTGGTAAGTAGTACCTATAAAATTATTGCCAGGGTGCTTGCTTCGAAGGTCAGTGAGGTGATGCCTTCCGTGATCTCGTATAATAAAGGTGCCTTTGTGAGTTAGCGACAGATTCTCGATGGGGTTCTCATTGCCAATGAATGTACTGATTCGAGAATTTAAGTCGGGGAAACCTGGGTTAGTATGCAAGATTGACATGGAGAAGGCATATGACCGTATCAACTAGGATTTCCTGGATTTTATGCTAGGCAAAATGGGATTCAGATCTAAATGGAGAAGGTGGATCTCAAAATGCATCTCTTCAGCTACCTATTCTATTATTGTCAACGGCTCTCCAGCTGGTTATTTCAAAACCTCTCGAGGGTTGCGTCAAGGGGATCCATTATCCCCATTCCTGTTTATACTGGCCTTAAGAAAAATGATTTCTAAAACAGTGGCGTTAAAGGAATTTGAGGAGTTTGAAGTTGCTCACGGGGTCCCTATCATCTTCCACCTTCAGTTCGCTGATGATACTCTTATTTTCCCAATTAAGATTCCTCAGAGGCCCTTTTTGCTGTTTTGAAGTTGTTTCCGAGTTACGAGTTAACTTCTTGAAGAGTAAACTGTATGGAGTGGGAGAGGTTGAGAATATTACGAGCCTGGTAGCATTCTGGGATGTTGTATATGTAGTCTTCCATCCACTTATTTGGGTCTTCCTCTCAAGACAGCGTACAGATCCAAGCCTCTTTGGGAGCCGGTGATAGAAAGCTTCAGGAAGAAACTAGCGTTGTGGAAATCCAGATATCTTTCCAAAGGAGGTAGATTGGTGTTGATTAATAGCTCCCTATCGAGTCTTCCCATATATTATATGCCGTTCTTGATGCCGAGGAGTATGTCCATTATTCTGGAAAAGATTATGAGGGACTTCTTGTGGAAGGGGAGTTCGGATCAACACATGTTTCATCTGGTTGGTTAGGATAGGGTTTGCAAGGCCAAGGATGAAGGATGAAGGAGGACTGGGCATTAAATATCTTAAAGCTATGAATTTAGCTCTCTTGGGTAAGTGGTTATGGAGGTTCGGGGAGGAGCTCACCAGCTTTTGGAGGGAGGTCATTGTAGGCAAATACGGGTCTCTCCCTTTGGTTGTGGAAGGGCAAGCTCGTATGGGTGTAATGTTTGGAGGGGGATTTTAAAGGTTTCCGAGGAATTTGATACAGGAGTGCGGTTCGAGATTTGATTTGGGAACAGGATCAGTTTCTAGGAGGACACTTGGTGTGGGGACAACCCTTCGAATACATGCCTCAAACTGCCCTCAAAGGCCAACTTATGGTAGATTTTCTCGTAAATTTTCCCATGTTGGACGACGAACCACTGGACGATCATTTTGCAGACACCCATCAGAATGCAGGACCAGATCCAAAACCACCAACTCCAGCATCTAACACAACTTCCAAGAAAGGAAACAAACTCTTTGTTGATGGCTCGACAAACTCAAATGTGTCCTCTCATATCCTGTGTAGGTGGGGAGGCTTCACTAACTTTGGAGTCTAACAGCAGAATGCGAAGGTGGGATCCTAAGGGTATTTTTTCTGTTAGGTCGTTTTTCTCTCGTATTTCTCAGTCGGGTCCGAAGTTGTTCCATGCATCTATAGTTTGGAGGGGCTTGTCCCTTCTAAAGTGAGCTTTTTCACTTGGACAGCAATCCTATACAAGATTCTAAAAGTCTACCACTTAAATAGTAAGGGGATGATGGTGTCGAATATGTGCTTGTGCAGGTGTAGTGTTGAATCAGTTAAACATTTGTTGATCCATTGCCCTTTCACTTGTGAAGTTTGGCAGACTTTATTCTTTTTGTTCAGTATTGATTACATGTTCCCTGAACACGTGATTGGAGTTTTCCAAGCTAGCTCGCTAGAAGTTCTCAAGGGTAGAGGGCGAATCCTATGGCGTATGCTTGTGTTTCCTCTCATGTGGGCTTTTTGGAGAGAGGAATTCTCGTATTTTTTAAGGGGAAGTCATGGTCGTTGCAGAGGTGGTCTTAAATATCAAAGCCTTTTTGTATCTTTGTTCTTCCTCGGTGTCAAAGTTTAGAGGATGTTTTTTAGATACTTTTGTGTTTAGATGGGAGGATCTCCTAGACCTCTATGATTGTATATAGGCTTAGGCCTAAGGAGTTATCCCTTGGTTGTATTCTCTAGGATTTTCTTCCCCTTTCTTTTAATCATACATGTTACTTATAAAAAAAAAACTCAAATATGTCAGTAATCAAGATAGTGTTGATCACCCCAAATGATACTCACTTAGAAAGGTCCATCAAATTTGGACTCACGGCATCCAACAATGAGTTATAATACGAAATTACGAATTCCTCATTAAAGGGCTCAAAATGCCAGCAACCTGGAAATAACTGAGATGATGGCGTAACGACTCAGAGCTCGTCGTGAACCAAGTGAACAAGACGTATGATACAAACGAAGAAAGGTTAGCTCGATATTGGGACATAGTCCAAAATATGGCTGACCGAATAAACGAATTCAAGCTGCGACAACTTCCTCGAGCGGATAACCGACACGCTGACTTGTTAACTTGTGTCGCCTCAGTGATAAAAGACTCAAACTCTTGAACCATTTCGATCAAATTCATAAAAAAAACCAACCAACCAACCTTACTTCTATAAAGGCCATGCCAGTCCAAGTTGACCTGAGGCCAAGCTGGATGGACCCCATCATCGCTTTCCTAAAGGATATAACACTCCCAAACACTCTATAGGCCAAGAAGATCAAATGGAAAGTTGCAAGATACACTCTTAAATGACTAACTTAACAAAATTCATTTGAGGGACCCCTTCTAAGGCAATTTGTCCAAGAGACATCAAACAAATTTTGGCTGAGATACACAATGGGTAATGCAGTAAACACTCTGGAGGTCGGTTTCTAACTCACAAGACCCTATTGCAGGATTACTTATACTCGTACATACATGCCAACGCTCAATAGTATGCCAGGACATGTAAAAAATACCAGAAGCATGCCAAGACAATTCACATGCCAACCGCCAAGCTTCATCCGATCCTCAACCTTTATCCCTTCGCACAATGGGGTCTTGAAATTGTCGAGACGTTGCCCAACACACCAGAATGTCAGAAGTTCTTGCTTGAGGCCATTGATTATTTCACTGGACAGGTAGAGGCTATCACACTTTTCAAATTCAACATGTTCAAGGTAAGAAATTTTATCTGGGAGAATCTTATCTACAAGTTTGGAATCCCTAAGGTCATCGTCTTGGAAAATGAGACACAGTTCTCTAGACATCTTGTGGCCACCTTTGCCCAACGTATGGGAAGTTGGGAACCAATAGGTGTTATCCACCTCTTATTAGAGGCGACTAACAAGTCTCACATTGACAATGCAAAGCAGAAATCAAAGACAATTAAGAGGAAGTGGGTCGAGATCTTGCCTAAGGTCCTTTGGGCATACCAGACCACTGTTTTTAAACGCTAAAGCGTGAGGTGAGGTCTTCACTAGCCAAAGCCTCGAGGCGTAAGACGTAAGCCTCACACGCATGCATTTTTTAGGTAGGTAAGTATTTAAATCTATAAATAAATGTAGCATAAATTCAAAAAATAAAGCATATTTCCAAGTTCTAAGTTCCAACCACTAACAAAAAAGCACAACACCAATCAAAGACTCAATCTTCTACTAAATTAAATGCATCTTTATCAATTATATGAACATCATCCTCTTCTTGATAGTCCAAGTCGAAATTCAGCATCTCGTCATCAATCAATTGTAGATCAATCGATGTTGGGTCCCTTTTAAATACAAAACTTAGTTTTTATTTTATTTTTATGACGGGTCCCTTCGACACCTATTTTTTTCAATATCTTGACATTCTTTTTTTATTTCTTTTTCAAAACAGCATGCCAAAAAAATAGCACATCTGAGGCGTACGCCCAGTCCAAGAAGCGTTGACAAGGCGTACACCTCACTGAGAGGCGTAAGCCTCGTCAATGCCTCTTGGAGTGAGGCGTATGCCTCAGATGTGTAAACGCCTTTTGATTGAGTCTCAGAGCGTTTTTAAGAGCTTTGCCCCGATGCACACCTCGAGGCGTAAGCCTCACACGCCTTTAAAAACACTATACCAGACGACCCCAAGATGACCAACAGGAAAATCTTCCTTTCCTCTAACCAACAAGATGAAAGCCATCATCCCGACCGAGGTCTTCATCCTGACTACCCAAACACCACCAGTTGAGCTTGGCAAAATAACGACGATCTAATCCAAGCCCAACTCGATTTTAGAGAATAAAAGCAAGGGAAATCCCTTAGCTGACTAGAGAAGTATCATAGGGGACTAAAATGAGCATAAGATAGGCACATCCAACATCGAGCTTTCTCCCCTAGCAACCTAGTTCTCTGAAAGGTCACCATAATTACACAGGAGCACAACAGTGAAAAACAAGGGACCACCTAAGAAGGACCTTAAGAGTATAGACCATGAAAGAGGGAGGCGCATACTATCTGAAGAATGATCAAGGTGACATTCAGCCGACTTTAGAGCAACCACACCTACGGAAATTCAACCTGTAATTTCCCATTATATACTTACATTTGTCTTAAAATCATTAGAAAAGATTCGCAGGGACAAAAATTTTATTGATCCAACCCTAACCAAAGGGTGCTTGCTCAAAGTGGTCAAGTCCTAGTGTGTCGACAACCGTCTCAACCTAATGGGACCTAACAGCAAAGTCTTGACAAGTCAAGCTTTATATTAGCCCGATGGACTATAAACTGACTAAAACCTGGCAAGCCAAGCCGAGCCTCAGCCCGATGGGGTGTAACAGCCAAAAATCTTGGCGAATTGAATCATGATTAGGTCTGAGAAGTCAAAATGCTAAAGACCCAAAATTGCCGAGCTAGTGGGCTGTAACAGTGCTGGTCTCGGTGAACTGAGCTTATTCTTAATCCAATGGATTATAAACATCTAGGTTGCAGCATGCCGAGCCTTGTCTCAGCTCGACCGACCTTGAGGAAAGTCTTAGCGAGCCGATACTGCAAGTGGCATACCTTATTAAAAGAAACAAACTCAAACATTTAATCAGATGAATCAGGTCTAAATACTGAAAAATCACATGAACAATACAGAAAAACGAAAAAAAAAAAAAAAAGGAGGGGCAAAAGCATTACAGATAAAGGTCAATATCTTCAATATTGATTAAGGCACCATTCAGAGCCATTAAGGACTTGCCAGGTGGGATCATTCGCTGGTTTGCAATTATTTCATCTTTAATTGAATCATTGAGCTGCCAAAAGTTGAGATGAACAGAGATTATTTTGGAATATCCAACAAAGTAAGAATCATGCGAACTGAAGTCTTCAAGTCGAGATTTTAGCCTTCACATTGAACTAGTAGATTTTTCTGACAGTATGTTATACCTTCATGCGAGATAAGGAAGAAACAACACTAGGAAAATTTTGGTTGATTTCCTGCATTGACTGCAAAGGATCAGATGCATGAACTATCCTTTGAGCAGTTTGATGCCCTAAATCTGTAACAGGTCATTAGTTAAATGAGCTTCAGTCTCTAAGAGTTGATGTGAGGATTACTTTGAAATCGGATTTGCCAAAAAAACCCATACTGCAAATAATGATGATAAATACCTTTTAATTCCCATACATCCAGTGTATCCGATATTGTTGACGACATCAGATAATCCCTGAAGGCCATTATCTCAGTAGCCATCTCAGGTTTGCGTTCCTGCACAATCAAAGAAGAGAAACAGATTGCAAATTGCTCCACTATGACCAGGTGGATGTCTTGTACTTCAGTGTCATCTTTTATATAACCATTGTTTCATAACAGCAATTACATTACATATAGAGAACAACAGCTTAATATAACAGCCACAATCTGCCACTATACCCTGTTATAACTCATAACTATCCAAAAGTACCAGTGTAACAGCAAAGAGTCATTTTTGTACTTCAAGTATTATATTTTAGTAATTTTACCATTTATCAACTAGATTTAATAAATAATGATAAAAATCAAATCAAATACTTATACTAATTGTTTTTTGAAAATTAAGAAAAGGCATATCATTATAACAGCCATTACAACCATTGGCAAAGGAACGGTAATGGCCATTCGATGTTACAGCTGTCATAACACAGTATCAAAATCTTCATACAGGTTTAAACTTTTAAGAGACTTATGCGAAAAACAAACCAAGATTTTGGAGAATATGAACCCTCTAACTTCTTGGCTAAGGTCTTCAGTCCGAGGATCTTCTAGAATAACACCTGCAACTCAGACATCAAAAATTTTAAAAACGGTTCCTGAACTTAATAGCAAAACATTGTAGTACAATGTGGATATACATATGGCAAATGTAATAATGCTAATGAGGTCCCAACTTTCTGTCTGCTCATATACTATAGGAAGTTATACATGCCTGAGAAAAGACAGAAAATAAAACTTCATCAAAGACAATTCGCCAAAAATTGGGTTTTAAAATCAGACTATCCAGACTGCTTATCTAGTTCAGTCAATACACCATAAGAAGAAATTGTGAACACCTACTTCAAATGTGCGACGACTACTAAGGTATTAGAGTCTACAGCCATATGACTAATAGAATGGAGCAGCTAGACTATAAAATAGTAGGATGTTACTTCACGGCTATAGCATGCCTTATCTAAAGCAACAAGGCTAAATAACCATTTTTCACATAAACACAATTCTTGATATCAACACCAACAAGCACTACAGGAGCACAAAAAATCTGTAATAAAGAAAGTGAAGATGCACTAGAACATGTATAACAAACTAAATATGCAAATGTCTGTTGTAAGCAGAAGAAAATTAGATTGCTCAACTAAGGAAGTGCGACAAAGGTAACAGGTAATACACTAAATAGTTCTTAAATACCAAAAACTTCAGCATGGAGATATTGTATCTTTTGCGAGCTCGAAGAGCTTCTTGATGCTGCTCAAAGAGAAGCCTAAGAAAAATCTAGAATACTTGGGACGGGATCCCGTCGGTACCACCTCCGTCGGTATTTGAGGATTAAATGTTTAGCAAGACCAGGACATGAGGGTGCTAGTGGAGGCGAAATCTTTCACCTTCTCCTTGGTTGGAAATAGGGGAAGATCGTTGTTACGAATCAGGGAAGAAGGAAGGAGGTGGGTGGAAGAGGCAGACGTGCCAGTCAAGCTTGGACTTTGGTTGGTGACCTTGATAAAGGAGGCGATCAAGGCCAAACCACCACAGACCATCTGGAGAAAGACGGTGGTGCAGAGCAGAACTTTTATCGCCGAAGTGAGGAGGAATGGGAAAGGCAAGTTTATTCATATGGCAGAATTCACCGCCAAAGGCAGAAACCTGGTTTTTTGCTTTCCGGAAGGGTCGAATAGTGCAGGTTGGACCTCGGTGGCGGATTGCCTCACCTCTACCCTTTATTATCCCGTTCTACGGTTGGAGGACCAGAAGGTGGTTATCCCAGATGGAAGGAGAGGCAGGAACGTACAGCACCCTACGAAGGAGCCTCAGACAACTTCACTTACCAACATTCTTACTGCTGACAGGGATAGATGGAAGGAGGAGAGGTGGATACGCGGTGATCTGTGAGTCTTCAGCTAAGGAAACAAATTGGGAGGACGTCGCGGTAGCAATTACTTGGATTTCAGGAGCTTCGGAACTCTTTTACCTTATTCCTTGCGGAACAAAGAGTAGACTGCTCTTCGTGAACAACCAGGAAACTCTAACTTTTTTGTGTAACCTGACATCCATTAGGGTGGGCTGCAACATCATATATATGAGCAAATGGTGGCCTTCTTTCAACTCCATCTCCACGGAATGGTTTTGTTCTCCGGTTTGGATCCTGATACAGGGGTTGCCCTTTCACTTGTGGAATAGAAAGACATTTGAACACATCGGAGGGAAGGTGGGAGGTCTGATGGATGTGGACGTGGGAGCCGCCTCGGGTACTGATTTCAGTGCTCTCCGGCTGAAGGTAGGAGGACCGGCGAAGGATATACCTAGAATTCTTACAGTTCAGGATGACGAAACCCTGTACACAGTAAGCATCGACTTTCTTCCTGATAGAGCTACGTCTGTAGTCTGGCCACCGGCTAGAGAAAGGGTGAGAGAGAGCCGGATTTCCAAGGAGGAAACAACCCTTGCAGCAGTAAGGAAGCTAGGGATGGAGGAGGGAGGGCACCGTCGAGGGCGAGGAGATCCACACCAGCGATCCACCGGAAAGTGTAGCCGTACAACCGATAGCTGTCTCCGAAGGGACGAGAGCAGGAGAACCAATAGAGGGGAGACACAGAACTCTACTGGGCAGAGAAATGTCAGTTAGCAGAGGACGTAAGGCGAGTTCGAGTTTTAAACTGCGAGAGGATTCTCGCAGGCCCGGTGGGTCAGGCGGGAGTTTCCCTAAGCTACACACGTGGAGGGCCTACTCGAAAGTGTATAACCTAAGCTACAATAGGAGGGCGAACAGGGGATACTACGGTTTAAAAATTCGAGCAGTGCAAGTTGGTGGGCCCAGGCGAGGTATCAGGAAGCATTACGGATCTAGTCGGTCGGGTCGGAGGCGACCCAGATCCGTTAGTTATAATAACTCTCCTCCTCACGACTTGTCTTCACACATTTCTCTGCGGAAAGGAAAACCAAACTCCTCATCGCAGACTCCATTGCGTTCTCCGAAAGATACATCAGCAAGAACCACAAGGCCCTTGAAAAACAACCTCTCTAAAGGTAAGAAGCCTACCTTGGATCCTTTACTTCATCTCTCTTCTCCCCCTGGGTGCTCTCGATTTACGCCTGCTCAGTTTGGGGGCAGTTTGCGTTTTGAGTATTGGGAGAAAGGATCAAGCAGTACCCTTATCTCAGAGAAGGAAGAGGAGAGGCCAGGCTGCGGTAACCAAGATAAATCTGTTATTCTGGACCGGACTGCCACTGGGTGCCCTAGCAGAACCAGTAAGGGGGTTTTGATTACAGATTCAGGCCTCCTAACCCAGCCGGGGTTATCTCCACAGACTCCGAAGTTAGGAGGTTTATTATCATTAGCTACCCCCCAGGATGAGCTAGTTAGGGGGCAGGAGGGTTTACGGGTTCTGCTAAATAGGATAGGCAACAATGTGATAACCAGACCTCTCGCTACATTTTATCCTCTGGAGTCTGATCTCAACACCTGGTTTAAATGCAACATTCTCACATTGGGGGAATCTCTGGGCCTATCTTTCAAAGGTCACGAAGAAGAGGTCAAAAGGTTACTTGTATCCATCATGGGAGTAACCAAGGGGTTGGACACACTCCCGAATCAACCAAGATTAGGCCAAAAGGGTAGGGGCCTGAAATGTATAACAAACAAAGCCTTTCAGAAAGATAAACCTCCTTATCCTGTGTCATCAGATGGATCTGAAGAGGAGCTTAGGGTTGACAAAGGAGATACTAGGAAGGATAAGCCAAAATCAGAGGCCAGAAGTGTATCTCAACCCTTGGTGAAGTCTCACAAAGTGCCTAGAGAGATTAAAAGCTTGGAATGCCCTTTCAATTCCGGTGAGCCCGTAGTATATAGAAGTAGACGTAGCGGGCGGAAGCAGACGGTTGTTAAATGAAGATCAACATTCTGTCGTGGAATGTTAGAGGGTTGGGAAGTAGAGAAAGAAGAATGGTAGTTAAGAGTCTTATCAAACGATGGGGAGCTAAGGTGATTATTCTTCAGGAATCGAAGCTGGATAAGGTGGAGGCAAATGATATCAAGGACATTTGTGGTCTAGGGGACTTCGGGTGGCAGTTTCAGCCTGCATTAGGGACTTCTGGAGGCATTATTGTAGTGTGGGACAGGAGCAGTCTTGAAGTGGAAGAGGCTCTCATAGGAGCTTCTCTGTTTCCATCAGATGCAGATGTGTGGGAAAGCAGCTATGGTGGATTCTAACGGGGGTTTATGGCCCCTTGGACAGCATAGGCAGAGATCATTTTTGGGAAGAGTTGGAGGACATCTCCGGCCTTTGGGATGATCCGTAGTGCATAGGAGGCGACTTTAATGTTGTGCGTTACCCCCATGAGAAGAATAGAGGAGGTACGTTTACCAAAAGCATGAAAGATTTTGGGGATTTCATAAATAGGCATGCTCTCATGGAGCTTCCGATGGGAAGAGCAAAATTCACGTGGACAAATAACCAAGTTTGCCCTACTCTTTGCAAATTGGATAGGTTCCTCGTGTCCCCTAATTGGGAAGATCTTTTCAAGGAGGTCTCTCTAGTTGCTATTCCGCGTCCAGCGTCGGATCATGCCCCTTTGCTGCTAGGTTGTGGAGGTTTCAGATGTAGACCTGCTCCTTTCCGGTTCGAGAATATGTGGTTGAGCAACCCCCAATTCAAAGATAAGGTGGGGGAGTGGTGGAATTCCTTTTCCTTCGACGGAAAGGCGGGAGTGGTCTTCAGATGTAAGCTCAAGGCGCTAAAAGAGATAATCGAGTTGTGGAACCAGGAGGTGTTCGGCCGTATTGATCTCAAGAAAGGCCTAGTGCTCGACAAGATAGCTTTGTATGGCAAGAAGGAAGAAGGTTCAAACCTGTCCTTAGCCGAGCAGATGGAGAGATCGAATTTGAAGGGGGAGTACCAGCAGTTGGTAAAGATGGAAGAGATCAGCTGGAAACAGAAGTCAAGGGTGAGATGGCTCAAGGAGGGAGATCACAACACGAAGTTCTTTCATAAGATGGCCGATGTCAACAGAAGGAGGAATTATATTTCCCGTCTTCGCATTAAGGGAGTTATGAAGGAGGACGAAGAAAGTATTAGAGAGGGTGTGGTTGACTTCTATTCGGATATGTATACGGAGCCGGAGTCCTACAGACCTCTTTTGGAGGGTCTCCAGTTTGACCAGATCAGCACGGAGGATAGTGAAAGGTTGGAGAGACCGATTTCGGAGGAGGAGGCGGTCAATGTTCTTTCCATTCTGATTCATGATAAGGCTCCTGGACCAGATGGCTTCACTATAGCTTTTTATAAACACTGTTGAGAGATTATTGGTTCTGATTTCATGAAGATGGTGGAGGAATTTCAGAATGAAGGTTTCCAGGACTTCCCTTCAAATAGTACTTTTGTAGCCATGATCCCTAAGGTCACGAGAGCTGAGGATATTTCGGATTTTCGTCCCATTAGCCTGGTGGGCAGCGCCTACAAAATCTTAGCTAAGGTCCTTGCCTTGAGATTCAGGGATTCCCTATCCTCTATAATATCGCCCAGTTAAGGAGCTTTTGTGAGAGGGAGGCATATTCTTGATGGTGTTCTTATAGCGAATGAATGTATAGATTCGAGAATTAAGTCAAGACAGCCGGGGGTAGTTTGCAAGATCGACATGGAGAAGGCATACGACTATGTGAATTGGGGTTTTCTTGATTACCTTCTTAGCAGAATGGGGTTTGGGTCGAGATGGAGAAAATGGATGTGGAAATGTATCTCGTCGGCTTCTTTCTCTATCCTGGTTAACGGCTCTCCTGCGGGGTACTTCAAGAGCTCAAGAGGGCTTCGTCAAGGTGATCCGCTATCCCCCTTTTTGTTCATTGTGGTGGTGAAGGCTTTAGGAAGGATGATATCTAAAGCTGTGGCTCGTAGAGAGATGGATGGTTTTGTCGTAGCACCGGGGGCTCCAGTTATATCTCATCTTCAGTTTGCTGACGACATTCTCCTCTTCCTCGATCCTGAGTCTTCTCAGTTGAGATTCCTCAAAGGCACTTTGTTTTGCTTTGAGGCGGTCTCGGGTCTTAGGGTGAATCTCAACAAGAGCAAAATTTTTGGTGTTGGAGAGGTTGAGGATCTGGAGGGATTGGCTAACATCCTGGAATGTCGCACGGATAAATTCCCCACCACCTACCTTGGTCTTCCCTTGGGGGCAGCCTATAGGTCCAAAGAGCTTTGGAGACCAGTTGTCGATAGCTTTGGGAGGAAACTAGCTTCTTGGAAGGCCAGATACTTATCTAAAGGGGGAAGATTGGTTTTGATCAATAGCTCGCTCTCGAGCTTACCCATCTACTACATGTCCATGTTTCAATTGCCACACAGCGTTCTTCTTACTTTGGACAAGATCATGAGAGATTTCTTGTGGGATGGGAGTTCGGATAACCACAAGATTCATTTGGTAAGGTGGGATAGGGTGTGTAGGCCCAAAGAACATGGTGGTTTGGGGATCGAGCAGCTCAAAATCATGAATACAGCCCTCCTAGGCAAGTGGTTATGGAGATTTGGGGAGGAGTCTAGTTTGTGGAGGAATGTCATAGCGGGCAAATACGGTGTTGCTCTCTATGGGTGGCAAAGCCTTGAAGCTAGAGGGCCCTATGGCTGCAGTGTGTGGAGAGGAATCCTGAAGGTGACCAAGGATTTTGTTAAAGGGGTGCGGTTCGAGGTTGGAGCTGGGGAGAGGATTAGCTTTTGGGAAGACATATGGTGTGGGGATAAGCCGTTACGGGAGATTTATCCAGAGTTGTATTCCATTTCGGTGAGGAAAAGAGACTCTATTTCTGCTTGCTACAGAAATGAAGAGGAGATAGGAGGGTGGAATCTAGGATTCAGAAGAAACTTGAATGATTGGGAGATAGAACCGCTTTCTAGTCTCTTATCTAGACTTCAGAACGTCATCCTACAACCGTTGGAGCAGGACAGAAGAGTGTGGGTTTGCACCAAAGGGGGTTCCTTTACGGTGAAATCCTTGTACGCCGAGTTACAAAGAACTGAAGGAGCTACCTTCCCTGCCTCCTTGGTTTGGAAGTCAAAGTCCCCCTCAAAAGTGGCGTTCTTCGCTTGGGAAGCTTCTCTCGACAAGATCCTTACTACGGACCACTTGATAGCTAGGGGTTTCACCTTGGTGCAATACTGCTGGATGTGCAAAACAAACAGAGAATCAGTGGACCATCTTCTGATTCACTGCGAATTGGCTTCTAAAATTTGGAATGCCTTCTTGGTGGATTTTGGGGTGAGTTGGGTTATGCCAGGTTCTCTTAGGCATCTTCTTTTCAGTTGGAAATCGAAAGCGTTCTCGTCTAGGGGGAATGCTTTATGGAAAATGACCCCGCTAGCGATCATTTGGGGAATTTGGAAGGGGAGGAACCAAAGAGCTTTTGAAGGCAAGGAATTGGACTTGTACTCTATTATCCTCAACATTAAGGAGCTGATGTATTTGTGGTCAAAGGCGGTCTTGGATTGTAGGGGTATCTTCTTCGAAGATTTGGTTTTCAAGTGGGATCGCATATGTTATGCGGAAGGAAGATGATGTAGGGTGTGTCTTTGTCTTTCTTTCTGGGGTGATGTAGGGAGGTTGGCCTCCCTTATGTTTTTCATGCCAAGGTGTGGTGTAGGTCATCTCGACCTGCCTCCCTTGGGTTGGCTGTCTCTTTTGGCTTCGGCCCTTTTAATATAATTTACACTTATCAAAAAAAAAAAAATAGTTCTTAAATATATTTTATTTTGGTAACTAGGAATCCTAGAGTTGAATTTAGGGTTAGGGTTCCAAGAAGAAGAAGAAGAAGAAAAGAAGAGATTAGGGTTTTCTTGAGAGCATGTATTATCCACATGACTACCTACTCTTTATTATATATGAGAAAAACATTATGGACAAAGAATGCCCTTACAATATGTACAGGGTCCCTTATAACAGAAAGGGTACACTCTGACAACACTCCCCCTCAAGTTGGTGCGTAGATATCTATCATGCCCAACTTGCTCAGACACTTATGTAGTTGATGATTGTGGACTCCCCTCGTGAATACATCGGCTACTTGCTCTTCGGTGTTTACAAATGGAGTACAAACTTCTCCAAATATAATCCTCTCTCATATGAAGTGTCTATCCACTTCAATGTGTTCTGCACGATCATGTTGAACTGGATTATGTGTTATACAAATGGCAGCCTTGTTATCACAATAAAGGCTCGGTGAATCAGTTACAGGAAATCTCAATTCTGCAACTAAAATCTTCAACCACAACAACATCTCACACAAGCCATGAGCCATAGCACGGAATTCCGCTTCTGCACTAGATCGAGCAACAATTGGTTGCTTCTTACTTCTCCATGTCACAAGGTTGCCCCCAACAAATGTGCAATATCCGGATGTAGATCTCCTATCATCTGTGGCACATGCCCAGTCTGCGTCTATATAAGATTCCACTCTCATGTGACTATTGTGCTTAAAGAGGAGTCCCCGACCTAGAGAAAATTTGAGATAAGTCAAACTCATGTGTGCTCCAAGTGAATCTCTCTGGGTGAGTGCATATACTGGCTAATCACACTAACAGCATACGCAATGTCCAGCCTAGTCAAGGAGAGGTAGATGTAGATCAATCTGCCAACAAGTCGCTAAAAGCTCTCAACATCCTTTAGTAATTCACCATGAACATCTCCAAGCTTGTGATTCTGCTCTATAGGGGGTGTCCACAAGTCTGGCCCCTAATTTACATGTGTCCTGAAGAAGGTCAAGAATATACTTCTTTGGGAGATGAAGATCCCCTGACTCGATCTAACCACCTCTATACCCAAAAAAGTATTTTAGGGGTCCCAAATCCTTTGTTTCAAATTCACTTGCCAAGTAATTTTTTTTTTTAACTTGGCAACCTCTTCAACATCATTACCTGTCGCAATGATGTCGTCCACATAGACAAAAAGGGTCGTGGTGCTCTTCCCCTAACGTTTAACAAACAGGGTATGGTCGGCTTGACTTTGAGTATGACCCGGACTTTTGACAGCCCTGGTAAATCTCTCAACCAAGCTCTAGGGGACTGTTTTAGTCCATACAGGGACTTCTTCAGTCAATAGACCCTCTTGTCACCTCCTGCTAGTAGGCAACCTGGGGGAGGAATCATGTATACTTCTTCCTTGAGGTCTCCATGAAGGAAAGCATTCTTCACGTCAAGTTGGTGAAAAGGCCATGACTAGTTGGTTGCTAATGATATAAGCACCCTGATGGCGTTCATCTTTGCAACTAGAGCAAATGTCTCTACATAGTCAATCCCGTATGTCTGAGAGTATCCCTTGGCCTCCAGTCTAACCTTGTACTTCTCTACTGACCCGTCTGCCTTGTACTTCTCTGTGTAGACCCATCTGCAGCCGACTGGTTTCTTCCCTCTAGGTAAGTCAACCAATTCACAAGTTTTGTTCTTCTCCAAGGCTCTCATTTCTTCCAACATTGCATCCTTCCATTTAGGATGCTTTAATCCTTCCGTTACTGATGAAGGAATCGAGATGGTAGACAGAGAAGTACCAAAGGATTTGTAGGATGGGGACAAGCCCTCATATGAAACAAAGTTACTAAGGGGATGTTACGTACAACTCCTCTCAGCCTTCCGAAGGGCAATAGGAAGATCAGGAGCACACGCATCAGTAGGAAGTAACAATATAGAAGGCTCAGGAGAATGTGTATTACCTAGATCCAAGGATGGAATAACTGGTATGCCTAGACATGTATCAGTTGTGGCCTTTCCTCTTCGGGTATAGACCTTGAGTTCCTTATGAGCACTGCCAGAACTTCTATCAACTCCCACAGTAGGCCAATCAGTCGTCTCAACCAAAGATAGTGGAAGGAATAGGAATAGGGAGAGAGACATTTGAAAGCCTCTCTTCACTACAACTACTAAAGAGAGGCAGGAGAGAAAAAGAAAGAGGACTCTCGAAAGGTGACATCGATGGAAATAATGCGCTACCTAGAAGAGGGGTGATAACACTTGTACCCCTTATGGGAAGAAGAATGGCCAAGGAAGACGCATTTGAGGGCCTTGGGATCCAATTTGGTGCGGTTGGAACCAAGAGTGTGAACATAGCACGCACATCCAAACACACAAGGGGGGACAACAAATAATGGACAATCAGGTTTAAGAATGTGATAAGTAGTGCGAAAATGCAAGATGTGGGATGGCATGCGATTAATCAAGAAAGCAGCAGTAAGAACAGCATCACACCAGAAAGATTTAGGCATAAAAATACCAATAAGGACTAAGGAGGGAGCGAGCTACATCAAGAAGATAATGAGTCTTTCGTTCAGCAACACCATTATGTTGAGGAGTATAGCTGCAAGAGTTCTGATGGCCAATCCCATGGGCATCTAGATAATGTTGAAGAACACCAACCATATATTCACCCACTTGGTCAGTACAGATGTATGTGATCGGAGTACAAAACTATGTCTGGATCATCTTATGAAAACTTTGGAAGATGGAATAGACTTCATCTTTGGTTCTCATAAGGTAATCCAGGTAGACCTGGCATGATCATCAACAAAACTAACAAAATATCAGAAACCAAGGGGTGAAGCAACTAGGGCACGGCCCCACACATCAGAATGCACAATTTCAAACGGAAGTAAACTACGACTACCCCGTGAAGGGTAAGATGAGCGACAATGTTTCGCAAGCTCACAAGTTTCACAATGCAAATCCTTAATAAAAACAGAAGTAAATAAGGATGCAAGAGTTTTAAGTACTGAAAAGAAGCAGTGTCAGGCCTCAAGATCAACTTGTCCAAGAGCAAGGTGTTCGGAGTGGGCGAGACGGATAACTTATCTGAGCTGGCCAGCATATTGCAATGCAGCGTTGACAAGTTACCGACTTCCTATTTGGGTCTCCCTCTTGGGAACGCTTACAGATCGAAGGCATTGTGGGAGCCGGTTATTGAATGTTTCGGAAAGAGGAGAGCCGCGTGGAAATCTAGATACTTATCTAAAGGGAGAAGATTGGTCCTTATCAAAAGTACCCTCTCTAGCTTACCAATCTATTATATATCACTTTTCTCTATTCCATGCTGCATGGCGAAGACTTTGGAAAAGATCATGAGGGACTTCTTATGGAGCGGTAAGGTAGGGGAAAGGAAGATGCACTTGGTCAGCTAGAATAATGTGTGCAAGGCCAATGAGAAAGGGGGTCTGGGGATCAAGAACCTTAAAGCGATGAACCAAGCTCTATTATGCAAATGGGCTTGGAGGTTCGGGGAAAAGTTATCTAGTCTGTGGTAGGAGGTCTTCGCGGGCAAGTACAGGATCTCTTCTCTTGGATGGACGAGCAGATCGGTTCACACTGCATACGGCTGCAGTGTGTGGAGGGGTATCTCCAAAGCACTTTGCAAAATTTGAAAAAGGCATTCGCTTCACGGTTGGATTTGGAGACGGGATTAGATTTTGGAGGACCTTTGGTGTGGGAAGGCTCCTTTCTGTCTCGATTTCCCAGATCTTTACTCTATCTCGAGTCGGAAAGGATGGTACATCCAGGATTGTGCTCACACGGGGGGGGGAGGTTGTATGTTGGGATTTCTGATTTAGAAGAAATCTCAATTATTGGGAGGTCAGGCCCCACTCTAGATTGCTTTCACGCTTGCACAACGTTCATATCCTGTCGTTGAGCCAGGACAAGCGGGTTTGGATCTGGTCTAAAGGAGGAATGTTCTTGGTTCGATCTATTTCCTCCTATGAGGCCTTGCACTTGACTCCTAGGCCCTCCTTCCCCGCTTCTCCGCTCTGGTGTCCTAACGTTCCTTCTAAGGTGGCTTTCTTCACATGGGAGGCATCTTTGGATAAGATTCTAACCGTTGATCAATTAAGATCCAGAGGCATCATCATTGTTGACTTTTGTTGGATGTGTTGGCATGATGGCGAAACTGTCAACCATCTCTTGTTACACTGCGATGTGGCCAAGGAGATTTAGGACTCATTTTTTAATGAGTTTTGGATGTGCTGGGATATGCCGAAATTTTTCCTAGCTCTCATTCTTAGCTGGCGCTCTAAGGCTTTTTCCTCTAGAGGAAGCATTCTTTAGTGGATGTTCCCGTTCGCTATAGTCTAGTGGTTGTAAGCTCTATTGCTTTTCAATATAATCTTATACTTTTCAAAAGAAAAAAGAAAAAAACATGTCCAAGGCGAGCATGCCAACACAAAATAGACTCTAGACTGAGTCGATTACTACTGCTACTATGGGATTGAAGTGCGATAGGCTCCACAGGCGGTCCATCTAGAAGATAGAATCCATCAACTTCACGTCCAGTGCCAATCGTCCTCCTCGTCTCCAAGACCTAAAATACACATGAAAAGGGGGGGAAAGTGACACTGCAATTTAAGCTTTTAGTGAGAGAGCTAACAGAAAGAAGGTTAGAGGTAAAGAGAGGAACATGTAAGACAAAAGATAAGGAGAACTTAGGAAAAATGTGAACATTTCCTTTCCCAGAAACAAAAGAAAGAGAACTATCAGCAATTTTAACTTTATCTCTACCGGAGCAAATAGAATAGGAAGAGAAGAGTGAAGGGTTACCCTTCATGTGTTCCGAAGCACCTGAATCAATGATCCAAGCATGACTGAGAGAAGCAGTAGACACATGTTGGGCATTGCTAACGGTACCTGACTGAGAAAATGATAAGGTGGATGTGGCAGAAGGACCCTCAAGCTGGACAAGGAACCTCCGGAGGTTGTCGATATCAAACGGTTGCACAGGCAAAGTGCAGGAAGGGGAGCTCTGAGTGACGACAGATAGAAAGGGCCATGTGGACGAGTCCTGGGGAACACCAACAGAAGTCTCTGAAGCAGCACTTTGAGTAGCTGGTGCCGCTGGTCGGGTGAGGTGGGGAGGACAACCATGAAACTCCCAGCATTTAGCCTTCACATATCCAAGACGGCCATAGTAATCACACTTAGGTCGTTCACGAGTAGAAAATCGCTCAATGCAGGATGCAGGCACAGATGCAGATGGTGCCACAAAAGGGGTGAAGGCACGGTTCTTCAGAGGGCGCTGAGGAGCAGGTGTAGACACAAGAGCAGATCTGTCAGGTACGGAGACTGGTGCCATGACACAGCGACTCTCCTCACTCTGAACATAGGAGTAAACCTGACTGAGAGAAGGAAGTGAGTCACAGCTAAGAATCTAAATCAGGGCTAGCTCGTATTGAGTTAAGCCCCTTGAGAAACTCGAAAATCCGTGTTTCCTTTACCAATTTCCGATATCGGGTACGCGAAGGGTGCCGGTACAGTCAAGTTGATAGGTGTAATAGTAATCGAGCTCCTCCCACATGCTCCGAATCAAAGAAAAATAATCGTATAGACTCTTATCCCCCTACTGGAGATGAGAGATACTCTGTCGAAGCTGAAAGGCGCGGGCTAAATTCAGTTGCTGAGAGTAAGCCTGAGAAGCCATATCCCACAATGTTTTTAAACGCTAAGGGGTGAGGCGAGGCACTTCACTAGCCAAAGCCTTGAGGTGTAAGCCTCAAGGCGTTAGACGTAAGCCTCACAGACACGCATTTTTTAGGTAGATAAGTATTTAAATCTATAAATAAATGTAGCAAAAATTCAAAAATACAAATCATATTTTCAAGTTCCAAATTCAAAGTTCCAACCACAAACAAAAAAGCACAACACCAATCCCTTCATCAATTATATGAACATCATCATCTTCTTGATAGACCAAGTCGAAATTCAACATCTCGTCATCAATCAATTGAAAATCAATCGATGTTGGGTCCCTTTTAAATATAAAACTTAGGGTTTTTATTATTTTTATGTTGGGTCCCTTTGACACCTATTTTTTCAATATCCTGACATTCTTTTTTATTTCTTTTTTAAAACAACATGACAAAAAATAGCACATTTGAGGCGTACGCCTCACTGAGAGGCGTAAGCCTAGTCAATGCCTCTAGGAGAGAGGCGTATGCCTCAGATGTGTAAACGCCTTTTGATTGAGCCTCAGGGCGTTTTTAAGAGCTTTGCCCCGACCGCCTCACACGCCTTTAAAAACACTGATATCCCATACTTCCTTTGACATGTGCAGGAATAAAAAACTGCAACCGATGTGAGTCTCCATGGAATTGAGAAGCCATGACATGATGGTGAGATTCTGTCTCCCATTTTTCGGACAAGGGATCATCCACAGTCTCAGGCGCAGTAATTCACCCGGTAATGTATCTCAATTTTCCTCAACCACCGATATACATCTGGGCTGCCCTAGACCATTCCAAATAATTTCTCATTTAGCTTAACAGATGTAATCTGTAAGCCAGGATTCTCAAAGCTCACATGAGTCACAACTTGGCCTCCGACACTTCTTGATATGGCTTTGGTGCGCTCGCAGAGGACCCTCCAGTAGAGACAGTAGGAAGATCGATAGCTATTTCCACAACCAAAATACAAAGGGGCTTCGTTGTACACACAATCGAACCTTCACAGAGACAAAAAAAGTGGTTGGACAACACAAATAATAGTCCAGAACTAGTCCAGAACAAGAGAGAATAATCTCGGATAGGTTAAAATACCCCTCAAACCAAACAAGAAATCATAAAAAGGGACTAAGGAGGCATACGTGAGCCCCTATGTAACCTTCGATGGGTTTTCGAACCATTGAGCAGTCCCAAAAAGGGGGGGAAAGTCACAGGTGGTAATATTGGGGTGTTTTCGACTCCATACCTTTAATACTCAATTGATCTTCACAGGGAAGGTCCCTATGTTAAAGGAGAACGTGGAGGACCAAATTCGAGCAACCAAGCTCAGCAAGAAGTGTCGTACAGAAGCAAAAAACAACTGGAAGGAAAAACGAGATTTCACCTTTTTTCTGAAAATGGGCACAAAACTCAATCAAGATGACTCCAAAATATCCCAAAAATGGAGTTCCTTCAAGAGGTGGTCCCCGGAGCACATGTCCGTACGGATGCTGACATCAGATGTACGGCCTGGTGACATCAGCATGACACGTAATCACTCTCCCTCCTCAATTATGGTATGAAGCTCTGCAAGGATGATGTAAGGGTGAATTTAGGGTTAGGCTCTGATACCAAGTTGAATTTAGGGTTAGGATTCCAAGAGAAGAGAAGAAGAAAAAGAGAGAAGAGAGAGATTGGGGTTTTCTTGAGAGCATGTATTATCCACATGACTCCCTACTCTTTATTATATATGAGAAAAACACTACGGACAAGAATGCCCTTACAATATGTACAGGGTCCCTTATAACATAAAGGGTACACCCTAACAACACCTAGCACATAACTTCAGGTTTTGACAATAGGAATACCTGGCCCAGATTAGGGAGATGATTCAAAGCCATCAGAAATTCAGCTAAAGAAAGAGATGGAGGACACTTGGAAGTTGGAAATAACGACATCAATATTTAGAAGGGGAAATATTTATCACAAAAGATAAACACAAATCATTCCGAATTAATGTGAACAGAAACAATAGAAGAAAAACAAATATGGGGAAAAAGGGTCATCAAAGAGGGCAAGTTACAAGGATTTCTTTTTCTTGGAAGTAAGGTTCAATGTATCGTACCGTCTCAGTTCATCTTGGGAGAGACCGTCTTGTTTCGTTAAGTTACTGCTACGATAATACATAAGGGTATGAATCGTCTCATACAATAAAATTGATCTTATAATGTGTGTTATGAGTAGTATTATTTCACTAAACATCATTTTATAGCTTAATTAAGCATTAAAAAAATTTTAGTGTAATGTATCTTTGTATCTTTACATATCGAAATGTATTATTATGCTCCCAATAATGTATAGTTCTGTCTCATTCCATCTCATATGAGACATCTTGTTCCATCAGCTTACTGAGATGTTGCACGAGAGAGATTTTAAACCACGCTTGGAAGAGCATATGTAATAACCTTGAGTAGCATGTACAGACATAAAAAGGCACATGAAGATTACAAAGAGATTGGCAAAAACAGACAGCAGAATCAACTGACCCGGAAGATTGTCCAGATTAAAAACACAAACAGTGATGCATCAACAATTAGGTTTAAGCTTGAATCAAAGTATATGTTCAACACTGCGACATGATTGGAAAGTAAGTCCCATCTAATACCAGCATGCATACAGGGAAAAAAAAGGACATTATATCAGGTGGAAAATGGAAAGTAGTTATACAATCAGTAAATTCAATTATGTTCAACATATAAAACCTTCAGTGACTAAGCTGTACAAATGCAGGATATAGCATGCCCAGAAGAATGTGCTATACTAACCTTTCTTTATCATACTGTCGTCCATAGCTTTGTACTCCATATTTTTCAAAGCAAGTTCTACCCCATAACCACCCAAGTTTAGGGCATCCATTGTACCAACAGCACCACAGTGGCCAATTGCTGCTTCACATCCAGAAGGTAATACAGGTCTGACTACATATTTAACTCTTCCCTAGAAGCATTAGCAGCACCATATCAATAAGCATACCAAGAGTAAATGAACACGAAAGGACCTGGAGAACAAGGCTTCAACTCTAACAAGACTAGTCGTACCAGAATAAAAGGACAAACAAATGGACCAATTGCAATGATTCAGAACAGAACAATAAAAAACAGAGGAATACACTTGAAAAGAACGTGGCCCCCCAACCCAACACACCCTCACACACACACACACACACATACAAACATAAAACTCATTACCACAACTAGATTTAGAAGAGACGACTCAGATAACACAAATTTGAACCTCAAAACTTGAAGCTAAGGTTTCCATAGATGGATTGAAGCTCGCAGGTGGTGTTTCTTATTCCCAGGTGAGTAATATTCTTCCCGATATAAATGTTTTGGTTTCTTTTAACTAATATGTGTAGGATCATAGATCCATGAAGATCTATCAAACCCATGCATCTATGATAATTCTTCTTTTTGACATTTTTTAAGAAAGCGAGAATTTCAACAAAAAAAATTACAAAAACCACTTAATGTTTATGATTAAAGCTCAGAGAATTTCATGTGAAAGGTCTATAACTGAATTACCAAATCCATACAAATATGCTATTTTTCAGGAAAAATTTTGCACCATGCAAAAGGAATTTCTACATTGGGAACATTATTGTTGTGATCCAGAGGCAGTATACAAAGTGGTTCCATAACTACATGAGTTGGGGTTAGTACTACAACTATGTCAAACAGTGATCACATGCATTTCGAAGAGGATTCCTAACCCCATGGAACTCTATTTGGATATAATAGGTACATCACATCTATGCATTTTGGTATATTTTTAATATATTATCATGTATGTATTGGTTTATATGTTGCAATTGTGTAGTTTTGGTCTTCTAGTTGTATATATATATATAGCTTTGTATCTGAGCATCTATGAACAAATATGATATTTCTAGTATATGCAACGGAAGTACTAAAGCTTTAAGGATTGTATTGTTAGCATATCTAAGCGTTGAACACAGTAATGTTATCTTAGCGTATCCTAATGTATCTCAACAATAATGATACAAAATGTGATATATATCTTAGTTTGGGTCACCGATACACACTACCATAAGATATTCTAAACCACGTTCCTTGGTTCTACGTCGGCATCTTGGACTTCATCCTGATTTTTAAAGCTGTTGCCACCACCAGATTGGTTCTCGACTCGATTTCGTCAATTTCGGTTTCTCCGCAACAATTCTCAACTTATTCTTGACACAGCAATTCCATCTGTTGAGTTAGTCAACCTACTTGTACTACTTACTCCGGTAACATCTCATATCTCGGTGGCTTAGTTCAACAGCATGGAGTCACGACATCTTCTCCCCGCCATGGAGCCTAGGAATCGAAACTTGACTGATATAATCCAAGTTGACTTCAAAAACCATAATTAACTTGATGCTCCCCACCGTAAATAGCCCAAGCGAGATCATTACCCCGTTTACAAGAGAGAAAAATAGTAAAAGTGATTTTATGTATCACCCACTCTAACAGATATGCAGCACACATTTACCAGTGAGCAAATAAATTGAAATCCCCTTGGGCATAGAAAAAAATATAAAAGATAATACGAACTAAAGAAATATCATCATAGTTTTTATTCGCAATGCATCTTTTCTCCAATATCAAAACTTTCAACATCGAGAGTCGATTAATATATTTCGCTAATGAAAAAAAAGTAATTAAACCTGACATATCAAATCAGGTAGACCCTTCAATATTCCAGATCAGATTCTCATAATATAACTACAAAACTATAATTATTGAAAGAGAGGAAAACAGACATCATCTCCTCGGTAGACCAAAGCCAGAGTTGATTATGTATTGGTCAACAAATGTTGACCAAGGGAGTGTGAATCAATACAAGGTTGGGTATGGTATTTGAATTTCCTAGTCAACTTAAGGGAACATTTCCATTCAAATTTTGCACACTAAACATAATTCCATTCACGTGTATTCTGATACATCATCATTTTCTACCTGTGTTCATGCAAAATGTCAGAAGTGTGTCCAAATTTCGTGCAGTTGTCAAAATTTCATTCAAATTATACAATCAACGTGTCATCACATTCCACAGCTGGAACCACCATAATTAAGCAATGCACAAGTTAACCAGTACATAAAATAAAATATTATAGGAACATGCTTCAAAATGAACAAACCTTTCTCGATGCTTCTGCTAGTGCAATGTGAAACTCTTTGAAGCAACCTGTTCCAAGAGCTCCATATAAAACAGCAATTGGACTTGCAATACTTGAATCAGAATGAACATGATCAAAATCAAAAAGTTCGGGCGGCTCAAACGAATCCCCAGCTCTGGCAAAAAAAACGATACACACAGGAGTAAAATGCATAACAATGAGACATCATATTTGGGAAAAACTGACAATAACAACGATAAGAAAAACATAGCACAAGGAACGCAACTTACGGTCCAGTAGGGGTGTCAAGCCACAATAAGAATTCTGAAACATCAAAAAATAGAGTGCCACCAGTATCCACCCAGCAACATTTTCCACCGGGACTGTTTGGGTTCATGCCTGTCAGAAAGTGGTCTACCTTTTTGCTTCCTGTGATTACATCTGGTTCTAAAACATCCCCAGTGACATACTTTGAGTTAGTTTCATCTGCTAGTGGGTAAGAGGACAGAGAATCCTCTGCTAGCTGCCGGTAAAGCACCAATCTTGGGGATGATGACCGAAGAGTAAGAGAGAATTCAAATAGGGATGCCAAAGGTTCACTTAGAAGAGATCGCCCATATTTGACAATTTTTTGAACGCAATGTTTGGCTGTAAAAGAATTGGAATCATTCTCCGCATGTAGCCAAGCTTCAGTGAACTCCCAAAATAGGTCCTTCCATTCTTTAGAGAGTAACTCACTGTTAAAGATAACAACTAGATGTTTTTAGTGGCTAAAAATTGGGGAAAATTTTTTGATATGTATCCAAGAGAAAAAAGGGGAAAACACCCCACTAAAAAGTGGAAATTTCTGCCTAAAGAAACCAAAACATGTATTTAGAAATGGTTGGACCAGAAAAGTGCATATTTTTATTTCCAACTAAACTGTTAAATACTTAAATCTCCAAGCAAATTATAGCACAAATAGATTATAGACATGAATAAACACCGCAGACTTAAAAATAAATAAAGGCAAGCCAAAACGAACACCAAAGTTTTTCTGATTTTGAGATGCTCAAGACTAGAAAACTTTTGACAAATCATCTTCATTCATGATGCCTCGTCCAAACTATTTGGGGTTGGCAACATTAACCCTGTTCTTACGATTCCATCTAGAGCTATATCCTCTATTAAGGCATGTGAGTTCAAGTCTTTTTTTTAACCACCTCAATCCACAACATTTTGCCTTTAACCTACACCAGAGCGCTCCTGACTAATACGAGTAGTCACCCCCAATAAATATGAATTTTCTCCACATGTTCCTTCTACTATAGCATTGTAACCCTTTGACTTTACTCCACTAGTGCAACATTGAGTTGCCTTAAATTCAGTTGCCTTTACAACCCTGTGAAGCACCATGGCATCACCTTGCAACATCTCAAGACGGAACGATATCTTAAACCTTGCCTCCACCATCATTCACTAGATTGATTCGACTCTTGTCAACTTTAGATTCATTGTCCTCATCACAATCCAACATGGTAATAGTGCACCCCTTCACTACAGAGCAATGCACAAACAATATAATCTGGTTATTTTGCCTCCTGTCCTCAACGGTGGATGTGTTCTTGCTGAGACCCCACAAAAGACCACTTTTATGTCCATCCCCTTTTACGATTTTGGATAAAAACATCCTCTGGAGACTGACCAGAATTATCTCCAAGAAGGGAGAATCTCTTGCAAATGTTAAAATAGGTAAAGGAGAAGGAGAAGATGACGTCAAGGATTCAATATGAGTTCTAAGCTCCGTACCTTTTGAGGAATAATCATCGAAATGCCCCTCTTTGTTGGCTTTTTAAAAAGCTCACTCTCTGGTTCTTTAGTAATCACTGCTTGGCCCCTATTGTTTCTTCTCCTAGAGTCTATGAAAGCCACGTGCCCACTATGGAGACTAGTTTAGCCACTATGCGCTTTAAGGTCACCTTCTTACAAAGCACAACCTATCTCCTCCATTTGATTTTAAATTGACACTTCACGGGTACCAAAACAATGCAACCTACAGATCTATGGTAGAACCATGTAATACCTCGTTCAATCCTTACTCTCGCATTGCCTCGGTGACTACGTGTCACAATGGCCACTTTTTTAGCATGCATTGTCATCCTTCTGTAGCCTCTTTTTCAGATCGACAGTCTCGATCACACCACTCTCAGCTTCAGCTAAATTTTGAAATTTAAAATCCTTTCTTATTTAAACGAGTGCAGGATCCTTGAGGACTAGGGCCAAATTAAGGCATCACTTAGCGAACAATTCCGATAGCTATAAGATATATCCCCAATCCTCTTTTCAGGAACACCCTATGCGCTTCAAACATTGATCTCTTCCCCATTGCCAACATCAGCCCTTTTGAAGCAGCTGCCACTAAGATGGCACCAAACATCCTCCATGCCATATCCTTTAATCTTGCAATAGTTTCCAAAGATTCTACTCTTCATCAATGAGCTTTTACCCTCTTCTTCAAAATCACAGTGAAAATCAACCACAATCAACTATCAACATAGGGAAAGGAATCAGAGCCACATCCCCTCTATTCACCCTCAGGTGAACAGCTTCAAGTTTGGCGTCTTTTAGGGTTTTTTCGCATCAACTTCTTGCAAACCCCCGCCACATATCACGAGAACACTGAAAATGCTACTCATCTACATAGGAAAAGGCAAACCTCTAATCAATAACCAGGCAAGCCTCTAATCAATAACCATCTACTGCACCTCAAAGATTCATCTGTATATGTGTTTGTCATCGGCCACCATCTATGAAGATGAATCATGGTGTCTCCCACGCTCATCGAACCCTTCCTGCAGATCCGAACCTGTTCTCGAAATCCACAAAAATACAGCCCTTTACATGGCAAAGTGTGTTAAATAGAGAGGTTTTTGGTAGCCAATATAATTAGCAATGCCCTGCCAATATTTGACGAAGGAAATTGTCACCAACCATATCATAAACAATTGCCCATGTCCATTTTCCAAAAACTCCCCCGCCCCTTATAACGTATTCTGTTGTCACCCTCTGTGATCACTGTTTCACCTACTACTTCGATAGAACCCCACATCCTCTTCGTAGTCAAGGAATCATTAAAAGCTGTCATGGCACTCTAGATCTATCAAACTCCATCTTTGCATTGAGGTCAAACCATGGTTCAAAGCCTTGTTCTGTCTCGGCCAAGATGCCTCGTTCCAATAGGATATCGAGACAATAAATGGGGGAATATATCGTCTCGTGCCAAAATCCAAATTTCAGTACTAAAACTAGTTTAATGCATTATTTCCATAATATATTTTTCTTCTACAACACATTTAAATTCTAAAAACAAATTTGTAGTTTAATTAACATTAAAAAGTCAAATTTTATCAAAACATGAATTGTTTTTTCCATTGTCTCATTCCATCTCGGTTGAGACGTCTCATTTTGTCAGCTTACCGAGACAACGAGACGGAATGATATTTTAAACCGTGGGGAAAAGACTAACCCGAACTATTTTGCTATAACAGATTCCATGGTCCTCCAACCAATCTGTCTACTACGTTCCAGGATACAAATGAATCTGCTTCTTGGCTCCAAAGAACTCCAAAATCTTCAGAAATTTACCTATGTTGTTCTAGGTGGCTGGCAATTGGTCTGAATCTCGCATAATATTCCCAGACACAACTTTATAACCTTGCTCAAGTTAAAGCTGGTCATGCAAAGCTTTTTGGTGGAAATAGAAGTCAATAATTCCAATCTATTTAAAAAATTTTGGGCTTATGAACAAAAACTTGAGAACATCTTTTTTCAATGTAAATTTTTGAATTTTAACAAGAAATTGATTCTCTTCTTGTTGCAATTTAAAGGTATTTATCCAACTAGTGGCTATGCACTCATTTCCAGGTAGGGATTTGGTTTTTGTAATCCAGACGCTTTTTGCGCCACCAATAACCCATTGTGGACCAAAAAAAGCAGACGAATATTCCAAAAACGGTTAAATCTAAAGTGGAACGAATAACTAATATTTTACGAGGAGAAAATATTGTTTGGTGTCCAATTTTTCGAAAGGGATTGCTAGACAAGGAGATTGAGGAGTGTTTGTCTCTCTTTTTTTATAAATAAAGAAATTGTATTAGATAAAGGGGAATATACAACTCAACGCACTACTAAGGTTTTCCTAGAGCGAAAACCCTAAAAAACTCATGCAAGGTGTTAATCCAAGTAATCCCAATGGTTCGCAAAGTAACCAAATAAACCTTCAAGACAAATATCATTTAATAATCAAATGTCTCCTTTACAATGCTTTTTTAATGACTATTTATAAGAAAATAAACCAAAAAGGCTAACTTAAGGACTAAGGAATTAATCTGAACCATTGATTTAAAATTACCTAAATTTAATTTTTTTAACGACTAAGAGACTCTAAATCCCATCATTCCTATTACTCTCAATTTCTAACACAATTTTGAACCTCGAGACGTTAGGTTCTTGATAAAGCTCATGAGATAGTTATTGTAAATATCAAAGAGCGCTTTTCATCGCATCTGATAGCTTCTCAATCGGAAAATTGAATAAAGAGTTATGCATCCTGAAAATTGATTGCATCACATTTTAAGAAGATTCTAATCTCAAACAAGTGTGTAACAATGAGCATGAGGAGAACATAAATCGTCTTTTCTTAAATTGTAGGTCTGCTAGAGAATTGTGAAATATGTTTCTTGCAAATTTTGGGATAGCACAGGGGTTTCCTAAAAAGGTGGTGGACTCCATTTACTTTAAAGGGATGTTACATGTTAGGGCCTTTTAAAAGAAAAGAAAAAAAACAAAGAATTTTTAAAATATTTCTTGATCAATTCCAAAGGTGTACAATTCAATTGGAGGCTTCAAGTAGAGTGGGAAATAGTTTTGGAGGACTTTTAGAGGTTGACAATTACGAACTCTCTTAATAATTGGGGAAATGTCATCAAAAGTGGATCATTGAAGGTCATGGTGATGCTATAGAGGCATAATTTGACTGGTCTCCTTATGATAGAGTTCGGCCAATATTGGGGGGAAAGTTTAAAGATGAAAATTGCAATGTACTCAAAAGTTTTTTCATTGTGTTGGTATTACAGACAATAGCAAAGCGGAGATTGTTGTCAGGGTGTACCCTTTCTGTTATTATAAGGGACCATGTTATATTGTAAAGGCATGCTTGTCCATAAAATGGTTTTTATATAAATAATAAGTGTGGAGTCGTGAGAAACACGTGCTCTCCATTTCCCTTCTCTCTCCTCTCCATTTCTTTTCTTTCTCTCCTTTCTCACAAACCCTAAACCTAGATCTATTCATTTTAACTTGATATCAGAGCCTAAGATCAAGGGAACCTACCAAATACAAAGAACATGAGGTGTTGACGTCATCAAGCCGTACGGGTACGCATCCTGAGGTCATCAACTGAGATCACCAACTGCTGGAGAATGATTTTACGGAGTTTTTGGTTATTTTTGGGAATATTTTTAATTGATCTTGCTAGAGTTTTGCTCAGTTTTCTCAGAAAAAAAAGTGAGAAATTCATTTTCACTTCGATTCATTTCTTGGATCCATAAGAGGCTTCTGGTCTGGATCTTTTACTACATTTTGGCTCCCTACATAATTCCTGATGTCTTGAATCAAGCCTCGATGGATTCCGTTGCGTATTGAAGTTTTTGGAACAAGACATCTTGAACAAGACAAAACAATACATGGGAAAAATAATGTCTTGATATGCAAAAGATGCGAAGATACAACATATAATTTATGTTATGTTTAATTAAACTAAAAATATGAGGTTTACTTGTCAAAAAAAAAAAACTAAAAATATGAGGTTTAGAGAAATAATACTACTTTTTATAACACATACCATAAATACAAGTTTTTTCATCATCTAATTATTATTTTGGAATGAGGCGAACAATCCCTTATAACATTCCTTTATATATTGTCTCGATACCGTACCAGAAAGAAACGTCTCAATGGAACGGTAATTTCAACCATGATAACCTCTCTTTTAAAGATTGAGAGGAGGTGAAGTTGTCTAAGGTAAATCAACTACAGGGTGAGTCTTCAAGTCTCGTGGATAAGAGCACCTTCCCCTCTTCTTTCCATCAAACTAGTTATGTTCGTCGTGATAAGATCCTAAAACCCATCTAGTTTTCTTTCTTTTAATTTGACAATATTTGCATGGGGATCCTAGAGTTTTTACACGATACCTTCAAGAATGAAGCAATCTGAAGTAACATGCCTCCATAACCAAGAATACAAAGACTGATGCATGAGTTTTAGATAGCCCATAAGCTAAAATTTAAGATTTAAGATTTAACTGAATCCAAGATGAGAAGACAACTAGGCCCCAAACAGAGGTATCAACACTCAAGAGGCATAACTTTTCACCGCGATATTAGATTAAGGCGATTCAAAGCTCACTATGAAGACCTAAAAGAACCTTTGAAAGCTATTTTAGGGTTGCTTGCGGAAATCTTACAGAGTGGGGTTCAACATGGTGTTTAATATCTGGTCAAAGTTAATTGTGGTGAGAACAATTGCAAAACTAGTTCGAAAACAATTGGTAATGAGACATATTAGTTTCCAATCACGATGGGTTACACCAAAGATTAGCCCCATGTAAGCATCTTTTTGCTTTATTTATAAATGAAGTAGTTGCCCATACCCAAGAAGAGGTCTGTTGGTGCATGTTATTTGCAGATGACATAGTATTAGTTGACGACACTTGAGAGAATGTAAATGCAAAACTCGAACTCTGGAGGAGTGCTTTGGAATCCAGGGGTTTAGTAAGGATGCACATAGTGATGATCTAATGATTAAAATTGATAGCCAATAGATACCCCGAAGTGACCAATTTCGTTACCCTGGTTATATTTGATGTCAGGACAGAAAGATTGACGAGGGTGTTGCCCATAAATTAGATTTCGGTGGCATCTATTTTACCGATCAAAAAATAAAAAAGATTCGGTAGCTAAAGTGGATTTTTGCTTCCAGAGTACTATGTTATCAAGACAAACCCATCAAACTAAAAGAAAATTTCTATAAAACAATAAGACCAGTGATGCTTTATGAAGCAAAATATTGGGCAATCAAGAAACAAGTTAATAAAATGAGGATAGCCGAGATGAGGATGTGAGATGGGAAACACAAAATTAAAAATGAACACATTGGTGAACATATAGGAGTAACCCCAATAAGTGACAAAAAATAGAAAAGTTGATTGAAATGGTTTGGTCACATGCAGTGGAAACCAATAACAACACAAATGAGGAAGAATGTGCAATTCGAATGGTCTAAAAGGGCGAGGGGAATGCTGAAACAGACGTTGATTGAGGTTTTGAGAGAAGATTTCAAGATACTTGCCTTAACGAAAGAAGTGCCTTTACAAGTTTATGTTCTTATTAGTTATTAGTACCCATTTGAGCATCATTTGGATAGCTAAATTTCAATACAGAACAAATGTCTTCACTAAACCAGGCAAGCACCCACGATATAGAGTCCGATCTCAACCTCAATAAGTTAAATGAAAAGGCAAATAAATAATAGTTTGCTTTGTTCACTTTCAGTCTGCCAACAAAGCACCCTATGAAACACTGGAAGAAAATTTTGGGCCATCTAAAGAATCGTTTTTTTTAGTTTCCATTTTCCGCAATCCTTGCCAATTTGCCACTTGAGCAGTGATATCTACATTTTGGTTTGTTACATTAATATATAAAATAATTCTCTCAATACCGTTATTATTAGTGGAAATGGATTTAGATCACTTTTGAGTTTTGAGAGGTTATGGATTCTGATTGGGTTTTTTTTTTTTCTCAAAAACTACCCTTTTCAAGGATAATGAGGTGCTCCAAGGTGTGCTAATCCATGTCATCCGTCCAAGCCAAACAACACATAACTCTCTTATTGAGTTTAGTCTATCCAGGAAATCAAACAGAAGAAAATAATCGAAACCAACTAAGCGTACCCGGCTTCTAACAGTAATGGAGTGCCAGACCACTTGGCACGAAGCGAGACCTGCACGTTCTTCGGGCGACGATTCTCTGCAGAGATCGAACTTCCAGCGAAGCTCAGAAAGACGAGGAGGATCAAAAAGCAACCCGTACAAGACCTAGCAGATCTGAGAGGGAGCTCCATTGCTGATCTATTGTGCTGCCGATCTCAGTGTTCTTGCAGAATCATCGGTTCTTCAATGAGATCGATTCGCTGGAGCTATTCGTGAATATGGCAGATGTGTGAGATCTAGGGTTAAGGTTTTTTGCTTCTATTGCTTAAGTTTTGGACCGTGACCAAAGTCTCCGTCAACTCCCCAGGAATTCAATCGACTGTAAAAAGTATACGATGAGACGATCTCCCAATGCCAGGGTTTGAGTTGGAACGACGACTTTATGCAGGCAAAGTAGTTTGGTCAATCAATAAAATGGAAAGGGTATTTAGCGAAATCGGACACGCTTTTTAATTTTGGGAAGATAGAGGTGCATAATGGGCAATTTACTTTCCATTACCATTCATGGTAGGGTAAAACTTCGGGTCACAGAAGCCGGTCACAACCCACTATACAAGACACGTGGCACATTATTATAGGGCGCTGACCGAATGGATATTTGGCCAGTCCATCGGTGGACCTGCAATCCAAAAATCGGCCAGATTAGTGATTTCTAAGCGTTGGATTGAAGTTGTTTTCATGTGTTGATTTTAACCGTAGGAATTTGAGCATTATTGAGCGTTATTTGGGTGCAAAGATCCAAAGGTTGTAAACCACTAATTTGACTGATTTATGGTTTGCAGGTCCACCGGGGGACTGGCCAAACACCCATACGGTCAGCACCCTCTAATAGTGTGCCATGTGGCTTGTATTGTGTGCTTCGGTCACAACATCTTGTGATGGAAGTTTACTATGGAGTCTGAATTGAGGGTAGGGGTGTCAATGGGTACCCCGATTAACGGATAAGGAACCGTTGCCGATTATCCTGGTTCCAAGATGGATTCGGGTTTTTGGTACACTCGTACCTAGACTGACCCGGAACTGATAGGACCTAGAACCTATATCATTTTTTTGTTCTAAATAACTATAACAGTAACGTGTTCTGGTTCAGGGTATAGTGGTACCTGAACCCAAACCAACCCATTGACACCCGGAGAAATAATTCGCTGGTCCGGGATTCCTTCAAACTTTGAAGGTCCCCTGCCAAAATGTCAGACACGTACTTCAAGGCCTATACCCAACCCACGTTAACCCCTTGGTTAGTTGGTTAAGGGTGGTTAACAAAGAGTACGTGTCAAACATTTTGGTGGGGGACCTTCAAAGTTTGAAGGACCCCGGACCAGCAAAATTTTTCTCTTGACACCCCTGAATCTAAAGTATGCTTTCACTTGCTCGGGGGTTCTCTTTTGGAGCAACATGTACCCCCCTAAACTAGGAGTGTCAGTGGATTGGATTTGAATCATACCATGGTCGAACCAGAGTCTATCCGAACCTGATAAGATTTAGTAAGTGGAATACAGACCTGTTATGAAAGAAAAACACCAACCTCAGAGGCATTCTACATACCTCTGGGTGCTCGTGTGCTTAGACACATCACTTTTTCACTTTTGGCTGCGCTGACAACCACTGTTGGCTTTGTAAAATCCATGGCCGAGCACCGAACACCAAGAAGGGTCAGAAAAAAGGGGTCCTCACCTGAGCCTTGAGCAAATACTATAATCAATTTTTAAATGTAAGGCCATGTATGGTTACCCTTAGAAAAGTTTTCTACCAACAATTCTTGTCTATAATGGTCCATAAAAGTTCAATTTCTATAAAACACTTTTTGATGTAAGAGTCAATTTCTACGAAACGTGTATGCGGTCACCATACAAGCCTCATATCAAAGTGGTATCATACATATATTTGATTGGTATAATTTATATTATGTTTGTTAGTGGAAGGCAAGTGTGTATGAGAGAGAATGTGTGGGAATACTTTTTGGAGGGAGAGTAGGGACTATTAAGGAGAAACCGTTGGGGAGAGAGAAATAGAGTCGGAGTGTGGGATGAATTTAAGAGAGTATGATTGGTTTTGAGATAAATTAAAGAGTTTTTAAGGGAAAAAAAAAGATTCTTTTACGTTCAACCCCATGTTTTGGTCGCAACTGGGGTTTATTTGTTGAACCCTCCCATTGTTTTTTGCCATTAAAGACCATAGTGGAGCTCTATACTTTATGAATTTTCTCCGTCAAAGAGTTAAAACATCGATAAGAATTGGGGCTAGCTACAACCAAAAATGAACTTAGATCGCTTCTCCGACGGACGACGAACTTATAGGCTTGCACGAACAACAATCCAATCGATCAGCGCCTCTCCACTCTTTTTTTTTCTTCAGTTTCATAAGCTTCACCTCTGCACTGAAATGAAAAACAAGATCATCGGGGGTTGTCACAGGGTACGTGACAAGTGGAGAGGTGTTGATCATCAGTATTAAATAGAAAAATTGAATCTAAACTTGAAGGGCATCTTGGGATATTCATTTACAAATGATGAAAATCTTCTCAAACTATGTAATAAGTTTAAATTTCCAACACTAGCAAGTAGATTACATCAACGGAAGCCAAATAAATAAATAAAAAAAGCAATAAATGATGGTTGTTCTATCCTCGAGGAAGCAATCGATGGTTGTTGTGTCTCGAAAGAAGATAAGAAGATATTGAGCACCGGCCCTTGGCCATAACCTTCTCAAAATCTTTAGATATATGTCTTTGAACCAATGTGACAACATACTCCATAAAGAATGCATCACATGGCAATGTCATAGGTCTGTCCCTTGGTATTCCAAATTCATCTTCACACATTTTGAAGAGCTCTCTAAAGATATTGTTGGTGAGATACGTTAAAGGAATCACAAAACGACTCTCATCAGTAGTATACAAAACAAAATGGCCCTTATTTGCCACCAGTTTATTATACTTCTCAGCATCTAGATCGACCTTGGTTTTCGGTAACAAGATTCTTTTCTTCCCTTCTTCTTGAACATCACCTTCTCTTTTTAGATGATTGGAAAGAGACATTGTGATGAACATTACCAAGAATATTGCTGCAATTGGTAGCCTTGGCATGACGTGATTCCGACGATGTGAGGTTTGTGGGTACCACATTTTTTAGACCATAAGATGCTGACACGTGGCAAAATTGATGACATTTAATAGACAAAAGGTTGACACCTAGTGCCTCGAAATGAGTGTTATAATCAGACAGACAATACTATGAACATGAGTTCGTCATTTCTTCCACCATATCAAACTAATCAAAAGACGATGTGCGGCTATTCTTTGTGACTTCTTACATACTAGTAAATAAAATGCGGGTTCTTGGGGAAATCATTATTACAAGGTCAGCTCCATCATATCACTTATCGGCAAACGGGCATGTAAATCTTCCTGACAGGTCACAAACATAATGCAAGATAAAGTCCGTCAGTTCACTTGTCGGTAGACGGGCATGTAAATCTTATCGGCTGGTCACAAATACCGTGCAAGATTAGCTCCGTCAGTTCACTTGTTGGTACATGGGCATGCGAACCTTCTCGACAAATAACAAATAAATCGCGCAAGGCTAGCTCCATCGTTAACTCGTCGATGAACATGCATGAAAACCTTCACGGCATGTAATAAACAAATCATGCAAGGCCAGCTCCATCGTTAACTTGTCGACAGACGGGCACGCAAACCTTCCTGGCAAGAAACAGACGAATCAAGCAAAGCAAATCCCACCATTCACTTGTCAACAGACGGGCATTCAAACCTTCCCGACATGTAACAAACAAATCAATTGTTCGTCTTAAGAGGAAATGAAGATCGGATCTGGAAGCTTAAAATTCTCTCTATATTGCCAAATCATCAGATTTACCTCGAAGATCAGAGTCAGACATTTCATCAAAGATTATGTGGGATAGATCAATCCACCACCCCCCCCCCCCCCCACACACACACAAGGTTGAGAGCCGACAGAGGAGAGTTGCTAGCGGTGGACGTAAAATGGAATGCCCCCCATCGGAAGAAGGATGTAGGAAAATGAGAGTTTGATATTGATCGGCTATTGGCCAAAAACATTGTAATCGAAGGTTGAAAAAGGGGATAGTTTTGTCTTTTAAAACAAAGTCACTAGTCACAGATTTCCCTTCAATATTTGGTCGGGGTGCTTTTGGAATTTTTGGGGTGCAAATAGAATTTTCCTTGAAAAAGAGAAAAAATTGTTGTCCACCGGTACTCATAAAGTTTGAAGGCCCCATCCCAAAATTCTACGTGGCTCGTTCTTTCAGGGCCATTTTGGCCCACCTCTCGATTCTTACATACCAAAAGTCAGTAACATTATTTTTTTTTTTACCATTTGGTTCAAGTACCTAAAAAAATGCTTGAATCCAACAATTGGAAATCATCAAATGAAAAAGGCTTTAATCCAACGGCTAGAGATTACAGACTATGTTGAATTTTGGTTGTGTAGGTCCACCAACAAACATTCGTGGCCAGTGGGCCAAAGAGAGTGCTACGTGACTTTTTGGGAAGAGTGGACGTTAAACTTTGAAGTACCTAGCGGACAACAGATTTGTCATTGAAAAAGGTGCCATTGATCAAATGTTTTTTGAGAGTTCATTTGTGCAAAAAATCAAAATAACATATCTTTGTTATTAGACACACCTTGAAAAACTTTTTTTTTTAATTCTTTTAGAAAAATCAACTTTTTTGAAAATTGTGTCAACACGTTTGTCAAGGTGCATCTTGTGGTGAAGAGATGTTCTTAAGGATTCTTCCTCACTACGTATTTGACCAAAAGTGGACTATTTTTTAGAAGGGAGCGCATATCCCCACACCCCATTTCCTATAAGGGTCAGATGGAAAGACGAAAAGTTTCACCAAACTTTCCACCTAATGCAGCAGCTGTGGATATCTACAAATCCAACAGTGGAAACTTTCACTTTTTCGGTTTTCACATAAAGAGACAAGCTAGGACGAAGAAAGGAGAAGCGTCGGGTGAAATGTTAACATTGAATGCTTGAACCATGTGTCGAGCTAAGCATCGCCTAAAAGACCAACACGTCTTCTCTTACTGAATACTCTCTCCCTCTCATCAGTTTCCATTTCTTCTCATTTTCTCTTTCCCTTCAACTTCCATTGAAGTATTGCAACAACGAGTTTTACAGTAGTTTAAGCCTGGCACATCTCACTAACACAGTCCTTCAAGACGTATGGTTGTATATAACCACAAAACGCTAGGAGCTTCACGTAGATATATGGTGGTTAACCCTTTCTTCTTCACATCTGCTCATAAACGTGCACTTGGGCCTAAATAAACCTTACATTCATTCATTTGAACCTGTAATTAAGTGCTCAATGCCTAGTAATTAACAAAATCAAAGCAGTAGTAATCGAATGGTAGCAGTTACACCAACATTTGCAACTAACTAATGATCACCAGATATTAAATATCAAGGGAGAAAAGTAAAAATAGATGAATGACTGATTAGGAAATGGCTGGCAACACATATAACCAATAATTCAACATCAAATCCTAAAAATATACTCAGTTCTCAATGCAAGGTTGCAGTGATATACTTGAACTATTTTTTACTAGCCAAGGTTTAATGAGTATAGTATCGTTGAGAGTTATTTTGAGATCCATCCAAGGTTGTTTGTTTCCATGTATGTTCAACGGTTAATAGGATCAGGACCTTAGTGATCTTATAATTTTCAATCCAAGGTATTCAGAAGTTCTAAAACTGGTTAAGATGGTATTAATAAGAGAATCTACCTTGAGTGAAGTTCAAAATCAGTAGCTTGGTCATAATCTTATAACTCAATTGATCACTGAGGTGCTACCAAATATTGCCCCATAAGACATCCTCAAAGATTAAGCTAATGTACTTCAATGTCACAACTATTGTGGGCCTTCATCACTGTCTCGGTTGTTATGGTGATGGTGAAGTATAATTCTTCAATGCAATCCTTTGGGCTAATAGGGGGCTTAGATGTTAGTGCGAGCAGGATAAACCTTCGATGTTTTTTAATTTTGCAAGTTGGTGTTAGAGAAGTTTTGCGTACACATATCCAACTATATATTAATGATCATCATAGTTTCAACACATATTTTCCACCAATAAAGATATTTAAGCATATTGTTTAACGTGTTTATCTTCATTGTTTGAAGGCATGCTCTATGTAACACAGTTGATGTTATCACATCCTCCACGAATGAAATCATCGCCAACGGATGGACCTCCAGAAGTTTCGCAGTCTACAACAATGGCGGATGGAAAAGAGCTTAGATGGAAAGAAGGGAAATTGATAAGAGAATAAGATGGGCAGATTATTTTAGCAGAGAAGATTTAGCTATGAGAAGACATGTTGGTCTTTTGGGCGGTGCTCAGCCCGACACGTGGTTGAAGCATTTAATGCAAACATTTCACCCTACGATTCTCCTTATTTGGCTCGGCTCGGGTCTTTATTTGAAAATTGAAAAGGTAAAAGCTTCCACCGTTATATTTGTGGATATCCACAACTGCTGCATCGGGTGGAAAGTTTGGTGAAACTTTCGTCTCCCGATCCAGACCCTTCCTATAAATGTTATTATTTTTTGCTTCATTTCTTTTATTTAATCTATTCACTTAGAAGGGACTCTTTGGTCTTTTTGTGCTAAAGCACACGTCACCCTGTAAGCATAAGTCACCCCTCGTTCAGTGCTCATCTTTTATTATTGATGATCATCATAGTTTCAACACATCTTTTCAACCAATAGAGATATTTGAGCATATTGATTAACATGTTTATCTTTATCGTTTGAAGGTATGCTCTATATAACATAGTTAATGTTATCACATCCTCCATTAATGAAATCTTCGCCAACGGATGGACCTTCAAAAGCTTCGCAGTCTACAGCAATGGCGGATGGAAGAGAGCTTAGATTGAAAGAAATGAAATTGACAAGAGATAGATGGACGATTGCTTTAGTAGAAAAGGTTTAGCTAGGACAAGACGTGTTGGTCTTTTGGGCGGTGCTCAACTCGACACGTTGTTGAAACATTTAATGCTAACATTTCACCCAACGATTATCCTTCTTCGGCTCGGCTCTTTATTTAAAAATCGAAACGATAATAGTTTTCACTCTTAGATTTGTGGATATCCACAGCTGTTGCATTAGGTAGAAAGTCTGGTGAAACTTTTCATCTCCCAATCCCGACCCTTCTTATAAATGTTATTATTTTTTTCTTCATTTCTTTTATTTAATTTATTCACTTAGAAATGACTCTTTGGTTTTTTTGGTGTTAAAGCACATGTCACCCCTCATTCAATGCTCATTTCTTATTATTGATGATCATCATAGTTTTAATACATCATCGATAGAGATATATGAGCATATTGTTTAACGTGTTTATCTTCATTGTTTGAAGGCATGCTCTGTGTAACACAATTAATGTTATCACATCCTCCATGGATGAAATTTTCGTCAACGGATGGACCTCCAAAAGCTTTGCAGTCTACAACAACGGCGGATGGAAGAGAGCTTATATGGAAACAAGAGAAATTGACAATAGAGATATGGGCAAATTATTTTAGCAGATAAGGTTTAGCTATGAGAAGACGTGTTGGTTTTTTGGGCGGTGCTCAGCCCGACACGTGGTTGAATCATTTAATGCTAATATTTCACCCGACGATTATCCTTATTTGGCTCGGCTCGGTTATTTAATTGAAAATCTAAAAGGTAAAAGTTTCCACCATTGGATTTGTGGATATCCACAGCTTCTGCATCAGGTGGAAAGTTTAGTGAAACTTTTCGTCTCCCGATCCCAATCCTTCATATAAATGATATTATTTTTTGTTTTATTTCTTTTATTTAATCTATTCACTTAGAGGGACTCTTTGGTCTTTTGGTGCTAAAGCACACGTCACCCTGTAAGCACAAGTCACCCCTCGTTCAATGCTCATCTCTTATTATTGATGATCATCATAGTTTCAACACATCTTTTTAACCAATAGAAATATTTGAGCATATTGATTAACATGTTTATCTTCATCGTTTGAAGGTATGCTCTATATAACATAGTTAATGTTATCACATCCTCCATTAATGAAATCCTCGCCAACGGATGGACCTCCAGAAGCTTCGCAGTTTATAACAATGGCAGATAGAAGAGAGCTTAGATGGAAAGAAGTGAAATTGACAAGAGATAGATGCGTAGATTGCTTTAGCAGAGAAGGTTTAGTTAGGAGAAAACGTGTTGGTCTTTTGGGCGGTGCTCAACCCGACACGTGGTTGAAACATTTAATGCTAACATTTTACCCGATGATTCTCCTTCTTCGGCTTGGCTTGGTTCTTTTATTTAAAAATTGAAAAGGTAAAAGTTTCCACCGTTGGATTTGTTGGATTTGTGGATATCCACAACTGTTGCATCAGGTAGAAAGTTTGGTGAAACATTTCGTCTCCTGATCCTGACCCTTCCTATAAATACTATTTTTTTCTTCATTTATTTTATTTAATTTATTCACTTAGAATGGACTCTTTGGTTTTTTGGTGTTAAAGCACACGTCACCCCTCATTCAATGCTCATCTCTTATTATTGATGATCGTCGTAGTTTGAACACATCTTTTCCATCAATAGAGATATTTGAGTATATTGGTTAACGTGCTTATCTTCATTGTTTGAAGGTACGCTTTATGTAACACAGTTAATGTTATTACATCCTCCATGAATGAAATCCTCACCAACGGATGGACCTCTAGAAGTTTCGCAGTCTACAACAATGGCGGGTGGAAGAGAGCTTAGATGGAAAGAGGAGAAATTGAGTAGAGGGAGAAGGGCAGATTGCTTTCGCAAATAAGGTTTGGCTAGGAGAAGACATGTCGATCTTTTGGGCGGTGCTTAACTCGACACGTGGTTGAAACATTTAATGTTAACATTTCACCCGACGATTCTCCTTCTTCGGCTCGGCTCGGCTCTTTATTTAAAAATCGAAAATGTTAAAGTTTCCACTGTTGAATTTGTGGATATCCACAGCTGCTGCATCAGGTAGAAAGTTTGGTGAAACTTTTCGTTTCCCGATCTCGACCCTTCTTATAAACGTTATTATTTTTTTCTTCATTTCTTTTATTTAATTTATTTACTTAGAAGGGACTCTTTGTCTTTTGGTGTTAAAGCACACGTCACCCATCATTCAACGCTCATATCTTATTATTGATGATCATCGTAGTTTTAACACATCACCAATAGAGATATTTGAGCATATTGTTTAATGTGTTTATCTTCATTGTTTGAAGGCACACTCTATGTAACACAATTAATGTTATCACATCCTCCATGAATGAAATAATCGCCGACGGATGGACCTCCAGAAGCTTCGCAGTCTACAATAATGGCGAATGTAAGAGAGCTTAGATGGAAATAAGGAAAACTGACAAGAGAGATATGAGCAGATTATTTTAGCAGATAATGTCTAGCTAGAAGAAGACGCGTTGATCTTTTGGGCGATGCTCAGCCCGACACGTGGTTGAAACATTTAATGCTAATATTTCACCCGACGATTCTCTTTTTTCGGCTTGGCTCGGCTCTTTATTTGAAAATCAAAAAGGTAAAAGTTTCCACATTTGGATTTTTGGATATCCACAGCTATTGCATCAGGTGGAAAGTTTGGTGAAACTTTTCGTCTCTCGATTCCGACCCTTCATATAAATGTTATTATTTTTTGCTTTATTTATTTTGTTTAATTTATTCACTTAGAAGAGACTCTTTGGTCTTTTGGTGCTAAAGCACACGTCACCCTGTAAGCACAAGTCACCCTTCATTCAATGCTCATCTCTTATTATTAATGATCATCATAATTTCAACATATCTTTTCCACCGATAGAGATGAACATATTGTTTAACATGTTTATCTTCGTTGTTTAAATGTATGCTCTATGTAACATAGTTAATGTTATCTCATCCTCCATGAATGAAATCCTCGCTAACGAATGGACCTCTAGAAGCTGCACAGTCTACAACAATGGTGGATAGAAATGAACTTAGATGAAAAGAAGTGAAATTGACAAGAGAGAGATGGGCAGATTGCTTTAGCAGATAAGGTTTAGCTAAGAGAAGACGTGTTGGTTTTTTGGGCGGTGCTCAACCCGACACGTGGTTGAAACATTTAATACTAACATTTCACCCGACGATTATCCTTATTCGGCTCGGCTCGGCTCTTTATTTAAAAATAAAAAAAGGTAAAAGTTTCCTCCGTTGGATTTGTGGATATCCACAGCTATTGCATCAAATAGAAAGTTCGGTGAAACTTTTCGTCTCCTAATCTCGACCCTTTTTATAAATGTTATTATTTTTTTTCTTAATTTATTTACGTAGAAGGGACTCTTTGGCATTTTGATGTTAAAACACACGTCACCCCTCATTCAATGTTCATATCTTATTATTGATGATCATCATAGTTTCAACACATATTTTCCACCAATAGAGATATTTGAGCATATTGTTTAACATGTTTATTTTCATTGTTTGAATGTATTCTTTATGTAACACACTTAATGTTATCACATCCTCCATGAATGAATTCTTCGCCGACGGATGGACCTTCAGAAACTTCACAGTCTACAACAATGGCGGATGGAATAGAGCTTAAATGAAAATAAGGGAAATTGACAAGAGAGAGATGGACAAATTGCTTTAGCAGTTAAGGTTTAGCTAGGAGAAAACGTGTTGGTCTTTTGGGCGGTGCTCAACCCGACACGTGGTTGAAGCATTTAATGCTAACATTTCAACAGATGATTCTCATTCTTCGGCTCGGCTCTTTATTTGAAAATCGAAAGGGTAAAAGTTTTCCTCGTTGAATTTGTGGATATCCACAGCTGCTGCATCGAGTGGAAAGTTTAGTAAAACTTTCCGTCTCCCGATCTCGACGCTTCCTATAAATGCTATTATTTTTTGCTTCATTTCTTTTATTTAATTTATTCACTTAGAAGTGACTCTTTAATCTTTTGGTGTTAGAGCATACGTCACCCTTAATTCAATGCTTATCTTTTATTAAAAAAAATAAAAAATCCTTATTCATAGTACGACCCTTAAATACCTTAAATTTATAAACATCGATTCTTTCATTTTTTGGGCTTTTTCTTTTCACCCCTTTACTTTATTGATGCAATTTGCATCTCACCCAATGTTTTTAAAATATTTGCGGTTCACCCTTTGACCATGCCCTTAAATACCTTAAATTTATAAACATTGATTCTTTCATCTTTGGGCTTTTTTTTGCTTTATCCCTTACTTTATTGATGGAATTTGCATCTCACCCAATGTTTTTAAAATATTTGCGTCTCACCCTTTGACCATCGTTGACCATAAACAGTAATTAACAGTCTCCGGATGGACATCCTAATATTTTTCAAATGACTATAATGACCTTGGGTGAAACGCGAATATTTTCAAAACATTGGGTGCGATGGCATCAATAAAGTGAGGGGGGGGGGGCAAGCTAAAAATAATTTTTTTTAAGGTTTTTTTATAGAATTATGAGCTCAAAACCTTTCTTCATTTACTTTTTGCCCAACTGTAAGTGGACCTACATACCAAAAATTAATATCATTGTTAATTTTTAAGCATTGGATTATAGTCGTTTTCCTAGGTTGATTTTATCCATAGAATTTGAGCAGACAACGGACAAAAAATTAATCTGATTGTTAATTTTTAAGCATCGGATTAGATTCATTTTCTTGGGTTGATTTTATCCGTAGAATTTGAGCAGACCTACATATAAAAAATTAATCTGATTGCTAATTTTTAAGCATTGGATTATAGTCATTTTCCTGGGTTGATTTTATCCGTAAAATTTGAGCATTATTTGGGCTACAAAGATCCAATGGTTTGAAATCACTAATCAGGCCGATATTTGGTATGTAGCTCCACCTAGCGATGGACCCAACATCCATACAGTTGGGCCAAAAGTAAATGAAGAAAGGTTTTGAGCTCGCAATCTTATAAAAAAATCATTTTTTTAAGGATTTTTTGCTTGTCCCTAACTTTATTGATGCAATTTGCATCATACCCAATGTTTTAAAAATATTTGCATCGCACCCAATATTTTTAAAATATTTGTGTCTCACCCAAGGTCATTATAGTCATTTAAAAAATATTGGGATGTCCATCCGGAGACCATTAATGACCGTCTATGGCACGATCAAAGGGTGAGCCACAAATATTTTAAAAATATTGGGTGAGATGCAAATTGCATCAATAAAGTAAAGGGGTAATGCAAAAAAGCCCTTCATTTTTGTATTTTATTTTGAGAATTTTTGACTCGGTCCACTGTCATTTGTCCAATGTTGACCTGAGTTGACTAACAAATTTTGTATTAATGGACAAAACTGCCTTTGTCTTTAACCTTAGACCAAGGGCTTCAGTTTGGGCCCAAATCAAACATGAAAAGAAGATATTATAAATAAATATAAAAACCCATGTTAGTAAACTTGAGATTTATTTTTGTATGAATTAAGCCAAGATTGAAAAAAAAAACTCCATAAAAATAGATAAAACTCAAGAGGGAATGCGATTTATTTTTAAAATTAAGATAACCCATCTTTCCAAAATCCATGTCTCAAAAGCTTAAAATCTAAATTGCTCATTCTTTTTTTTTATTTTTATTTTTGTTAATGAAATTTTTAGAAAAATATTGTATGCTTTACGTTTTTTTTTTAAACCTTGAGTAATAAATTATTGCTGGAGTAGTGATCGGCTGGCCATGAGACTCCGGTGATGGGCGGCCAACCCATTGGAGTCTCTTGGCTGGTCGTCCTCCACAGCCATTCGATTTGGAGTTCAGGTTTTAGCCCAAACCCTTATTCCAAAGTTGAAGACAAGGGCGTTTCTGTCATTTAATACAAAATTTGGTAGTCCACTCAGGTCAACGCTGGTCAAATGACAGTGGACCGTGTCATAGGGGTATGTTAGCTTTTTCCAATTGTGGGGTGTATGTCAAATTTTCAAAATAACATAGGGGGGTCTGTCAAAAATACCCCCCCGCCCCCGTTTTTTTTACTTTATATAGGTGTTTTGGTTATTCAACGTTTTAACTAGGATGCCACATGCGACGCACGTACACCTTACTTGCACACTCTTAGAGATGACTAACCGTATGGATGCACATCCCTAGGTGGGATCTACGTGCAAAAATTCAGCTTGATTTGACACGTAAGCAATTTAATGGAGTCGTTTTCATGGGTTGGTTTTTAACGTAGATTTGGAGTACTATTTTGGGTAAAAATGTCAAAAGGTTTAAAATATCAAAAGATTTTGAGTGCTAAGGCCGAGAAAATTGCATATACTTTTGCAATTTATGTGGGCATCAAGGGCAATTTATACACTTTAGGTAGGGAAGGCATTTAATTAAGTGACGGTGGAATTTGACCGAGAAAATTGCATCTACTTTTTGCTTTTACCTGTCCTAACAAAAATTTGATGATTTATTCTATCATCCAAGTTGATGACGAACCCACAATCGGAGCCACATGGCACATTATTAGAGGATACTTACCGTATGGATGTTTGTTCCATCCCCAGATGGACCTGTATAACAATAATCGTCTAGATTACTGATTTAGAACCTTTGAATCCGAGTACACAAATATTGCTAGAAATCTACGGTTAAAAATAAACAATAAAAAAGACTCTAATCCAATAGATTTAAATTACTAATAAGGATAGATTATGGTATGTAGATCCAACTACGGATGGGCCAAACATCTATACTGTCAGTGGTCTCTAAGATTATGCCACGTGTAAGGTTCAATTACGTGTAAGGTGCACATTATCGCACGTGGCGTCCGCCGGGTGTAATTAAACCGTCGTGGGCAAGAAATTAAATGGACGTTTGGCTGCATAGCAAAGGGAAACCAGAGATACCGTATCCAGAAAATGGCGCGTTTTTGCATTTGTCTTGAGTAAAACGGAATCACCATTTCCGCGTTTTCATGACCAGGATACACTCTTCCACGGATAACGCCAGGAAGGGCTAAATTGGTCATTTAGCAAAATGGGAACTGGAGATTTGGGTAGTTTCCTTTATATCTCATAGTTAAGAAGTTAGAACTTAGAAGGAGAGAATTGAGATTATAGAAGAACCGTCAGGTGAGACAGCGAGAGAGAGAGATAGAGTTAGCAGAGTATCGAGCGGCTAATCGACGACAAAGGTAAGCCATTGCTACTAGTTACATAATTTAGGGTTTCGTTTTCGTTCTTCCTAGAAACCCTAGTTCTCACAATTGTCCAGCAATTACGGATCTGATATCTCTTAAACTCTAAGCGAGAATCTGGTTTACGAGCAGCAACTATTGTTTGATTTCGTTTCCATGTAATTTAATTTGGGTAGATATGACTCAATTTTGTATTTTTTTTTACGATTTTTTCCGGTAGAACTGATTTGTTAGTCCGCCATTAATGTGGAGTTCTGAGTTTGTTCTGTAATTTGTTTCATTATTTCTTCACACTTATGTTTCTCCCGAGCTCGATTCTGATGACGACGATGACTCAATTTTTGGAGCATGTAAATTTTGTTTCTTTCAAATTCGTTTTTTTTTTTTTTGTTTAAATCCTGGCATTTACACTACTTGCTAACAACGGGATGTAGGCTTTCACACGCTAAATTAATCCCAATTTGGTTTTATTTCCTATGCTTTGAGCAGCATAAACCACTAATTGAACCACTAATGTGGAGTTCTTAGTTTGTTCTGTAATTCGTTTCGTTATTTCTTCACACTTATGTTTCTACCGAGCTTGATTCTGATAACGGCGATGACTCAATTTTGGAGCATGTAAATTTTGTTTCTTTCAAATTATTAATATTATTTTTTGTTTAAATCCTGGCATTTACACTACTTGCTAACAACGGGATGTAGGCTTTCACACGCTAAATTAATCCCGATTTGGTTTTATTTCCCATGCTTTGAGCAGCATAAACCACTAATTGAAAAAGTTTTGTAATTTATCAGTATTGCATTTGGAATGAGGAAGACAACTGTGTTTATGATTTTGTATAGGATTGTGAACTTTGATTTGCAGGTGGAACTCGACAAATGTTCCAATCAGTGAAGGACACGAGAACTCATTGCCATGCTCAATTTTCTCAGGGATACTAATTGAGTTGTAGTATCTCGAACATTATGAGTGGTGCTCCTAAGAGACTGCATGAGGAGGGTGGACATCCCAACTCGAAACATGCACTTGAAGATACCAGTGTATTTCCCAATACTCTCTCTGGGAAATTGACTCAGTCGGTTGCTAATGAATACCACCCACCACCTTTCGAACCCGGGCCAGATGGGCGGTTGGCAAAAGTGCCCCGGACTGAATCCCGTGATGCCGATAAACGATTACCTTTGCTTCCGATGTATCGAATGCCAGCATCCTCTAGTGATTCATGTCTAGATCATCTAGTCACTTCAGAAAGCAGGTTGGAATTGAGAGACTCCAAGGACAACAGAGATCCTAAGGCTGAGAACAGAGACGCAAAGGCAGAAACTAGGGAGTCGTACAGTGAGGCAAGGAATGATCCTCAAAGTGCTAAAGGTGAGAAAATTATAAGGTTAGAAAATAGGGGGGATGATAATAAAGAAATTAAACATGATAGAGAGCCTCATGTGGATTTTAAGGGTGAGATTAAGATGGACAAGGATGGTTATACTGCAGGGACTAGTCACTTGAACTGGAAAGAGCCTAAAGAACACCATAGAGGAAAGAGATATCCCGAAACAGCGGGCGATGGTTTGGATCCCTGGCGTCTTTCACGAAGTGATTTGCACAGCGCAAGTGAGATTGGAAAGGAAGCTCCAACAACCAAAGAGCGGGATCACTTAGAAGCACATGAGGCTGTTGGGGAGAACAAAGTTGATTTGAAAGGCGATGATAAATTCAAAGAGAAGGAAAGAAAAAGGAAGGACGAGAAACACCGGGATTGGGGAGAAAGGGACAAGGATAGAAATGACCGGCGAAACAACCTGCAACTAGGTAATAGTAGTATTGAACGCAGAGAATCAGCAAGGGAAGAAAGAGAACCAGAGAGGTGGGAGAGGGAGAGAAAGGATCTTCAGAAAGAGAAGGAGCGACCAAGGGAGAAGGAAAAAGATCATATTAAGAAGGAACCATTGAATGGGATTGAGAAAGAGGGTTTGCACAATGAGAAGGAATTGGTGGATGGATTTGTCAAAATTCCTGAGCAGGAAAATCCAGCACTAGAACAGAGGAATCACAAAGAATTTGACAGTTGGAAAGTTGTTGATAGGGATGCTAAAGACAGGAAAAAGGAAAGAGATGTAGATGTAGACGGAGATAGACATGAAAAGCACAGTAGGTGTTATGACAAGGAATCCGACGATGGGTGCACAGAGGGTGATGGAGGTGCAGAAAGGGAAAGAGAAGTTTTTGGCTATGGTGTCCAACAGCGTAAGAGGATGCTTCGACCAAGGGGCTCTCCACAAGTGGCTAATCGGGAGCCCCGTTTTCGTTCTCGTGCGCGGGATAATGAAGGGTAAGTTTTTACCATATTTCTTTTTTTGATAAGTAGTTTTTACCATATTTCTTGATTTTCTATTTTGATGCAAGCTTATGGAACATTTTATGTAATTTTTGTGTACAGTTCTACATGCTCTCAGTAGCCATATGTTGTGCATTTTCCATGTAACATATTTCTTTATCCACAGACCAGTCATCTTGAGGTTATCTTTTGTTAGCTTTGTGGTTAGGTTTCTGATTCTGTTCCGTGCAGAAATACCCATGAAGTAAGAGTTTCTTGTCTATCTCATGGGGGTGTTCAGTAACAGTTTAAGTTGTATGTTGCCGATTCATATGGGAGTCATAATATTATCTTTTGGGTCGGCCATGATTTTAGGGAGTGCAGATAACTTGGGAATTACGTGTCTGCCTCCCATAGGCAGTTCCAAAAGAACTAGGCGTTGCCTTTCAAACTGGATTATACTGTAGGCAGACAATTACAATTTGTTACCAAACACACTGTAAGACGAACAATGACAACGATGGCAAATTCTTGATTATGCATTTTCTGTAAATATGCAAAATTACACTGTAAATGATTGAATGTACAATCAAGAAGGTGGAATTGGAAATCATCTCCAACCAACATTTTTCTTTGGCAATCTGATGTTATGCGACATTAGTGATGAAATATGCTCATGATTTATCTCGTGTGCATGTAAGAGTTAATGAATTGAGTTTACATAGTTCCTCAGAACAGTTATCATTTTGTGGGGCTGCTTCCTTTGTGCTTCTTTTTCTTGTGTTTGAACTTATGCTAATTGTCTCATTGTCTTTTTCATTTGCAGATTGCAAGGTTAGCCAACATTTTCTTCTTAACAGATTTGATTGAGCTGATTCCTTTATGCAAGTTGGAACCAACAGGAACATGTGTCATGGTGCAAAGCAGTTTTTTCCTTGTCCGAAATTTATGCTCATTAACTTGTTCTAGTTTGCAAAATTATTCTTAACAGATTTGATTGAGCTGTTTCCTTTATGCAAGTTGGCAGTGGAACCAACAGGAATATGTGTCCTGGTGCAAATCAGCTTTTTCCCTGTCCAAAATTAATTCTCAGTAACTTTTTCAAGTGCAGAATTTCATTTTGCCCCATATTTTTTGTTTCCATTAGTATTATTTATATATTGTGACAGTATACTTCAAGTTGGTTATCTTTGGTGTTACATTTGATTCTCTTACAGGTGGTGTTTCATACTGTGCTACAGAACAAAAATTCAGACTTCCCTCTAAGCTATGTTACCTGGGTTTGGGTACAAGTATAGGGTATGGGGATGGGTCCAGGTGTTAGACTCGCTTGACACTTAATTCTTGGGTTATATGGATGCAGCTATATGGTTTAGTACGATAATATTTTTCTAATGCCGTATTAGTATTTTTTTTCTTTCAAAATTTAACATGCTTCGTGACTTGTAAACATTTTAAAAATCCGCGGGTGCTGCTGCACCATATCTGATATTGGATCCCGTTCCCTTACCCATGTTTTGTTGGGTTGACACGGTACCTTGGGGGGTTTGAAGGGTCCAAGTAACATAGCCTGTACCTGTGGCACATATAAGTGGGTTTAGAGCATCCAATAAAGTGGTGGCCCTACCTAGCATATCTCCTAGCTCCAAAATTGGCACAGTTGGATAATGTTCAGTTCTTAACCTTCTTGTATATGGACTTTTATTTTCTGGACTGTTGATTGGATGGTCCAGGAAAAAACTCCATCTATTTGATGATTTGGATCATTCCATTGGGTTGTGACGTGTGCACATGGTTTAAAATTTTGTAATGTTTTGTATGTTTCGTTTCAGCAAGGTCTATCAAACTTCATCGTCATCATCATGATCATCATCTACGCCTTATCCCAACTATCTGGGGTCGGCAACATGAGTCCTATGTCACCATTCGATTCTATTAAGAGCTATATCTTCTGTCAAAGCATTTGTGGTATTTCAAACTTAGTTTAATAAAAATGACACCTTATAAATGTAAACACAATTTAGCCTATAGAAATCCCACATTCAAATGTTCAAAAGTTCATTCATGAATGATTTGTTGTTGGCATTAGTCTGCACCAGTTGGCATACATGAAACCTTATTTGCTGTAACGTATGCATCCTATGGTTGATTGGCTTCTGTGGCTTTAAGTTTTGATGTTTGTAGTTGTGTCACTTTTTTATTGACAAAATAATTGTGCTGTCTATTTGATGCAAAACAAGTACGCCAAGGAAATTTACGTTTTTCATTAAAATAAGAGGGAACTTCTAGGTTATAGGTTCGGGGTAGTATGCAATGAGCAACACCATATGAAACTGAGAGATCTGTCGAACAATTTACTTTCTACACTATATCTCATAACATGTGAATACATCCACGTATATCTAAACGTGCATGACATTTTATTGAGTAAAACTCTCATAGTTAATAGCTTATTGAAACAAATAATAGAAAGATTCGTTGAATTTGAACTTTTGACCCACTCAAATCCAATAAAAACTTACCCCTAACCACCAGTCAATAATTTGAAAAACAAACAGAAAACCCCTTCAAAAATAGAAAAGCATCTCCTAGAACTTTAGAAGCCCTCCCATCTATGTAACAAGGACAACACTTTTAGGTTTTTTTTTTCGTGTCGGATACATTGACACACGAACACGTGTGTCGACATATCCCAACACACATCCGGACTTGTACGGCCTTTGTCACTATTTATTTCTAATAATTTTAATAGAAAATTGATTTCTAAAAGAAGGTTGGTGTGTTTTCCCTTTCATACAAAACTTTTTTTTTTAAGTTGTTAAACATAGCTATAGTTGTTTGATAGTTTTCCCTATTATAAATCTACTTACATTTAATATGTTATTTTATAGCTCAATGGTTTATAGAAGTTTTTCTTTCACTTTTCATATATTTTTTTCCAATTTTTATTTAAAAAAATTCTGGTCTAATTATAACTAAAATATTATATTATAATACATATGTATGGATGTGTCCGCGTGTACTGTGTCAGTCACCTCATATTTGTGTCGGACACTGACACATGTGTCTGTGCCATTGTTACATAGCCTCCTATGATTGACGATCCAGTGATTGGGCCTCACTACCAAAATAGGCAATGTGTCATCCTCTAGACATGGCCCCATCTTGCTCAATGTATTTATTCTTTGTTATGCTGTTGCTATTAGGACTTAGATAAGTCCTCCGAAGATTTGAGATCACTTTTAAGGGAATAATCGAAAGGAGAATTTGATATAGTTTCTAGATTTTAGAAACTCTGACCATTTTCTTTGGGCAGAAGCTCAAAAGATGTTTGAACAGCAGTCTGGAAGGACTAATGCTGAACAAAAGAATAGTTTCTATGAGCATACTTGTACTATTTTCATTGTAGAGAAGATCAAATACCTGTTGCATAATGAAATAAAAATGAAAATCTTGGGCATCGTTAGCTTTGGCTATTACTTGGTTTTACCCGCATCTTTGTTAACCATTGAAGCTGTTGTGTTTCTATTGCAGGTAAACCCGAAGTATCCACTGTTGTTTATAGAGTGGGTGAATGCATGCAAGAATTGATAAAGTTATGGAAAGAATTTGAAGCATCTCAAGATAATAAAAATGAAGAGAGCTCACAAAGTGGTCCAACTCTGGAAATTCGTATACCGGCTGAATATGTTACTGCTACAAATCGTCAAGTAAGCACACAGTCCAAAATTTGTATATTCAAGAACTGTTAGAAATAATGGGTTGTATGCTTTAATTTATTGCTTGTTTCACTCTTTATTTGTTTTAGTTCTGTGAGCTTTTGAAATTAACTAAAGAAGGGAATTGCCTTCCATTAATAAATACATACTTCTTATTCATATTCTTCTTTGCAAATTAAGTTGTTAAGGTAAACGGATTCTTCGCTATTGTTTTCTACTTCTCAGAAAAACGTTTCCTACTCAGCTACTCTAATCTTCTTTTGCTTTGTTTTTCTAGTTACTGTAGATTTTAGGACTCACCATGCAAGTCTGTACCCCGATTCTAGTGTGGGGTAGTATTCCTCTAAACTTTTATTTCATTTTACTTCTTAGAGGATTTGGGCCTTGGGGGTCAACATCCTTCCTTTTGAGATTCTTCTTTGCAAATTAAGTTTTTAAGGTAATCTACTTAAAAAAATGTTTCCAACTCTAGTCTTCTTTTGCTTTGTTTTTCTAATTGTCACTGTAGATTTAGGACTCACCACACAAGTTTGTACCCGGATTCAAATGTGTACTCTTTTTCTCCATTGTTCTTCTTTCACAGTATTGAACTCTTAACCGGCGTGCTATTAAATATTGTTATCGTAGTGCATATTGCTAGCCCCCCAAAAATATACATAATAAATAATAAATATCATATCATGTACATTGAATTGCAATAAATTATGAGAAATATCCCCCTTTGCATTGTATTGTACCCTTTGGTAAATGATACATATTGGACACTTAATTGCGTATGTATTGATATTTAATACCATGTTAACTGTTTTCTTCCTATTGTTCCAAAAACTCTCCTCTATTGCTGTTTTAGGTTTCTAGTTTTACGTGTAGGTCAGAGGTGGTCAGCTATGGGGAACGGATATATACACAGATGATTCAGATCTTGTTGCTGGTATGCAACTTTACAGAGAAGTATTTAGAATATTTATTGATAGAACTTAGTAATTTACCATGGTTACTAATGATGTTCTAATATTGAACTTGTTTGGCAGTTCTCATGCATACTGGTTATTGCCGTCCGACAGCGTCCCCTCCTCCACCTGCTATCCATGAGTTACGTGCAACCATTCGAGTGCTACCATCACAAGATTGTAAGTGCAAAGATTAAACTGCATCTTGCCTGTCACTGTCTAGATTTTTTTTTTTATCGGTAAAAGGAGATATATTAAAATGGCTGAGGAGGCCCAAAAGAGATACAAAGAAATCCAAACGAGAAGAAAATCAACAACAACAGAGACAAAACCCCCCCAAAACCAACATAGACATTAGGAGGGGGCCGCCATTAGGACATCATGCGATCCCACCGGAATACAAAATCTTCAAATATAAAGCTTTTAAGTTCGGGAATAACAACGCTCCAATGGTAAAGAGTGGCTAAAACTTTATGAAGATGTCCTCGATGCTGGCCTCCTTGACCTCAAATGTCCGACGATTCCTCTCCTTCCATAACTTCCAACAAATGGCAAAATGAGTGATCCTTCACAAAATGCGATCGCTCATTGAGAGGGCCTTGGTAGTCCATCCAACAAAAGTGTCAAGCACTGAGAAAGGGAATGTCCAGCTCATCCCAAAACGATGTAGGAATCGCTCCCAAATCTCCTTGGCCACACGACAATGGATGAGCGTGTGGTTTGTGGTCTCCTTGTCTTGTCTGCACAAAATACATCTGCAAGGTAGCTGGAACCCGCGTTTCCGAAGCTTTTCCACGGAAAGAATCTTATCAAACATAGCGCACCAAGTAAAGAAGGTAACTTTGGATGGGATGGGAGTACTCCATAAGCACATAGCCGAATAAATACATTAACCCGGGCCACGAAGAGTATTATAAAGGGATTTGACTGAGAATCTCCCCTTGGGGTCGTGATTCTACCACCTCTGATCCTCTACCCCTTCAGTAAGTTGAACCCCTTTCAATCGGTTCATCAAGGAGGCTACTGTGTCCATTTCCCAATCGTTGATCCTTCTTCTTAGTCCCAAGTTCTAGGAGAGAAACCATTCTCTCTAGAGGCAACATTGTAAATCATATCTCCTTTGCGGTTGGAAAGAGCATAGAGAGAGGGAAACTCCTCTGCTAGAGAGACGTCCCCACACCAAATGTCTTCTCATAATCTCACCTTAGAGCCGTTGCCAACCTTGAACCTGCAACCGTTACTAATAACGCCCTGTGCCTTGGATATGCCTTTCCAAACACCCACACCGTATGACGTGGAAGGCACACTACTATCCCATATGTTGTTTTCTGTGCCTTGCTTGGCAGATATCACTCTTCTCCATATGCTTTACCTTTCAATCCCAAAGCGCCGGTGCCACTTTCCCAATAGAGCGTTGTTCATGAGTTTGATCTGTCAAACACCTAGCCCGCCCTCTTCCTTAGATTTGCAAATCCGGCCCAATTGACAAGATGAAATTTGTGGTTGTCTTTTCTATCATCCCAAAGAAAGTCCCTGATGATCCTCTCCACAATCAGGGTTCTGTATTGCAGTCTGCATGGTTCATAGTATCCTTTCGTCTCGGAATGTCTCCGTTGGGACATCTTTGTCTTGGGGGTGACCGGGATGAAATATTGGGCATTTGTTGCAGAATGTCTAAGTTTGTCTCACCATTTTCTCGGTTTGTATTGTACGGTCTTGTTTGAGACACCTTGGTTTTCAATTGTCTGAGACTTACCTTTTTTTTTTTGATAAATAAAAGCTTTATTAGAGAAACAACCAAAGGAGCACAGCCAAGGGAAACAACAGCCTAAGCTAGAGAGGACGAGATGGCCTGCTGTAGACAAAAGCGAAGACAAAAAAAAAACAGAAACAAGGACAAACCCAATTAGCTCCCATCCCGATTACAAATAATGACCCACCGAAAGACAAAGTCTTCAAAAAACAAGCCCCTGCATTCCGAGAAAGTCTTAGACCACATGTACATTGACCCTTTGATGTTGAGAATGATGGAGAACAGATCCATTTTGCTTGCCTTCAAAAAATCTTTGCTTTTTCTCCTTCCAAATACCCCAAATAATGGCAAGGGGGAGCATTTTAAACCATGCTGTAATGGATAATGTCTTCACGTGGTTATTTATGCGTTTTCCCCATTTCACCATGAATTGGAGTGATTCCTTGCTTTAATCTGTAGGCCAGTTGGGTTCTTAGTTTTTTCAATTCATGCTGCCTCATCTCTACCACGTAATCAAAACATTAGTATATCTTCACTCCATTTTAATAAGTTTAAGGTTTTAAGATATGAATTGAATATTTGTTTGGTGGGTTTAAGTCCTTGATACATTTTCTGGTTGTGATCCTCTCATTAGGTTTATGTAGCATTTAATATTAATGGGAAATCTTTGTTGTGGAAATAGTGGAGCGCTTCTTGAGATAGCAAGCTTTATTTTGAGCGCAATTTTTTTTTGCAATCATAGTGATTACAGAACTGCTTAAAACAAAGGACAGTTTAAAAATTGTTTGTGCGTTTGAGGGTTTAATATGTCTGGGTTATTTAGTGTTTCCAAGAAAGTCGAAGTTCATTTGATTCAACACGTTTCTGTACTTCTATGAAGGGTTCCATGTTTTCTTTCAAAGAGAGTACTGCTATATTTTAAGATTTTTTTTTTGATTTTTTGCAGCTCCCTATGTTCTTGAAGGAAAGTCATTCCACTGTGAAATGGACTTTATGGCTGTGTCAACTGTGGGATGACCACATTTGAGCCAATGGGATTCCTTTCCTCGTTCAGGAAGCTTTTATTCCCAGTGGTCCACTTGGGGTCCATCTCCTACACCACTTGTGAATCCTCAAGTGTTGGTTATTGCTACCGTTACACCATCAAGTCCTACCTTCACTATATTTTTTTTTTCTGTGGTATATGTATATCGTTATGAATATGATAGTCAAACTTTATATAGTTATATTTTATAAAATTCTCTGCTTATCTAATACCAACTTGGATGTTTTTTGGCGGTCCTACTTAACTTTCTAGAGGAGGAGCAGGAGCAAAGCATTGGTGGTAGGAGCATAAACAGAAAGCATCGTGGTTTTTTTTTTTTTTTTTGCTATAAAGAAGACCTCGAAGAGATCATTTTCATTATATTGGTTCTATTATGCATAATGAGGGAGAGATTTAGGAGTGGAGATATTCTTCAGAAGTGCTATGTGAGTGATGCATGCCAATCACACTAACAAGAAAATTTGTGCGCAAATCCGGTGTACACTCCCAAATTTTGAATTGAAAATGACCTCCTTGGGTTAAAACTCCCAAATTTCGAGCTTCGGTCCTTGATTGGTGCATGAGTGATGTTTTTGATCCCATTCTTTCTTAGTTATTGTTTTTTTACCAATAATCACAAGGAACAGGCTCGAGGGACCACTGTTGGATTCTCGAAATCCAAGAGCACGAGTGAAAAGACGAGTGCAATCAGGCGAGTCCCCTGAACCTGACCCTAATCAACAAATACCCTCAAATTGAATGAAGAGTCGTGTGTGTGTGGGTAGGGGAGAGGAGCGGTGAGTTTATAAGGTTCGGTTTCCATGTCAACCAGAACTTTTTAATTTTGTTACAGTTTGTGGAACGTTTTTCATTCTCCGGTATCTTACGAAATGTTACGACATATGTTACCGACAAATTGTGATTTTATACCTACCTGTAGCATCATGTCAGAAGGTGAGATTTAGGAAATAACCTGTAAGAAACAATACAATGGATGTTGAAATTGAGGACCGCGTTTTTTCCATTGAATATCTTTTGAACAGGTGCCATTGTGTCATTAGGATTTTAACATCCTAGAATTTTCAGTTATATTGAGCAGGCACTATTCAGTTTCAATTCCTTTATTTATAAAAGGTTTCTTGATTGAACTTCAATAAAATATTTCCATCCCTTCTCATCTTCTCCAGTTATTAACCTCTTAGGGATGCAAAATCGGGGGTTACCATGTTACAAACTTTTATTCCCATTTTTATTTTTAGAAAAGAATCTGTGTAGTATTTTTGATGACCCAGATGTGACAGTGTGCTTTAATTAACTTAAGTGCCTTGTGAGCCCCTTATTACTGATCCAAAGTTTTCTTGCTGGATTGTCTATGAGAACTACTGAGTTATTTACCCTTACCCAGTGTGCTTCTGTCACATACAAAAAATGGAATAACATTTAAGTAATGTTATTCACCGCCTCCTTTTCTGTTGAGTAATGTTTGTCCATTAAGTGTTGGGGAAATGCAATAAACCTTGATGATGCAAACAGTATCCCTGGAATTTAAGCCTTTGTATTTGTGAAATATGTGAGTACTGGGTAGACTGGAGAGTATAACATACATAAGCTATTTGCTTCTATTTTGCAGCTATGATTGTGTATGACTATTAATCTTGTATAATTAATCATACTGCATTTATGCGTAACTTTAATATTTGTTGCAGGTTACACTTCCACGTTGAGAAACAATGTCCGTTCCCGTGCCTGGGGAGCTGCAATTGGTTGTAGTTATCGTGTGGAGCGGTGCTGCATTGTGAAGGTGACAAACATTTCCATTATATTAATTTTTGTCTGTACCACGTTCCTTCGAATATCTGATAGTTGAATTTCGGATAATACTAGGGCCTCAACTTTTATGTCAGAGATTGTTCCTTTTATATTTGTCTGAATTACAAACTGGGATTTACCATCAGTTCATGTGTTGTCTCTCAGTTCTCTTTCTCTTTGCTCTCTTAATAGCTTTAGTTATTTCAAGCCATCTTTTGGAGTATTGTCCTCACGGAATTATCTGTATGTTGTTGTCTATGCCTCATTTCTGTTTCTCGCCTTTAACTACTCACTAATTGGATGCTCTTCTGCAGAAGGGAGGTGGGACCATTGATCTTGAACCTTGTCTGACGCATACGTCATCTGTGGAGCCTACTCTGGCTCCAGTGGCTGTTGAACGCACAATGACTACAAGAGCGGCAGCATCGGTATTACCCCTTCTATTTGACTCATGTATAAAGTTTAAAAGCTTTTTCTGAACTTTATACATAACTTGTGGTGGTTATGATTGTATTTTTCTTTTGCATTTTTTTTCTTGTGTGATGCTCATATTTGATAGTTAGGGAATTCTAGCCGACGCCATATTTCACTGTGCAAGCGTTATCTAAATGTTTATACCTCATGTTCTGAAAATTTATATTAAAGAAAAAGGATGCTGACAACAGTAACTTTTGATGGATGTGCATATATCTTTTAATTGAAGAAACAAAGCTCCTCCTTTTGGGCCCTTGTTCATTTTATGAACTCTTTAGGCCAATCATATCAAAATGTTGCTGTCTGATTTTTTGGCATGCATTGCTTGCTTTGCTCAATTTTATATGCGTGGACTCTCTGATTAGTCTAAACCACTGGTAATTTAAATTTTAAAATGATTTGCAAGAATGAGAATTGAGATTGTTGATGAGAGATGAAAACTTGTTTAATTTAATGGAACGCCGGCTTGGACACTGGAAATATCGTCCTCCATGGAGTTGGAGGGAGACTGGTAAGGACAAGGATGGCAAGTTTATGGTACCGTTAGTGCCCAAGACTCCTAGTGTTTGGAGAAAGGAACCCCACCCGGCGCAATCTTTTCCTCTTAATGTGGGGGTGCTCTATCCTTTCTAGAGATTCGGGAGTCTTCATAACGCCAGATTATGCAGGAGTGCAAGAGAGACTGGAATTCCTCAAGAGCTGTAGGGTAGGGCGGTTTGACATAGACCCTGGGAACCTCACTCTAGTCCAGCATTGGGTTAATCGTTATTGGAGAGTAGCAGCGGGGTGAAGATAAAAAAGATGTGCAATAACTTCCTGCTCTTCATCTTCCCATCAGTGAAGGAAGCCATGCGCATCCCTAAAGAAGGGAGAAGACTCTGTGGTGACGCTGTTATCTTTTTGGATGTTTGGAGTGTAGCAACAGGGAGATCGGTGCTACAAGAAGAGCAAACTATGGTTGGCTCAGAGTTTTCGGGTTACCACTTCATTTATGGTGTTCCTTGGTCTTCAAAGTCATTGGAGATCTGTGTGGAGGTTTTATAGAGGTGGATAGGTCTTCAGTTGAGCTCACTAATCTGGAAGGGGTAAGAGTGAAAGTAAGAAGAGGGGGGGGGACCTACCAGATACATTGAACTTATATTGTGAGGGAGTTATATCAACGGTGAAGATTTGGATGGAAAGCACCCCTGGTTTCTTCTAGGCACTGGCGGACATTAGCGCTTACGCTAGAGTTGGGAAAGCATCTGAACTTGCAGATCTGGTGGCTCGTGTGAGGACAGAAGTAGGGGGTGCTCCCATGAACAGAGAAGGGAGAAGCAGGGGGTGCTCCCATGAACAGAGAAGGGAGAAGCAGGTATAGATGGAAGAAGAGGGAGCCCTTACTTGTGGATGCGGTGAGAACGGTGACCGGGAGAGAAGGTTGAGCAGGGAATCTCCGGCGACAAGGGGGGGAGCTGATGACGTGATCAAGACTCACCATCTGAAGGCTAGAGGGTTCACTATGGTTGACTACTGCTGGATGTGCAAAAGGGGTGGGGAATCAGTGGATCATTTGTTCATTCATTGTGGTATGGCTATGGCAGTTTGGAGATCGTTTCTTTCTGACTTTAGGATGTGTTGGGTTATTCCAGGCTCTACTAAGTCTCTTATGCTCAGTTGGATATCCAAAGTTTTTCAGCCAGAGGTAATGTTCTGTGGAGATTCCTTCCCCTCGCGGTCCTTTGGGGTCTTTGGAAGGAAAGGAACCAGAGAGTTTTCGAGGGCAAGGAAGCTGATCTGGTTGCCATTATTCTCAACATTAAGGGGTTAATGTATCTCTGGTCTAAAGTGATTCCTGAATGTAGCTGCTTATTTTTTGAGGATTTCGTTTATCGGTGGGATATCATTTGTAATCGGGATCGCTCTTAGCTTTTCTTTTCTTGTCTTTTGTTGGCTTGCCTTGGTGCTTCGTAGGTCATCTCGACTTCCTTAGCTAAGGCTTGTTCTTTCTGGCGTTGGCCCAATAAAGTTTATATTTGTCAAAAAAAAAAAAAGACTCACCAGAGGAGGAGCTATGAGGTAGTGACAACTGTTGAGGTCGTCGGCGTGGGAGGAGGGGAGAGTACCAGAAAATACGGGGCTAGAAGTCTCCAACCTCCAATGGGAGAACATAGTTTTAGTAGGGGGAAGAGATGGAGGTCAAAACAGGTGTACGGCGCTTTTCACGCCAACGACAACGCCATTTCAAATTCAAATTCGAGGGATAGGGAATTCCTGGACACATGGGGCAATTAGGACGCAGTATCGTTTGGGGATAGGATCCTTACTCGAAGGAGGCCGCCAGACGCCCGTTACGGCAATTGACACGTGGACAGAGGTCGACCTCGCCCCAATCGTCTGTATGGGAATAGGTATGCGCATAGATACCATAGGGGTGCGGTACATCGTACACCATAGTAAAACCTACCAACCACCCCTTTATGAAGGGACATCTGGGTTGGTATCTGGTGCTACGCACTTTCGGAGGCAATCCGGTGCGGGCTATCAGGTAGCAAGGAGAAATCGTGGGAAGGAAACACAACGTATAGAAAACCCTCGTATAGTCAATAGTGGAAGGAATCCCCTAAATCACGCAAAGGTAAGCAAGTTATGGTTGATGTTCGTATACCATATACCAAAGTTTTAGACGATAGACGGCGGGGCTCTGTCTACTCCAAAGGTGAATCGTCCACCCTTTTCAGAAAGCCAGATGTGGAGACATGGGAAATCACTCAAGTAGAAGGCTCTCCTCGACCCCCTCAAGAAGGGAAGGTAGATGTCGATTTTCAAGTGGGGGTCCTCCCTATTTTCAACACCAGTTACAGAGGTGTTTTCGTCGATGATGAGATCAGAAGTGGCGTTGGAGTAGAGGTGCAGGAGGAAGATATTGTTTCTGCTGGGAGGTCTCTAAAGACTTTATCAAATGGGGATGAGCTAGGTGAGGATTTCATGCCAAACTCCCTTTCTGTTTCTTCAGATCCCGACCCACTCGTTGATAAGCCGCATCTAAGAGACGACATCGGTATTCAGAAGACGGTAGGGGTTAATGTAGAGATGGAGTTGGTTTCGGTGGATCAGGGTGAGGATATAAACCCAATTTGTGTTATGCCGGCTTTCAATAGGCACTGCTCTAGGAGAAAATCTGAGGGTGCGATCAGGAGTATGTGGGCTGAAGACGCAAAGGGACATGGAGAGGAGGCTCCTAACCCTAGAAGTGTATCCCTAGCTCTGGTTCTTGTTAAAGATTCGGGTGTCGCTTGGGAGACTGAAGAAGGGGAGACTTCGGAATGGGTGCTGAACAAGATCATGGACTTTGGCAGTTTTTTGGGTTTGTCCTTCGGTGGCCATGAGAAGGAGGTGTTAGAATTGTTTAGAGCCATAGAGCTTAAGCACTTGGCCACTATCCCCAAGGAGGAGGGGGACCGTCAGGTGAAGCAGTTGCCAGAGGAGAGGAGTCCGAGAGGGTGGAAGAAGGAAGTTTGGTGGTAGCAGGCCATCTCTTGAAGGTTGAGGAGCAGGAATTGGAGGCCCCCTGTTCTCCACCTAAAAAATGTTCAGGAAAAAGGAGAACCACCCTAGTCGGGGAAATCCAAAGCTTGGTGGAGGGTCGTAGCCAAATGGTGGTGGGAGAAGGAGAAGTAGTAGAAGGGGAGGGGGAAAGTGGTCATACATCATGAAGCTTAACATTTTAACCTGGAATGTTAGGGGGCTCGGGAGTGAGGATAGACGAGCGGTTTGTAGGTGTTTATTTCAGAGGTGGAAGGTTGATATCGTGGTGTTGTAGGAAACTAAGAAGGAAATTCTAACAGACAGGGAGGTGTTGGACCTTCGGGGAAGACTAGATTGCGGGTGGGAAGCTCTTCTAGCAAGGGGAACGACGGGTAGTATTTTTGTCATTTGGAATAAGTCCAAAATTGCGGTTGAGGATTCTCTCTTAGGGGAGTTTTTGGTTTTTGTTCTTTGTAGAAACTTAGTAGATAAGAGCATCTGGGTGCTTACTGGGATGTATGGACCCGCTGACCATTGTAGGGGGAGGGAGTTTTGGTCAGAACTCGATGATGTCCGTGGCAGGTGGAGGCACCCTTGGTGCTGTAGGTGCGATTTTAATGTTATTCGTTTCTTGAGTGAGAAGAATGGCAAGAGCGGGTTGACTAGTAGAATGAAAGACTTTGATGCCTTTGTTGAAAGGCACTGCCTTCTCGATTTACCCTCCACAGGAACTAAGTTCACATGGACCAACAACCAAGAGGAGCCGTCGATGTCCAGACTTGACAGGTTCTTTGTTCGGATGATTGGGTAGATTTCTGTCCTGATGTTTCTCAGGAAGTGTTACCCAGACTTGTGTTTGACCACAATCCGGTGATCATCAAATGCGGTAGAGTCCTTAGTAGACTGACGCCTTTCAAATTCGAGAAGATGTGGTTGAAGGAGCCTCAGTTTCATGGTTTAGTAGCAGGGTGGTGGGAATCTTTTCAGACTTTCAGTTCGAAGGAAAGGCATGGTCCATTTTCAGACAGAAATTGAAGGCGTTGAAAGGTAAGTTGCTATTTTGGAATAAGAACGTGCTTGGACGTGTGGACGCTAAGATGCAAGAGCTCTTGGTGGAGATAGCTTCCATTGATGGGTAGGAGGAGACTAACGGGTTAACAGAAGTTGAAGTTAGTCGGAGGGTGGAAGTGAAGGAGTTTCAAAAGTGGGCTCGCATGGAGGAGATCAGTTGGAGGCAGAAGGCGAGGGTTAAATGGTTGAAGGTAGGTGATAGAAATTCTAAGTTCTTTCATCAGGTCGCTAGTGCAAGGAGGACTAATTACATCACCAGTCTACGGGTGAAGATAGGTGACCAGGGAGGAGGAGAAGATTAGGGAAAGGGTTGTGCATTACTACTCTCAGCTGTACACAGTCATATGCTTTTCGACCTAAGGTAGATGGGCTTCAGTTCGACCAGATTGACAGAGAAAAAGTTGTGACTGGAACGTCCTTTGGATGAAGAGGAGATTGTTAGGGCCATTGGTGAGCTCGGAGGGGACCAAGCCCGGGACCAGATGGATTCTCTTTGGCTTTCGTTATTCAATGCTAGGACATCATTGGGAGATTTCATGAAAGTGGTCAAGGAGTTCAAGGAGGAAGCAATCTTGGACAGGTGTCTGAACAATACCTTCATCACCCTTGTCCCTAAGAAGGAGCGGACTCATTAATGGATTTTCGGTCCATAAGCCTAGTGGGGAGTACTTATAAGATTATTTCGAAGGTGCTAGTTTCAGGGATGGAAGAGGTTATGGGGAAGATTATTTCTCTACCGCAAGGTGCTTTCGTTAAGGGAAGGCAAATTTTAGACGGTGTTTTGATTGCTAACGAATGATTGATTCTAGAGAGAGAAAAAAAGAAAGGGTATTATTTGCAAGATCGACATGGAAAAAGCCTACGATCACGTTAGTTGGAAGTTCCTCGACTACTTGCTAGGCAGAATGGGGTTTGGGTGGAAATGGAGGAAATGGATTCGAGTGTGTATCTCGTCTGCTTTGTTCTCTGTCTTTGGTGAATGGCGCTCCGGTTGGCTATTTTGGAAGCTCTAGGGGGTTGAGGCAAGGGGATCCCCTCTCCCCATTCTTATTCATTGTAGTGGTTGAAGCTTTGAGTAGAATGATCAAGAGGGCGTCGGAAGGGGGTATGACTGAAGGTTTCTCTTCGAGCAGTAGAGGTCCTAGAGTCACTCATCTACAGTTTGCTGATGACACGATTATCTTTGCTCAGGCTTCTCATTGGCAGTTGAGGTACATCCGTTGTGTCCTTAGATACTTCAAAGCGGTCTCAAGCTTGTGCATCAATCTGGCTAAAAGTGAGATACATGGGGTTGGTGAGGTAACGAGATTGAAGGAATTGGCTAAGAACTTGGGATGTAAAGTTGGCAGACTTCCTATGACTTACCTTGGGGTCCCGTTGGGGGATAAGTACAAATCTAAGTCTATTTAGGATCCGGTGGTGGAGAGATTCGGGAAGAGGCTTGGGAGGATGGAAGAAGAATCACCTTTCTAAAGGAGATAAGATTACACTCATTAAGAGCACTTTATCCAGTTTGCCCATCTATTACCTCTATCTGTTTTCCATTCCAGTTAGCGTGGCAAAGGAATTGGAGAAGAAGATGAGGAACTTTTTGTGGCACAGAAAGAAGGATGACCATAAGTTCCACCTGGTGGATTGGGCTAGGATTTGCAATCTTAAGGAGGAAGGTGGTTTAGGTTTCCATTTCCTTAGATGGATGTGGTTCTTTTGGGGAACTGGCTTTGGTGGCTCGGCGAAGATGAAGACAACTTGTGGTGGTCGGTAGGGGGAGAGGGGGCTTCTATTTCTCAGTCGTACGGGTGTAGCCTTTAGAAAGGCATCTGGAAGGTGGCATACAACTTTAGTAAAGGGATCCAGTTTAAAGTGGGGAAATTGGAGAGGATTTGGTTCTGGGAGGACACATGGTGTGGAGATGTACCCCTTAGAGATTCCTTTAAGTCCTTATATCTCATCTCTGATCTCCAAGGGGCTAAGATCCAGGATTGTACTGTGGTGAGTGAGGGGGTGACCTCGTGGAGGTTTGGTTTCAGGAGGAACCTGAATGACTGGGAGGTAAAAATCTTGGCCAATTTGTTGTCCAGGATCGGGGACACCCCTCCTATTTTGACAGAGGCCGATAAGAGAATTTGGAGATGGGAACACAACGGAGTGTTTTCAGTCAGTTCTTTTTATCACCATCTTAGTAGCTCGGGTCAGAATCTATTCCCGGCTGCTAGGGTGTGGGGGGTCCCCATCCCGACGAAGGTGATGTTTTTCATATGGAGTACTATTCTAGATAAGATTCTGACGGTAGATCACCTAAATAGGAGGGGGATGATGATCCCCAACAGGTGCTCCTTGTACAAATCAGACGGAGAGTCCATGGATCATCCGATGCTACATTGTCCTTTCACTTATTCCACTTGGCTCACTTGGTTCTCCATTTTTGGGATCACCTTTGTCGTTCCAGGGCATGTGGATTCGTTTTTTGACTCGATGGAGAATGGGGTGTTTTCTGTTAGAGGAGGGCATCTTTGGCGAATCCTCCTGTTTGCTATTATGTGGGCCATTTGGAAAGAGAGGAATCGTCGCATTTTTGAAGGGTTTGAGGAAGATTTCCCACAGGTCATGTTGAAAATTGAAGTCTTTTTGTATCTGTGGTCTTCCACTGTGGGGAGTGTCGTGGGGTTTTTTTTATGCTCTTGTGTTTAGATGGGAAGAGATGATGCTAGAATCTTCCCCTAATTGACCGTTGTTCTTGTTCGGTTTGTGGGTAACTCGCCTTGAGATCCCCGGTGTATATCGTTTTGGGTTTTGCCCTCTTTTATATCAAATCCACTTTATAAATTTTTTTTTTTTTTTAAATTAATGCAAAACCTATGGCCTTTGTTGTCAATTTGGTACTATCAGTGAGAGAAGACATTGTTATTAATGCCTTGCTTGGAAATTTTTAAATTTGGTCTTCATAACCCTCATACTTCTGTCTCTTCCACTTTGTAGTAATTTGGTTTTCTCAGTCTTAAAATAGATTGATGAAAAGAAGAGGAAGTGCGAAAGTGTGGAGCTAAATGGGCTAGTCGTCCAAATAGAAGAAAGAATTTTACCTTTTTAGGTAACATTGGCTCTGGATTGAGTGTGTTTCCGTAGAAATGTTCTAACTTGGATTTGGTTTAGATTGACTTGGGTAATTTGGACCGAGTACTGCAGCCCAGTCAAGTTCTGAGCAACGTGTTTCGGAATATTGGTGGGTAATGGAATGACGCTGTATTGAAATGTCTTTTAGTCAGAAAGTTGTATTCACATGTTCACATTGTGCCACATTTTGTCGTGTTGAAGAATAAGTTGCAAGTTATGGGATGGCATGAAAAGCAGGTAGTGCCAACAGATGAATATTTCATGGTATAGGAGTGAATATGCTGACAACCATTCAAATTTGTTATGGAGTATATCATGAAATGCTTGCAATTCTCCATGCCTTGTTTAGCTTATTTGAGTGATTTCTTATTTTGAACCATACTGTCGTCATTCTCATTATAAAACTAATATGTTTTCTGGAGATGCGGTTCAATTCATATATTTATTTTATTTCTCTACATGGATTAGAACCACTCTAACAAGAGTTGAAAATTTGGCATATGAACATACTCATGATTTACCCAAATTCATACTTAGGAAATCATGGTTTTTTTTCTTCTTCTAAAGATGCTTGGTCATATCCTTTGGCTAGTGTAGAACTCACTTGATGGCTTTCATTCTGTAGAACGCGTTACGACAACAAAGATTTGTGCGAGAAGTCACAATACAATACAATCTATGCAATGAGCCCTGGTATACTTCAAATCTTTCCCATGGATTTTTTTTTGATGATTTTGCTTTGTTGTTTTTGATACACAAGTTTCAATACGACAAGTTATTGATGCAATTTAACTCCAGGATGTGCCCATTCTTCAAGTTAATGTAAAGATTCAGAGTGGATGTGGTATGCATAAAGAAATGAGAGATTGCGATAAGAAATGATACTAAGAACTCGATTCTTTATCATACCAAATTATAGCAGCTTAGAGCTTCAACAAGTGTGAAAATTTCAATAAAGGCAATTGTCGCTGAAACTGATATTTATTAGTCATTGCATCATAGTGTTAGAAATCAGGAATTCTAGGTGTAGAAGCAATCAAGCAAATATTGACAAACTGAGCATCTATCTATATGAGAACAGATTAGGAAACTGGCTGTCTGATCAATCACCTGCATTTGGAAAGTTCATAAATAGCATGGTCCAGTTTTGAGCTATATGGCTGAAAAGTTGATCGATCTATTTGACAGTCCAGATTGAGTGCACACCTACCTTGTGGGTATTTATAATATAGACTTCTTATGTGTATAAAGCTTACACAAAATTCCATCCCCTTATAGAAATGATGTTTATTTGTTTATACAGTTATGTGGGGACTTTCTTTTATTACATTTATCTACGAAATGAATCATGCACTTACTTGTTACCATGCTTGACAATTACTTCAGGATTAAATATAGTATAAGCATAGTTGCTGACAAGGGACTGAAGAAGCCCCTTTATACGTCTGCACGCTTGAAGAAGGGAGAAGTTCTGTATTTAGAAACGCATTCAAACAGGTATTCATTTAATTGAGACGAGGATCTATCCTACATGATTAATGGCTGTATTTGTGATTTTTTGGTCTTCAAAAACAAATTTGATGACTTTTGGCGTTTATCTTGTGCTATGGAGTTTTACAATGAAGTATGAAAGTGGCTTATCGTGTATACCAACATTGGCCTGCCACATCCATCTATGGAAAGAAGACCACAAACTTTGAAGACAGACCATCTTTTTGACCTTTCAATTTGTGTTTGCTTTGGAGTTTATTTTCTCACTTTTTTCTGTGCAAGAAATATTTTTTGGTGTTGGGCTTTCTCAAAAGTGGGAAAAACACGAAAAAAAAAAACAAAATTTTATTCCATGAACAAAAGTTTACAGTAAATATTGAAGTTCTCTTAAAAATAACAAACCCTAAAAGTTATTAATAATCTCAACCGTTCATATCTTTTAATCATGACCTTCAAAATTAACCAATTCGTATTTATTTTAGCATAACTCTAATCAATTTTTATTCAAATTTTGTAATGTTGGGCTCTTTGGAAGGCTAATTCAATAAATTTTCTGAAAATAACCAAATTGTGGCATTCAAATACTTGACCAAAAAAAGGTTGGAAAGAAGTCTAGACCATAGTAAATTCTCACATTATTTGTGAACCATAAGAATTATTAAAAAAAAAGAATCTAACAATGTCCTATTTCAAAGTTTGGAAACATTCACGAATTTTTGAATATGATCGAATTATGCTCAAATAATTCACGAACTTTTCTGAATTATTCAGTTTTGAACGTGAAAAATGATTTTGTAAGACAAAAAATTGTCAATATTTTACCTTGTTTTATTTTATTTTTCAAATTTTTTTTGCCAAAATTTTGAATGACAACCCCGAATTGTACTTAAAACATTTCCAGTACTGTATTTTTTTGCCGCACTCCGAATTGCTTACTATGGTTTAGACTGCATCAATTCGTGTCCAGAAATGGGAGCGCAAGAGTTCCAAATTTATATACTTCGGTCTTGGTTTGCCCCAATATTTTTTTTTAATTACTGTTAAAAGGAATGCCTTGAACGGATGGTTTAGATCAAGAGGTGGTACAATTGGGACTATGGCCCATCAAAGGACTGTCCAAAGCGCAAGTTTGGTGGCAGCTCAGTCTGTGCTCCCAACAGTTCTGAAATTGGGTGTAGAGCCTTAGCTGCTCGCAAACTTTAGGCCTGTGGTTTGAGGGTGGGAGTGGCAACAAAACAGGAAGTTTTGGGCACTAAGAGCAGGTCTAAAGTTAAGGGTGCTGATGCTATCAAGAAGCTACCATGCTATGTAACAATGACCTGGACACGTGTGTCGGTGTCCATCACAGACACAAGGTGTCTGACACGATGCCTTTAAGAAGCCTGAAACGAAAACTTCTCTGTACACATGTATTATAGTATACAAATTTAGAATATTTAGGCCAGAAGTTTTTTTTTTTGATAAAATAAGGAAAAAATATATGAAAAGTAAAAGAGAACATTTCTATATGCCATGGGTTATCAAATGACATAATAAAAGAAGTAAATTTATTATAGGGAAGACCATCAAACAATTATAGCTGTGTTTAACAGCTTAAAAATGTACTGTATGGACGAGGTAACACAAAAACCCTCTGAGAGAAATTATTTACTTACTAAAAAATAGGGCGACATTGCCATATGTGTCAAGATGTGTCAGGATGTGTCTACACACGTGTCTGTGTTGACTTGTCCGACGCAGTAAAAAGTCTAAAAGTGCCATGTCCTAGTTATATAGCTACCATGCATGTACTTCCCCTACGAATTGCAGCCATTGAATTTGAAAAAAAATTTAAATAAAAAGAAGGTAAAAGAAACATGCCTCTTTTTGCCACGCATAAGGAAAGCCCCATCACTCCTGAGAAGAGATCTCGAGTGTTGCTCCAGAATCCCCATTCCACTCAATGTAGATCAATTAAATTTACGTGATGCTGAGGTATATACTTCATTCCTATTGCCTGTATTCTTTCCAGGGTTGGTTGAAATACTGTTCTTGGATTCATTTTGTGTCTTGTAGTTGATACAAAATGCCTCAAACATAATTGTTCCAGAATAGTTTTTTGCAAAGATGATAGAAAAACTCTATGTACTTAAAGATTTCAGATTGAATTACATCTGGTCCTCACCCTTCCAGAGACTACAGATTTGTTGAAAAACAGAAGTTTCTTTGTGTTACTGCAATTTTTTGTAGCCATGATCCTCAGTTCATTTTTGATTTTTGGTATGTGTGTGTTTTAAATCCTTTGGTATGTTATCTGAAGGTACGAGCTCTGTTTCTATGGAGGAAAGACGGTCAGTGCGATGACAACCTCTCAGCCACCTGAAACGGAGATAGAGAAGCTTCAAACTCACAATTCACATGAACAAAATGGTGAAAGAAGTCTGATGGACCGTGAGACCATTGTCCTTGATGTATTCCGGTGGTCTCGCTGTAAGAAGCCCCTTCCCCAGAAAGTCATGCGTACAATTGGGATCCCCCTGCCCCTCGAATATCTGGAGGTACTTCCTCTACATCCTTCATATTGAAAGCTCTTCTGAATACTTGAAACTGACAGAAATATCCCCAGGCCTATGTTGTAAATTAAGAAAAAAGGTAGAAAAAACCTATCTAGACCCTTGGTTCAGTATTTTCTTCAGTTCAGCTTCTTAATGAAGATGTTGTCTTCAATATTATATTAAATGAAACTTCATGCTCCATCATCCATCTGCGCTTCATCTGGCTTACTTGCAGGAGGTTCAAACCATGCTACTATTGCTAAGCCTGCCTAGGAGATCCCCTAAGCCAGAAATCAATCCAATCGGATGCAATATGTCAACTTTTTCATAATTATTGGTTGGATTGTTTTAGAAGAGTCTATGTATCAGATTATCTATTTGGGCTGAGTATTGGATTAGGGTCAAGTGGGAGGTGCCACCTAGTGAATGGTCCTGATTCTCCATCCCACCAATTGCAGACTGGTGCCGGTCAGCAAAGTTGCTGATTGACCACAATATGGGCCCCGTGGCATATTCTTTGAGATTCTGACCATATGGATGTTTGACCCAACCCTAGATGGACATACAGACCAAAAAGTAGCTTGATTAGTGATTTCTAAGTGCTGGATCTTGTTTTCATGGGTTGATTTTTAACTGTGGAATTTGAGCATTATTGACCATAATTTGGGGTACAAAGATCCAAAGGATTGAAATCACAAATCAGGCTGATTTTTGGTTTGTAGGTCCACCTAGGGATTGGTCAAACATCCATATGGTCGGCGTCCTCTAAGAGTACCACATGGCTCATATTGTGGTTGGTCAGTAACTTTGCTGACTGGCGCCAGCGGCAAAGTTCTACTCTTATGGATTGGCTATGGCCTAAAAGTTGAACCCACAGATGATTCCAATTTCCAACCATCCTATAAGTTACCCTTTTTTTTTGGGACTAACAAAACTTGGGTATATTGTGATTGACTGCCTGAAAGAAGGTAATTATGTTTGATGGTACGCATAATCTTGTTAGTGTGATCATAGTTGTAGCTAAACCAAGTGGTGGTCCAGTTTGATGAGATGGCCCACCAGTTTGGTGGCGGCTTTGATGAAGTATATGAAGTATCCAAAGCGCCCTATATAATGAAGTGCTCTCTTTTGGTGACTGCCCCTCTTACCTTGACACTTCCTTTGAGCAGGTATTGGAGGAGAATCTTGATTGGGAAGATGTGCAGTGGTCACAAACGGGTGTCTGGATAGCCAGCAAAGAATACGCGCTTGCACGGGTGCATTTTCTCTCTCCAAATTAGTCAATCCCTCGCATATTTTCTCGACCTGTCATAATTTGTGATGTTGTGTATGTACAAGTAATAATTGTGTAAAATATGCATTTCCTGAAGTTTATTAATGTTAAATTTAAAGGGTGTAGTTTTATAAAAAAAATCTTTTCATTTGTTTTGTTTCGTTTCCCTCACTTTTTTGTGTGCGCTGCCAGTGCTGCACAAGTCTTGTCATAGATCTAGAGTTCTTGACACTGCCAATGATAGTAGTCATCTAGGATAGAGCCCAAAATTAAAACTAAGAATGCCTGTGGCAAGCCTGATCAAGAATCTTCATTTGGACGGTCAAACCAGAGGCTCTATAAATGCTTAGATGTCATAAATGTGGCATACATTGTCATCAATCTCCCACCGTCCCACCCCTTGGCTGGCCTTCAACATGTGATAGGGTTCTTATAAGCTCACTGATTCTTTGAAAGAACAAAGAATGAGCTCCCCAAAACGTGAAACGGGTTGCCTAGGGAATCTGTTCCTTATTAAAAGTAATGATAATAATAAAAGAACAAAACAAAGGAGAATTGGTTGCCATGGTCTTAAGGTTTCCCAAACACGTGTCACAATCTTATTGGTGTTGGATGATGCCACACAAATAGTGATAATAATATAATGACAATTGTATAATGTCAGCACCGCAGATCTTAAATACTGAAATGACGGGTAGTGATCTTTGGTCATTATTTACCATTATAACAGTTACAATGGTTGTCATAATGGGTGTTTGTGGGTTGTTTTTCTCTTTTTTTAAAAAACATCACTATTTTTTCTTCAGATTTCATATTATTATATCTGATGTACTTCTCAAGCTATTTGTTGCTGGTCTTCCACACCCGGATTTTCTGTATACAGAAATCATACACAATATGTGTAGCTTACCTATGTATAGGTTCTGTAATTATGTATAGAGAAATCATACACAATATGTGCAGCTTACCTATGTATAGGTTCTGTTATTAAGAGTAGCATAATCTCTGTTTTCTTTCAGGGTTCTCCCAGTTACAGGTAAGTATTTTTCTTTTAGGCCTGGCTGTCCTTGGAATTGCTCATAGGTAGATAGGCCTTAGAGAAAAAGATAATGTATCTGGGCAATCTGTTATGAGGATTATGCTGCTTAGCTTATTTTCCTTGATTGTACACAGGTTCACATTTTCTCTTAATAAAATATTCTTTAGTTGCAAAAAAAAAAAAAAAACTGAGTTTTCATTTTGTTTTGAAATAGTATTTAAATGTTTATGGTGGTTCTACTTCAAAGGTTCTAAAATAAATTGCGGAATTCAACTTGAAGAAGACGTACCAGGGTTGGACATGTTCTGGCCGTAGAAAATTCATTGCCCGGACTTGGGTTGAATTCTTCACCTGCATAGGAGCTATGGACCTCTCATAGCTCTATTTCTTTAGGAAAGATTTATTTTGGAGCACTCGGTGGTTTCCGGTCACATGTGATAAGAGTGGCATTGAAGGTTCTACTTTCTTGACTTCAGTTACCATATTCGAATCATTCAGAATCCATTGAGCTTCTCGGTTTGAATCTTTAAAACTTGTGCAGTATTTTGATGATCTGACTTGAGACCAAACAAAGCTGGAGAATGGGTAGTTTGAAGAACATGTGCTTTTAACATTTTCATTATTGTTCCATGAGAAGATAGAACAAACCTGGGGTGGATCTTTAGCATGTTGATCTCCATTAATTGCAAGCTATGCCTTGGATAGAAAATATGCACCACACGAGAGAGAATTTTTTTGATCTTGCAACTTTTTGATCCAGTGATCTTGCCACCTATAGTTAAGTACCACCTGTCCCGGGGATAAGGTGGCCCACTAATTTTAGTTGCTTTTTCTCCACTGTTAAGGGTAACTATAGTTAAGGTCACCTTAACCCCAGGACAGGCGGCGCTTAACTATAAGTTGCAAGATCAGTTGATTGTATGTTTGATTGCCTCGTAAGCGGAGCGAGCACAAGGAGTATTCACTATTGATCATTAACTAATCTATGAGCTAGCTTTACCTCATTTAAACATCTGTAGGTGTTCTCTTGCCAACCATTACACCTAGAAGGAGTCCAATTCTTTCGTTAATGATGTTAGAAATTGTCTTTTGATCTCAACCCGAACCTGGGACCCATGACCCGACTTAGAAGAGTATGGATTGAATTCGATATCTATGACCCGATTGAGATAACTAGGTATTCAAATCCTAAACATAATTTCTAGGAAAGCAATAAAAGTGCTAGAATCCTCTAGCTTCTATCACTGAGCCACTGATAGCCACTGGTCTATTTGGTATCTCTACAAAAATGTTAGAATATAGGCATGAGTTATCAACAATTCAGTAGATTTTGCTCCACCCCCATACTTCTATAGGGATGAGCGGTTAAACATGATAAAAACTATGCAATGATCAAAATGTGCATCAATATTATCGATAATCAATAACTGGACTCATCGGGTAAATCGCAAAACCTCAATGAGTCAAATATTAATGAGAGTGCATTATTGGGCTAAAAAAACAGTATCTTACGGGTGGGTTATGCTTTTAATTTCACCACAAGGATCCAGAGATGTTTTAGGTCTTTCACCATTGGGAGTAGAATGTCCCCGTTGCTTTTTAGGTATGCTATCGGAATTCAAGAGAGCATCCAAGGGGTCGTGGTCCTACGATACATCCGAATCCTCAAAATAATAATAATGATCAAATGATGATCGCGAATCCCAATGCACCTCCAACAACAATAATAACGATCCAATCAATATAATATGAATGTTCACATGCATCAATATTAAATCGGAGATGCATAAATTTCGATAACACATGATTTCATAAGATAATTTAAAATGAATAATTTTTCTAATTTATGAACACATGCATATAATAAATAATAATTTAAAAACACATCCATAGAAGTAAGAGATTGGAAACAGAATCCTACCTTAGTTTCGCTATTCGATTAACTTTAATTTTTCAACGCCCTCTCATTCGCGTGCTCCAAATAAAAAATGATCACACATTGATGGTTTAAATTACATGTAAGATAAATTTTAGTCACTTTATACAGTACTAGATAACTTCTAGATGCGTTTAGCGACTTTACGTCTTTGTGTGGTTAACAATGCCTGTAGATATGGACAAGATCACTATTAACTAAATGTACAAAACTTATAGTTTGTTTTCAAAGAAGCCCTCAATTTGAACCATGGGAGGTTATTCGTTTTTAAAAAGGATGCTTCCTAGCAAGGTCAAAAGACTCAAAACACAACTACATGCTGGGAGTATAAAAAAGAATGCATGTAGGATGCCAGGGATCATGTCAGATGGCAGAAACTTTGTCTTTTGATCTCAATCTCACGTCTAACCTGTTGTTTTTGCTGCTGGGAGTATAAAAAAGAATGCACGTAGGATGTCAGGGATCATGTCAGATGGCAGAAACTTTGTCTTTTGATCTCAATCTCACTTCTAACCTGTTGTTTTTGCTGCTGGGAGTAAAAAAAAATGCATATAGGATGTCAGGCCGTGCCAGATGAAGGTTTTCTCGCCATTGCCAATAAGATGCTTAGTATGCTTTTCGGCAATCTTTCTGGACTTTAAAAATTTTTCACCAAGCCCATGAACTCTCTTGAGGAATGGACAGTCTAGAAGAATTTGTTCTTAAACAAATCCAATTTGGTCCATTCAACCTATATATTGCCATCCCTTGCTGCAATCGTTCCATGTTTCAAGGTCCTTAATACCATTTGGCTTGCACCCCACCCCCATTTCTTAGGTAATTTGGATGCGCATAGGAGAGAATCCTACCTATCCACTTTTAACACTTTAATGATCTTACATTGATTTGGCAATTAAGATTATTGCATGTTTTGAATTAAATACAAGGTTTGTCAATTCAACATATTTTGCATCCAGTCCGTCTAGAGCTACACAGCTACACCCATTTCTTACATCCAGTTTGTACACCCGGGGGTGCGGCCGACATGAAGATCATGTTGGACAATGCAACCGCGCAATGAGTTTGTCATGCTAGGGTTACCATCCTCACAAAAACTCTAAGAATATTCAACATTCTAACCTCATGAAAAATATATTTTAATTGAAAAATCCAAACCATCCAATCAAACCATTATTTTTGGTCAATTTTTTATATGGTTGTCAATGTCGAAATGAACTGATTTTTGGTGATGATCATCATGGCAAGAACAGCTCAATGTATGGTTAGATTGTCCAACATGATCTCTATCTGGGCCTCACATCTGGGTGTTAGAACTGGATGTAAGAAATGGGTGTAGCTCTAGATGGACTCGCATTGCATTATATGATGTTTTGGGTTGAATGCGTAGCCAAAACCACGAGGTGGTTTGAGTATATTTGCAAGCTCCAAATGCAGATTGGGGCTAACATTTTCCCTGTTTCCAAAACCTACTGAAAAATGCATCACTGGAAAATATACGCAAACATCATTTCTAGAAAGAACATGTTTTAGATTGACAAATTTTATATTAACAGGTTCTCTTAGAATAATGCATTACGAGCTAGAAAAAAACAGAAGGAAAAGAAAATAAGGCTCTATTTGGTTATCAACAAAATGTTTTACACAAAAAGGATTTGTATGTCGGGTAGTGTTGATACAGAAAAAGTTCTCCGACTTATATGCAAAAATCATTTCTAAAAAGTATATTCAGGCAACCATACAGAGCCTAAAAGGTAGAAGACATCCTAAAATGGAGTTTCCTTCATTGTATCCATGGTTTAAAATAACGCCGGTTAAACGGTTTTAACGGCGTTTAAACGGTAACGCCCCAGTTACATCAAGAACGGTTTGACGCTTAGAAAATAAAGGTCATTTTTTTGTTTGTTTTAGCGTCTGCAAAAAATGGTCGTTATTTTCATTTTTGAAAATTTGAATTTCAGCACTTTTTTTCCGTTAAAATCTGTTAAATTTCATTTTTGCCTGTCTGTTACAATTCGTTTTAACGGCCGTTAAAACTGTAATGCCCCCAGTCCGTTATACCATTATAAATGGCATCTTTTAAACCTTGATTGTATCCACTTCACCTCTTTTAAACCTCTAATTCACGTAGTATACCAACAGTTTCAGGGAAAATAAGAACAATTGCTAAGCTCTAGAGAGAAACCGATAATGAAGGAAAAAAATGTCGTTCAAAAGCTTGAAAAAGGTAGGAAAAACCCATAAAATTTCACTCCGAAAAACAAGTCACCCTCTGTGCAACATATATAGCACCCCCCTACCACTGCTCCCTAAACCGCAGACATTGATCATTTCCCCTTTGTCCAAGAAGTTAATCCACATCGCTGCTGCAATCTAGTGTCTTAGCAAATAGGCCGCCAGTTCTTGCGCGAGAAATTTTTTGAAGCGGCGATCATGCACCCATTGACCACGTGTCACATATACCTGGGGTTTAGGTTTTGAAAAACCTTTTAAAAAGTAGGGTTTTTCAAAACCTAAACCCTTCAAAGATTCGCTGAATTCCCCTCCCAAAATGTCTGACGTACCCCTTGTTAACCACTAACCAAGGCTTAACACGGGTTGGGTTAAGGGATAGGGGTACGTGTCAGACATTTTGGGTGGGGAGACTTCAAAGTTTAAAGTTCCCCGAGGCCAGCGAATATTTTCTCCAGGCATATGTGGCTCACAATCATTGGGCGCATGATCGCCACTTCAATAATTTTCTCGTTCTTGCACCATCTAAGTGGACTGTCTCAGGCTGATCATCCAGCTCATGCAATTCGTCCACGACCATCCTTTGAAAGCTGTATTTAATCAACCTTTTCATTATTTACATCGAATGTGATTGTGTCTAACACAAGCAGCTATGATCAAATTCTTCTGGGGGTGCAAACTGCGTATGGAGGAGCCAATTTGAGGAATGGGAACACGTCAAAACATTGCTGATACACTTTGAGACAAAACAAACCTATCATGGAACCGAGATTGATCTTTGGCGGGACATGCAGGGATGTGGATGTCATCTATTGCTCTAAATATGGGTAGAATCTAGCAAGGTTCAAAAGAGGCCTTTTTAACGGTATAACGGACCGGGGTCGTTCCCGTTAAAACAAATTGTAACGTATAGGGGAAAAGCAGAAAAAAGGAAAAACAAAAAAAAATGTAATTTAACAGAAATAACGGAAAAAATGGAGCTGATATTCAAAATTTTAATTTATGAATTTCGAATGTTCAAAAACACAAATGGAAAAATAATGGCCGTTATTTTCTAAGCTCAAAATGGTTCTTAACGTAACGGGCTTGGGGTTACCGTTTTAACAGTGAACTGATTACCTTATAATTAAAATGCCAGCTGATGGTTTCACAGGAATGTTGAAATTGCTCTTGGACGACTCCATCGTGTTCATTGAGGCCAATGATGTTCAAGAGCATTTTGCTACTTGCTCCTCTATCTTGACATCAGCAGTATATTGCAACAGATCTTTTTCTACAAGAATGTCACATTAGGTATGAAAAATATCTAACATTTCACGACATCGAGCATTTAGGACATTCATAATTCAGAACTACCAAGCAATGAATCATGATACGCTGCACTTGAGAATCGGATGAAGATGAACATGTAAGAGGATTATAAAAACAAATTCCAAGTGTGCTGATTGTAGAAAAACCTTCAAGGATCAGAGGGAATTATGAACCGGATCATTGAGGCCTGCTCCTAAATGCATGTGAATCTGCAGCCGAGCCTTCCCACCCAAGATTAAAAAAAATATAAACTACAGGTCAAGCGTGGCAGCTGCTACATATTGCGACAAAACAAACCTATCAATGAACGGAGATTGATCTTTGGCGGGACGTGCAGGGATGTTGTTCTCATTTACTGCTCTGATACAACCCTGAGAGCAGAGAGGGTAGAGTGAATGAAAAGAAAACATGTATGCCAAACGATAAAAATGTCGTCAGAGGCGAAACTTAAAATATGGGTAGAATGTAGTACTGTCGAGAATTTCTGGCGATGTGGTAGGATGTGGCGGCTGTAAAAATTCATGTCAGTGAATTGATTACCTTGTATGGGATATTAAAATGCCATCTGCTGGTTTCATAGGAATGTTGAAATTGCTCTTGGATGACTTGATTGCGTTCATTGAGGCCAATGATGTTCAAGACCATCACCACCTGCTCCTCTATCTTGACACCAGCAGTATCTTGCAACAGATCTTTTTCTAGAAAAATGTCACATTAGGTATGAAAATATCTAACATTCACGACATTGATCATCATGAACATTTTCGAGATTCATAATTCAAAACTACCAAGCAATGAATCATGATAAGGCAGCTTATCAAACAACTATAATTATAATAGCGAGAGGCAGCTGCAAGCCTGCAACTAATTCCATCTTGTCCATTACCAGTTCATATCATCCATGCCAGCTAATATACCTGTACCAATAGAATTACCATATAACATGTATAACACAACAATCATACTTCCTAATTATATAAACAACAGCCAAACCCCTTTCGGAGGCATTTCCTTCACATCCCACAGCCATTAATTATAAATGACGAGAAACCGTCAAAACAAAATTGATATTCTAAATAACCATCAACTATCAGTTAAGATCATTCAACCATAATAGCAATGTCATAGCTATAAACCACAAATTCAAACTACATATAAACAAGATGGTTCATCAGAAGTGTAGTGTAGACATATAGACCATGATAGAGAAATATAGAACACAAATCTAAAGTCAGTCCATCAACTCCTCACACCTTGGAACTAGAGGAAGTATTACACTTGCCCTCCAACCATGTCAATCGTCTCTCACTTTTGAGAGAGATGAAAGTCTCCCTAGCGTTAGGGTTCTCAAATAGATCCAAAGCGACAAAGTAGAGGCGCTGATCAAGGCCTTGCATCTCATCTAATACTTTGACACAATTGCTTATAGAAAACCGATCATCACTTTTCATCATTGCAGTTGCCCTCAACTTTGAAGCGGCTGCTATCTCTAACATAGCATCCACTATAGCATCATTGCTTCCCTTAGAATTTCTCTTGCGACGACCAGAACTTGATGGCGTCATAGATCGACGCTTCTTGCGACCATTTGATATGTTCACATCCTCCCCTGAGCTTGACGAAGCATCGTCTTGCACAAGCATTGATGGCGCACCAGGATTAACAGGCATGCTTGCGGTATCAGGATGCTGCAACAAACCCAAACTCTCAATTCCAACTGTCTTTTCATACAAAACAAAAAGAGTCAAAAACCCATAGTCATTCCAATTCTCCATCAAAACAACAGTTCCTCAATCCAATACAAAAAAAATACACAAAAGGAAAGCATGATAAAGCCCAGAACACAAGAACTCCACAATCCACTACAAAGAACTACATACAAAGGATGGTGCACTGTAGTTGAATTTAATGTGTTACATGGTGACTATCTTGACTTGGGTAATATTCTTTTTTGTCTATGGAGGTTTGTTGGATATGGGAATTAGTTCCCCTTGGTTCATTTTTCTCACATTTATCTTGTATTTACACAGATTTGTTTGTTTGGTTTTCCATTTTGAGGGGTCACAGATCCCCATACACAGAAATTCCAACTTGAAGTTTACCTTGGGAACACCTTATACAGAGATAAGAAGAAAATGCATCAACATGCCATGGCATGGTTGATAGAAAAACTCAACTCTAGAACTGGTTTGATCTAGATATTGCAAAAGGAAGAGCCTAAAGAGCATAGCACATTTCCCCTACTTTATTGTTCAACCATGTTAAACCTTCCAAAATTTTCGATTGAACTAAACTTTTCTAATTGTTCAACCTTCTAAAACTACATAAATCTCAAAGCTTGAAACAAACAGACTTTAATATTCAAAGTAGACAAACCATAGGCCAAATTCACCACCCTGAATTACTGAAGTCATGAAACATTTAAGAATAAGAACTCTTTTCTTTGTTGTAGGTTTCATTCATTGTATAGGGAAACTATGGGTTAAAGATGTGCATGTAAGCGGATGTTATGTCGGTGTGGGGTGTGGGGTGTGAAAGGGTGGTGTGGAGTCCCACTCTTTGGGAATTGTGGTGAGTTAAATGTTGGTCCGTAATTGTGGAGCTCCTTGAACTGCTTGAAGAACAATACATTCAATTGAACTTCCTGGGTAGAAGAATTTGAAAGTGGGAGCAAAAAGGCCTTTTCTCCGTGCGGTCGCCGGAGTACCATCCAAGATTGTTTTTCATGTGGATGGAACTCGGGATACAATTCTTACAAATGACCAACTGAACAGGAGGGGGGAATCTCTCCAATGTGAATGCATCACTTGCAACCAAGTTGAGGAGGATGATCACCATCTATTCATTCATTTCATCTTTGCTAGAGTGGAGTGTAGATCCTCTCTCTTTGTTACAGTTTGGACCTTCCTGAAATATTAGCCAACCTTATGGAAGGCTGGTTCACAATAGGTTTGGTAGTAAAGGCGAAATCCTTGAGAAACGCTTCCCTTTGCCTTTTTGGGGGCATTTGGAAAGAGAGAAATCAAAGAAGATTTCAAGACAATAATAAATCATTCCCTGACACCTTCCTTGGAATCAAATCAAAGATTCTTAGGTGGGTCTTAATTTTAGAGCTCAGGGACTATGGCTTTATGGATCTCAAATCAATTGGAATGCCGGTTGTGACACAAAGGAAGAAAGGGATGGTTGAAACTTCGTAGAAGAAGCTTCAAGAAGGATGGTTAAAGTTGAATTTTGACGATTGTTTGTTTGATAATCCAGGTGCAGTTGGAATTGTGGATCGTTTTGTGATGAACATGGGTTAACTCTTTTGGTCTTTTCAGGTCCTACCAGTTTCAAAGACTCCAATTAAGCGGAAGCTTGTGCTCTCCCCAAAGGATTGGAGGTTTATTGCTTACATTTTAATGATCCATTGATTGTAGACGAAAACTTCAAGAATGCTATAACTTGGGCATCAAGCACTTGTGAAGGGAATTGGGGCCATTGCTAATAGACTAGAGAAGCTCCAAAGGGATTTTCTTTGGCAAGGTCACAAACATCATAACATGGACTGGGTTGGCGTTTGCAAGCCTTCTTTTTCTTAACATGTGGGATTGGTCTTAGCATATTTAAGGATCTAAATTTGGCTCCTTTTTCTTGTTGAAAGGTTGGAAATGAAAGCAGGGTTTGTGAAGAAGCATCATAGATTGGAAGTATGGTACTTGTAACATGGGGTGGGATAGGAATAGAGTCCCAATGATTGGTCTTTAAAGAATCCATTGCTTGCATTAGACAAGCACAGTGGGAATTGGCCGAGAATCTTGTTCTTATCTTCACCTACTTGTTACAGACAAGGGCATTGTTCTGAGAAACAATGGTTGTGATGGAATATTGGCGATTATTGCCCTATGGGGCAAAAAAAAAAACCTAAAACCCCATTGAAATTAAAGATTTTCACTTTTAACTACATATAATTTTTCGGTTGTCGAAAAAACCTTATAAATTTCTAGCAAATGATTAATTATATGAATCAAAGATTTTTGGTGGTGGGTGTTTGGAGATTGTGAGACTGGTAGTCAAAATCACTGGTGATACTAGCTGGGGTAAAGCAAGGGTTAGTGAAAACGCAGTCAAGCTAGAAATGATTTTTTTGCATAAAAATGGTATGGAACTTTTTCTGTATCAACACTTCCTGACATACAAATCCTTTTTCTGTAATTTTTTTTTTGTTGATCACACCATACAGAGCCTAAACAGAGACATTATGCAGAAATGGAGGAACATAAGATTCATGTGATCCATGAAATGGGAAAAAAACCTAGGAAAACTGAAGAGTAAAGACGTACCTGTAACCTATCTGTCTTTCTCCTCCACCTTCTTCTTCTTTTGTGTTTGTCAAGTGAGTCCGAGAGATTATTTTTGGGGGTTTCAAGGTTGGAGAGAATCTATTGTGTGGAAAGTTTTACTTTTTGTACTGTGGGAGAGCCACGTGGTATATTCTTTTGGGCCCACTGATACGTGAATGATTGGCTTTCCTCTTGATGGACTAACGCACAAAATCGGTCTGATTAATGTTCTATAGCCATTTGATCTGTGCAGCTAAAAATTACTCAAATCCAAAGGTTAAAATATTGCCCTTGGAAAAATGATCAAATTCAAAGGCTGTAGATCACCAATCAGGCTGATTTTGGGTTTGTAGGTCTATCAGGGTGGGCCGAAAAGAGTGTGCCAGGTGATGCCACAGATGAGCCACGTTACACACTCTTAGAGACTACTGACCTTGTATGGATGTTTGGCCAACCATACACCGTTGGATTAGTGATTTATAACCGTTTTATTTGGGTTTTTTCATGGGTTTTCTTTTTAACCGTGGGATTTGAGCATTATTTGGGGGTACTAAGATCCAAAGGTTAGACATGACTAATCATTCTGCTTTTTGGTATGCAAGTCCAATTAAGAATAGGCCAAACATCCATATGGGCAATGGTCGCTAATAGTGTGCCACGTGGCTAATACAGTACGTCCATAATCAAAAAGATTTATTCCCCAAACTACTGAATTGGCCCACCAACCACATGGATGCTTAGTCCACTAGCTAGTTAGTTGATAAACACACTAAAAATCAGCTTGATTGGTGATTTATAGCCTTTGGATTTAGAATTCAAAAAACATGCTTGAATCCAATGGATATAATAAATCTTAAAAATTACTAAAACCTATGGCTAGGGATACACAATCAGGTTAATTTTTGGTATGATTATCCAACAAGAGGTGGACTAAATATCTATGCGGTTAGTGGGTCCAAAACAATGCTTTATGTAGAGCCATGAGAGTCCTCTGCATCTATAGTTTTTTTTCTCATAGTATGAGCCACGTGGCACATTCTCGCTGACCGTGGGGATGTTTGGCCCAACCTTAGGTGGACCTAAAGACCAAGAATGAACCCGATGATTAGTGATTTATAAGCGTTGGATTGAAGTCAATTTCATGAGTTGATTTTTTACTATGGAATTTGAGCATTATTTGGGCTACAAAGATCCAAAGGTTTGAAATCACTAATCAGGCTGATTTTGGAATGTAGGTTCACGTAGAGATGGGCCAAACGTCCATATGGTCGGTGGTCTCCAAGGCGATCCCCATGTTCCGAGTCCGAGCTGTTGGAATTGGAATAAGTTCGGCAGAGGATCACGAAGTCTTGCGATCTTCTCTATCTAATGAACGGGGACAAGTCCGCTTTGAAATTGTCGGACTTGCACCTCCCCCCCCCAGTATGCTATTTCTTTAGTATGAAGAAGTGTATCTCTAGCGACAGGAACCTTTTGGTTGAAAGATGGAAAGCGCCAACAGGGAGCAGGATTTGAAACAACTACTTCTGCCAGTGTAGGCTTGCTCCGCCCTTAGACTCGTTACGCTGTTCAATTGAACTCGCTCCTCGCTCTGGCACACGTCCTCATGCTAGTGCTTCGGTTCTTCTTCCGATATATGTCATTAATTATTTTCATGCTCCTGAGCATTTTATAGATACGTGCCCTAAGCTGGCAAAGCAAAGACGTTGTCCGCATCAGAGTTCGCAGCAGACACGTCAGGCCACGACCAACCTTTCCTTCAGTGATCTTACAATGAACATGAGTTTTTCCATTGTAAATTCATACGGAGCAATCAACGAATTCTGACAAAATAGAAGATCTACATACGTGACCAAATTTTCCTGTTCAAATGAAGATCTCTTTTCTTCTTCATTCTCAACAAGAATGCATCAACAAAACTGCCCTTCCATATAGATCGTCGTGGCATAAACTAATAATTTCTTCGCTTCCATTCCTCGGGGTCTTGATTTCAATTGTTCATGGCGTCAGTGCATGGGTCCAAAAAGAGTGTGCCACACCATTGAATATGCAGGAGAAGAAATGATTGATTTGAGTCTTTTTTTTTTTTGTCGTTTAATTGACTTGAGATTTTGATTCTAAATCTTGATCAAGGGTATTAATTTCATAGGAAGTTGATCTTTGATCTTAAAGATCATTACAAAGGCTTAACCCAACTAGGTTATGGAGCAAAATATTAACGTATCTTTCCAAAAGCGCTGTAATGTGCATTGGAAAGCATAACATTTTTGAAAGAAAGTAAAAACATCCTTATACCAATGAAATCTGTAATGTGTTTTACACTTAAGATTTAAAACTTAATCTTTAGTGTTCAAGTCAAGATCAATATATTTTTTTTGGCAAAATGTTGAATGATGTTACTATAGAGAGTATAAACAACATCAGAAATTTCATTTCCTAAGGAATTAATCTTGGATTAGAGTCCCATTGGGTTCTAGTTTAACCGCATTGCAAATACCTATTTTTTTTGGTCTTCTATAAGATAACTGTGCCACCAACGTAAGTTAACCAACGAAATCTTGATTAATCATAACTATTGTGTTTTTTTTTGGTGAGAATGCTCACCTCCAATCGATTGGAGTACGTCTTTGACCAATCAATTGGACGTTTCGGAGTTTCTGTTCATAGTCCAATTGATTGGACTGATGAACCAGAAAATTTTAGAAGATTTCTATTTCGGGTTCTCTCTATTTGGGAAACCCTAGTTCGTGTTTGGGGGTTATTTAAGTGCCCCATTGCTCATTGTATTGAGTGTGAGAGACTTTTGGAGATTAAGTGAGAAACATTAGAGAGTGCCTATTGCCTAACTTGTGTAAAATGAAAGTTTAGTTTAGGGGTTCGCTTAGTTGATCACCTTTAATAATGATGTTTAGTCATAGTTGAAAATGGTTTATCGTGGAAAGAGTGCAACATGCAAGTGTTTGGAGCAGATAGACTGATTAGGTGTGTCGAAGAATTGGCATTCGAAGAAACTTTTTTCAATGAACGAGATTATGGTAATTTGTGTTTGTGTCTGTAATTTGTCCGATACCTCTAAAAGCTCACAATTGATGGAGGAAAATTCAAGTGCTGCAAGGTTACGTGAAAGATGAGCTGTTGATGGTGAGATGGTCTCTTAACATATTTTTTACATACAAGAACTCAAATATTTTGAAATGTAGCATCTTTATTAAACTGCTGTTGTAACAGTAAGGTGAATGTATTGATCATCAATTTTTTCTAGATCTTGTACATTTCTTCTGTTTATATGTGACCAGTCACCATCCATGATGGTGCTGCACCCCTGCCCTAGTATTACATGCAATTGGTGCATCCTGCTTATCAATGAGCCATCTTTGGGATGGCCCTTAGCCTCGGCCAATGTGAAAGGTTGGATGATTCTATCTTCTATTACTGTTTGACACCCCTAATGATAGACAGTCCAAACTATGGGTACATGCATTTTTGCTTGTAGAAATCGGTGCACAACTCTTTGGATCTATAGACTGTAGTTCACCTTGCCAAATTGTGTGCTGCTGGCTTCATTAATTTCCAGGATCTATAAATGGGAGCAACTGTGTTGGGCTCACGGAGCATGAATACATTAAGGAGTTTCTAATTTTGTAGTAATTCCTTAAAGGTAAACTCGTTCTCGATAACTGGTTTTGGTTTAGACTCTTAAGTAACAAAATTGAAAATATGACAAATCCGACTTTCAAGACTAAATTTATATATGTATACATGGAAGTTACTTTCTAAGGGGACTTGACATGTCCATATCTTTTTAATTTTGTCTTAGTTTCTCATATTATCATTGTCTAACTTCCATTGTTAAAATTGATTTGTATGAATGCAAAGAGAGATTGGTGTCAAGATGGAACGCGAAAACATTCATGATCCATTGTTAGTGTTGTACTAAGAATTGAGTGAAAGTTGAGGTAGTACCGAAGTTGTTTTAAGAATTGATTTTTCAAAACAAAGAGTGGCCAGTACTCAATCGCTTTCAAAAGTTATCAATCTATTGCGTCATTTTCAAAATCACGTGTGTGGACCAAGTGGGAGATTGTTGAGACAGTTTCACAAAACGTGGGATCTTCCCACTATCTTATCTAGTTTTCATTGCTACTAAGTTGCCGCTGAAAGTGCCATCGCTAAAAGTTTTAGTTGCGACTTTAAAAAATCACCATTAAAAGTGAAACTTTTAGTCGCGACATTATAATCATCGCTAAAATAAAATGTTTAGCCACGCGGTTTGACGTTGCTAATTAAACAAAATTATGGTCAACAAAGGTATAAATCACTACTAAACTATAAACTAAAAGTGATTTTTAGTGGTGACTTCTACTCACAGTAAAAAATTATACGTTTAGCTACAACAAAATGTCACCAGAAATAGTGTTAGGTATCATAGTTTTAGTATCGACTGCTAAAAATTATATGTTTAGGTGCAACTAAATGTTGCCACAAAAAAATGTTAGATATCGTAGTTTAATGGTGACTTATTGTTGCGGCTAGAAGTTCAAATTTGATGAAATAAAAAATATAGCTCTTATACATTTCTTCTATTTATATGTGACCAATCACCACCCATGATGGTGCTGCACTCTACCCTTTATTACATACAATTGGTGCACTTGTAAGTTCCTCATCATTGCAAGTTCAATGTTTTACAATGCATTAGATGTTGGGTATTCAACCCAATATACAAGCTCTATAACCTCATGATTTCAATCAAAATAAACAATATGCACAATATCTTAAGAGGAAACCTTAGATTCACATACCCAAAATCGCAAATCCAATGGATGATTGCAAACGCACGTGAAAGCTCTACCCTGAACCCTTTGCACTGTCTAAATAATATGGGATGATCATAACTGTATGTAAGGGAGTGGACGGCTATCACTTAAATAGAAAAGCTGTCATCACTTCCACCCATCATAGAAATAGGAGAGAGTGGTGTATATCACTTTGAGTGGGGTAACCACTCTCCACTTTTGTTGGGACTGCATTTCAACTGAGTCTTAAGAAGTTAGGCAACCAATCAACCCATGTTTTGTAAGGACACGTGGGTAGGATCAAAAGAAAATTAGAGAAGATAGTGGGAAGATCCAACGTTTTGTGAAATCGTCCCAATAATCTCCCACTTGGTCCACACATGTGATTTTGAAAACGACGCAATAGGTTGATAACTTTTGAAAGCGATCGAGTGGTCACTCTTTGTTTTGAAAAATCATTGCCTAAAACAACTTTGGTATTACCTCAACTTTCACCCAATTCCAAGCACAACACTAACAATGGATCATGAATGTTTTGACATTCCATCTTGACACCAAGACAATTCCACAGTCTCAAGGTTAGTATCATTAAATGAATATGACTGTTTACCTTCAAGTGGTTACAGTGATATATCTAGAGTAATGTACATACCTCATGCAATCTTACATGTATATTTTTCATATTCGTCAAGCTTCGTACTTGTAGTACGTCATCCTGATATATTACGATAACCCACCATGTGAAAATTATCACATTCTTATGAGGATAAGGGTATATTGATGTGTTGCCCAATTACATCTAGCCCAAGCATACTTCATGAATATATTTCTATATTCTTAGGTCAACTTAACCTCATAGCATGTGCACAAAAAATGAATATGACAATAACAATAATAAAAGCATTGAATGACATTTATTTTTAAAAACAATAACAAGAGTGAAACAAAAACCATCAATAAAGACATAATGAAATAATATCCAATCACCCAATATAGTCCAATGACTCATTGTTTCTTAGTCAAAATAAATAACCAACGATTTGTGGATGGAAATCACAACGCTCAACAAATAGAGAGATGTCATCTATGAAGATGACAAGAATCACCAACTCCCACTCACCTTGAGTATATACATGATCATCAAGTATAACCAATCCACGCTATCTAGAAGATCTTTTTATAGGAATGGGCTCCACTACTAGGATAATAGACAACTGGGTTTCAACACTGCAAGGAATGACTAGAGTACCTGAACAGACTGGTGAAACATCTGGGAAAGTAAAAATAGAAATCGATCTTCTAATATTACGAACTCCCACTATTCTGGCTATCTATGAAAAAATTGGCATAACTGATCTCAACAATCTCCATTGGCTTAAATGTATAGTACAATCTAAAAAAATCTAATGATCTTAAAGAGAAAACATCTTTGATCTACAACTATAACTACATCCTTGAGACATGGTCTATGTCACGCCCCGAATTCGGGCACCCAAACCCGACCCGAATGCCTATGGATCAGCCCGTTTACTTAAGATCCAGGCGTGATAAAAATAAAATGCTCTAAAAAAATAAAAATAAATCAAGAATCACCATTGTGATTGATGAAGAATAGTTTAACTCTAATAGTCAAAATAATGCGGAAGCATAAATAAACTATTAAAGTTCAATAAACAATGTCAAAATTGAAGTCAAAAAGTCAAATTTTTAATTTAGTCAAAAACACTAATTTAAGTTTCTATAATTACCTACAATTTATATCAAACAACTTTTTATGAAATCACTAAAGTCAAAACGTATATTTAATATGGTTTTAAAATTTAATTTTCGTGGTTCAAGGAAAAATGTCAACTTTTGGTCAAAATTCGAAGTATGTCAAAAAATTATTTTCTTCAAGGGTTATATTCTAAATATCATAAGATACAACTTTACGAAGGCACTTTGACCAAAAATGACGTTTTATAATTATTTTAGCCGTTTTATAATTATTCGTAGTTCTCTAAAAGTGATCGGCAAAACTCAGTTGATTGATTTTTTGACTTAGTCGCACGATTCAGAGTTTAATTTAAAACAAAATCTAGTAAGTTATATATTCATTTAATAGTATTCAAAATTTATAATTTTTCGATGAAATAATATAGTATAGGTTATGTTTCACAAATGGAAGCAAAAGTCAAAATAAAATAAAAAATAGTAACTGGCAGTTAGTCAGTAAAAAGGGTCTACAAGAGAGTTCCGATTGAATTTGGTGACCAACTATATATTTTTAAAATTCTAATTCAAAGCCCCACAATTTTTATATTTAGCCGAAAGATAAATTGCCATTGTAAGTGGGTTAAAAACATAGTCGAAGTTGACTGTTATGTGATGTTTGTGTAGGGCAACAACTATGATGTTTACTTTGCAGAGTTTCACAAGAAAGAAAATAATAAATTAAATTCTGTAAAATATTACAATCAGTTATGAAACAAACTCCTTTAGAATCGTATTATTTGAATATCAAGAGAATATTTGACGAATATTATCGTCCAGGACTTCGGGTAAATCTGAGTAGCCCAAAAATTAACAAAATTATTGCCAAAGCGTGAATTAAAGCATTTTGATTAATCGCAACATGAACAAATAGTCTTTAAACATACATAAATTTTTAAATTTAAGAAAAATCAAAGCAATCATAATCCTCAATCTCCGTCTCGTCTATGATGTTATCCCTGCCAATGGTTTGTCTTCAACTTCTTTTACGAAATCTAAAATTTTGTTCTGTATAAACCATGAGCTTTTGCCCACTACACTCCACAGGATAATCACATGTTTATAGTTCATTTAATTTAAACACATGTATAGATTAAGATTACATGAGATACATCATTGAAGATGATGATCCGATTGAATGAACAAAAAAACCCATTTTATACATTCTTTTTTTTTTTTTTTTTCTACAAGTCCAACCCGTATGTTCTTCTGCAGGGGGTTTGGGGTCTTTCACCATAAGGTTCCGGGCCCTTTTTAATTATTTTACCTTTTGGGCTTTCGCCTATAAGCACTCCCATTGAAAAGATCGGGCCTTCGTCTAAAAGCACTCTCGCTAAAAACTAATCGTGTCTTCGCCTAGAAGCACTCCCGCTAAATTCTCAACCCAATGAGAATGCCTCAAGATAATGATGAACAACATAATACTTTAGCAAAAAGAATTAAAAGCATATACTACAAAGATTTAAACTCATAAAATTATATAACAAGAATTTAAAGTAAATGAATTACAAAACTATAAAAGAATATTCGTACCTATCTAGTTCTAACACTTACAACTAGAACTTCCACCACTAATAACTAGAACTAGAACAAGAAGAATTCTAGAGATTTTAAAGAGCAAGAGAGTTCAAGAGAATTGGTGAATTAATATAAGGGTGGGGGGTCCTATTTATAATAGTTCATGGGTAAAAACTTTTAAATATGTGCTTGTTGAAAACTTTCTATTTTATTTTAAAATGATTCTTTTTCATCTAATTTTAAGTGATTTTCGTCACTTTAAAATGGGTAAATTTTACAACCCACTAAAAGACTTATTTTACGATAGATATGGGCAAAAAATGGGTCCAAGGCCTATAGGTATAAAGTAGGCTTTAAATAAGATTATTTTTGGACCTAAAAGGTCTATAAATTGGTATGAAAGGCCCGCCCAAATAAATAAACTCAACTAACATGCAAACAAGCATTAATATTAAATATTTACTTATTAAATTTTAAAAAAATAATAAAAATCTTTAATTTAAATCTCTTTTTGAAATTTTTTTTTATAACTTATCAAAATATGATGAGAATCCCAAAGGCCCCAAAATCACAAAATTATTTATGGCCTTAGCTAATTAAGTTGGTTATCTAGTACACATAATGTCCATACACTACCATAGTACAAGTAAACATGTGTGAAAATAAGTTTTAATATTTTTATAATGAAATTTCATATGTGTCATGATATAAATGTTATGATTAAGTTCTCAAAATTATTTCTATGTTGTAAACAAATAGTTTTTTTTCAGGATGTCAATCTTTACCCTTTTATAGTTAATTTATACTAATGTCCCTAAATAAAAGTTCAGGGTATTACAGTCTAACTTCTTATGCCACGACATCGAAAAAATCTCCACCAAGTGAGAGTACTTAGAACCAAAAGAACTCGAGGACACAAGTAACAGAGAAAATGCAAATGAACTATCAAGAGATATCTTATACAATTCAACCACTAGCAAATCAGTAATGCACAATCTCTAAATAAAAAATCCATATCCATGTGCATTGATACTAAAAATAGAAATGAGGTTCTATCCAAAAGACGGTATATGAAAAATATCCTCCAAAACTAAAATAAAACTAGATTCAAGAACTAAGTGATAGGTCTCAACTGTCTCAACCTTTATTGCCTCTACATTCCTCAAGAATAGCCTATCCTTGGGTCTGGGGTTTCTTCTGCTGTTGAACACCTTCTATGTTCTTCTTCATCCACTCTTGAAACTAAAACAATCTTTCTTCAGATGACCTTTCTTCTTGCAGAACCAACATTCAAAATCTTCAAGATTTACTCCCTTTATCTGCTTTGTTCACTGAGCTTTCTCCTTTCTCGCTGTTCTTCTCAAATAACCCTTTCTTTTTGAAGGATTTATTGCTACTGGAATGAACTCCAAAATGAGTTGATTCGACCCTAGATCCCCTGAGACGCTCCTCGTCGTTCATATATAAAGTGATAAGCTGATGCAGGTCCCACTTGGTCTTTTGAGCATTGTAATTCACCTTAAAGGTGTCATCAAAAGACATTGGAAGTGAAAGAATCGCTATGTGAACTAGTAGATCGATCATCCTCAAAAGTAACACCTCTAAGACCAATAACCAATTTAGACATCTTTAGAAGATGTTCTCGAACATTACAGTTCCCATCATACTTAAGGGCCATCAACTGGGCTAGATAACCATACTGCAAAGACTTATTAGTGCCAACAAATTGCTTCTTTATTACAGATAGAAGCTCATTTGCTGTGCTAGTAACCTCTATGCCCCCATGAGGAGAATCGTTGATGGATGCACGGATAATCATCATGGCCATTGATTGGCATTTTCTCACTTGGCGTAACAAGCCTTCACTAACTCTAAAGAATCTAGAGTCGGCGCCTCATGCACATCCCCAATGAGGACAAAGTCATAGTCCATGCATCCCAACATAATGTCAACACTCATTCGCCAGTGGGAATAGTTAGAACCATTCAATGGTTCAATCCTTGCCAAATGCCTCTGAACTGAAGTTCCGTCCATAATTGCATTGACATAAAGACATGATAAAGTCACCATTTAAACCCTAATAAGTTTTGCAACTTTGAGGGTTTCAATCCATGCTAGGGGTTAAAGCCAGACCGATTAGGGTGTTTTACCATGTACCAAAACTTTCCACCCTACGAGAACAGACATGTCACATCATCTAATCTCAACTTTTGGTAGAAATTTTGATATGTTATTAGTCTCCCTAGATCACACTGATAAGGTGTGCATAGACCTGACCACTCATGTTCTAGTTTGGCTCAGACACTTCGACTACCTTTTGGCAAGAGGGGTATCTTTAACTCCCTGTCACACTAGTGACTATTCTACTCACTCAACTTATGCAAAACTATCATAAATCACCTTTAGGCAGAAATTGAAAATTTTCATGCAAGTCAAAGCCACTTGAATCTTAATGAGATGTGAATCCCAAGATTCAAAGAAAACACAACCTTCGTAGGTTGGCCACCTTTAAGCAGAGCGTGATGTTACTTTAGCCATGAATCCTTAAACGCCCACTTTATTGGTCTTCCTAAACCCATATAAGTAAGACCTATCACCTGATAAAGGCAAATCATATGCTTAGGTTCATCATATTAAATATTGTTTGCTAGGGGTATTCACGTGCATTTACTTTATCCTAGATGATATAATAACATCCTTTATTAAAATTATTTATTTGGATGGATGTGAGTAAATGTATGTGTACACGCCTAATCTAGGTTCTTAAAGAAACTAGTTTAATGCACATGTCATTTTGCTTTTGATCAACATTTACAACATAAAGAAATGGTTTTTAATGTTTGATACATAATTCAAAACAAAGGTCTATCAATCCTCTTTAAATTGAATGCTAACGGGCCTCAATATATCGGACTTAAAATGAGCCCGGAATCACAAAATAGTGACAATACGTCATGCTGTCAAAACTGGTTCTGTCCAGAATCAATTAAAGAACAAAAGTATTTTATGTCATAAACGGATTATGTAAAAACAGATTTTGTATTCAAAGAATGATTTAACTTCAACCAATTTACCAGAATCAATTATAGAACTAAAATGTGTATTCTGTTACAAAAAGGTTCCGACAAAAACCAATTCTAGATTCAAAACTAATTTTACCTTAACTAATTTCTAATTAGAATCATTTCCAGAACCAGAATGTTTTCTGTCATAAATAGATTTTAATAAAATTTGGTTATGGATAAAAATGTCTTTACAAAACAGATTCTATTCATAAAAACTAGTTTAACATAACAAGATTTTATTCACAAAATCAGAATCTAATTTGGTCCATAAATGAGTCAACCCAGACCACGTTGACTCGTTCAATGGATTTGACTCGGTCAAATTGGGTCTGGTCGGAGCAACCCAAATGGGTTAATGGGTCGGTTTTTTGCGTTGGGTCACTGGGTCAGATCCTGATCGGGTTGATTGTTGGACCATTGGCCATTGGACCTGGTCCTAACTTGTGGGTTGGGCCAATTCCTATTACCCTTTGTGTTTCGGTTTAGGCTAAAGGTCAAACATCCATAGGCTTGAGTGTGGTTTCCTGGGCTGGCCCATGTGGCTAAAACAGGCCCACACGACTTCATCTCTTCCAATCTTTTCAGGTTTGCTGTAAGTGTAGCAAACCCTAGCCGCCGCCCAAACTTCTTGCCCCTCTCCTCATTGACGATCGGCCACACTACTTGCAGGTGTTTGGCGTAGTCGTTGGCAGCTGGGATGTCACCGACGACTTCAAAAGACGTTGCCGGCAACTCCCACATCCTTGAACGAAACCATCATTTTAGTTTTTGAAAGGGTTTTCAACCCTCATCTATTATATTCAATTGGACTAGGCCTAGGCATATCCCATATGTAATGGACTTGGTCCATTAAACCAATCTTTAAGTCATATACTAAAGTGGGCTGGCCCCTTTAGCAAATCGGGTTGGGCATTAAAACCCACACACCTTCTCCCTTTGAACATGTTTTTGGAAGTGTTTTCTAAAAACCCTAACAGGGGCAGCCTGAAAGTTGACGGAGGGCCACCACCAAGTGACGCCACTGGCAGGAGTACCAACTAAAATGACTGGCGCATTCCGACTACACCACCGCCGGCGATTATAAGGATGGCCGGAGACAAGAAATCCCTCTATATAAGGTGAGTTTATGCATAAAAAAAATTAATTTTTTTCTTAAAAGAATGTGAGTTGATGTTTGATTGAAACTAAGATTCAATTTGAAGCTTTGATACCAATGTTGGTATTCATCCCAATATACAAGATCTAGAACCTCATGATTTCAATCAAAACAAACAATATGCACAATATCTTAAGAGGAAACCTTAGATTTACATACCCGGAATCGCAAATCCAATGGATGATCGCAAACACACATGAAGCTCTACCCCAAACCCTTTGCACCGTCAAAGTAAGATGGGATAATCACAACTGCATGCAAGGGAGGGGATGGCTACCACTTAAGGATGCGTTTTTTTTTTTTTTTTCACACGTGTTTTTGGACCTGTGCACTTTGAATACGCGCACATTCAATGCGTGCGAATTCTAATGCATGATGTTTGGATGAACTCAACAAATCAAGCGTGAAAATTGATTATGTGCATTTGTTTATGCAAATGATGGTGGATGTTGCATCTGATTTGGTGTATAGCGTTGCATTGTATAAAATTATACATACACGTTTCCAGACTGCCACGTGTACTCGAATATTTTTATACGGTTTAGATGTACATATAATATTATATTATAATATATTATATTTTTATTATATGTTATATATTACATAGTATTATATATATATATATATATATTATAATATATATATTTTTATTATAATAATATATCATATTATTATATGATAATCATATATAATATTATAATAAATTATATTAATATTACATAAAATTAATATTGTAATGATATTATTATAATATAATATATAATAATATTATATAATTATATGATAATATTATATAATATATTATCGTATAATTATATAATAATAATATATTATATATATTATTTAATATAATATATAATATATACAATATAGTAATAATCGTTATTTAAATATAGTGTGATGCACCATAAGTACGCTTATGGTACAACGGTGCATGTTGTAACACAAAATTTCGTGCGTGTTTCGATTCTCAGAGGGTGTGTGTCTTGCAACACGCACCTTGGCACACTTTGAGGGCCCTGGTGCACATTGTGAATTGCGCGCATTGGTGCAAGCACACACACATTTTTTGGCTGAGTTGCGCACAACAACGCCAATCGCACATTTGTAAAAAACAAACGCAGCCTAAATAGAAAAGCCCTCCTCACTTCCACCCATAGAAGGCATCTCCAGCAAGACAGATGAAAACCTTCTACAGATGCGGTAAGCCAGGGCACTTTGCTCGCAACTGTAGATCGAAGATCATGGAGGGAAATGCTGTTGAGGTTGGTCCTCATGAGAAGAACCAACATGAAGATAGTGAGAAGAAGATTGGGATGTCCAAGCCTCCTTTGTAGTTGTTGAGAAAGCAGAAGAACATTCTAGTACGTGTGAGTGACTCTTTACCAATATCTGATACCTGAAGTTCCTCAAGTCTTGGGAAGACAAGTGGTTGGGAATCACCGAGTCCGATAACGTCATCACCTGGAAGTGATGAAAGTAGCTCTAGGAGAGAGCAACGAGTTCTTCAGGAAGAGACAAATCTACCGATAGAAGGAAGCTTCATCGACAGCCAGGCAAGCCTCAAAAGATCATCAAGGATCAGCGAGCCCAATCCCAAGTATGCGGAAGCCAGTTTTGTTGACAGTGTGGCACCCTCACAGTGTTGCGTATCTCAAGATCAAGTAGTTAAACAGCTAGGATCATTTGAAGAAGCAAAAGGCATTATGGAGTGGGAAAATGCAATGAAAGAGGAGATTGCAACGCTAAAGAAGAATGAGACATGGGAACTTGTCCCGCTACTAGAAGGAGTAACGCCAATCTCTTGCAAATGGGTATACAAGGTGAAACGCAAGAGTGATCGCTCAGTCGAGAGATACAAGGCGATATTAGTTGCTCATGGCTTCTCACAACAATACGGGATTGACTATGATGAGACATTCTCACCAGTGGCAAAGATGACGACGGTCAGGGTACTCATCTCATTAGCTGTAAGTAAGTCTTGGTGACTATAGCAGATGGACGTCAAGAATGCATTTCTTTATGGAGATTTGGATCGAGAAATATTCATGGAGCAACCAATAGGGTTTGAATGCAAGAAGAACCCCAAGTATGTGTGCAAGTTAAAGAAAGCACTATATGGCCTTAAGGAAGCACCAAGAGCATGGTATGGGAAGATTGCAGAATTTCTAATATCTACGGCTATCAAATATCGGCAGGTGATTCTAGTCTGTTCATAAAACAGGCTAAAAGCAAAGTTGCAGTCATTCTACTATATGTAGATGATCTCATCATCACAGGAGATGCCATAGAGGAGATCCAGAATATTTGAAAACATCTCTCAATCAGATTCGAGATGAAGGAACTTGGAGAATTGAAGCACTTCCTTGGTTTAGAAGTTGAGAGAGGTGCCAAAGGCATATTTATATGCCAAAGAAGATATGCTAAGGATATGTTAAGAAAATTCAGGATGCTGAATTGCAAACCAATTGCATCACCAATAGAGGTAAATCAGAAGTTGAGAGCTGAGGATGGGGATGAGCTAGGTGATGCTCGCTTATACCGGACATTGGTAGGAAGCTTGATATATCTCACTATAACTCGACTAGACATTGCCTACGCAGTTGGAGTTGTTAGTCAGTTCATGCAGAGTCCGAGAAAACCCCATCTAGAAGCAATTCGATGGATTCTCAGATATATATAAATGACACATAGTGGATTTTGGGATCCTCTATGAAGCAGGTGTCAAACCTGAGTTAGTTGGATTTTATGATGCCGATTGGGTAGGAGACCCCTCAACAAGAAGATCCACCACTGGATAAGCTTTCAGCCTGGGATATGGAGCAATTTCGTGGTGCAGTAAAAAGCAACCTACAATAGCATTGTCATCAACAGAAGCAGAATATCGAGCATCAACAATGGCAACTCAAGAATGTTCATGGCTACTACAACTAGTTCGAGATATTGGTGAAGATACAAATTATGCAGTAGGGATCTACTGTGATAATCAGAGTGCCATACGATTGGCAACCAACCCAGTGTTCCATGCTAGGACAAAGAACATCGAGGTTCATCATCACTACATCCGAGAGAAGGTATTAAGAGGAGAGATTGACCTAGTACCGGTGAACACTGAAGAGCAAATAGCGGACATCTTTACCAAAGGATTACCAGTGTAGAAGTTCAACAAGTTCCGATCTGAACTTGGAATTTACAGCAAGAAGTCGGTGTTGAAGGGGGGGTGTTGAGAACAGCACAAACTTGACTTTTGAAGTAGGTTAGACATAAGTAGAATAGTCTAGAAACATGGTGAAGAAAAAATGGTATAGAATACTTAGAACATTATAGAAAACATTAGAATGTTGTATTTATTAAAATCTTCTAGAGTACCCTAAGGAGACATCTAGAAGCTAGAAGATTCTAGAATGTACTATGCTCATCCTCCCCAAGCCTATAAATAGGGGAGACCTTCTCATTTGTAATACAATCAAGTACTCAAATTAAGTGTGTGACTCAAGTCAAGTGTGTGTGCGAGTCTTCCATCAGTGTGAGTGTGTGTCTACGACTTGTAAAAGTGTTCGTTGAGTGACTCTTAATAAAATATTGTTTCTTGTTGTTTCTCCAACGGTTCGGTCCGATCCAAGTTTTCCTACACTTTAGTCATAGTTGAAAATGGTTTACCGTGGAAAGAGTTCAACATGCAAGTGTCTGGAGTAGATAGACTAATCACGTGTTTCGAAGAATTGGCATTCGAAGAAACTTTTTTCTATGAATGAGATTGTAGTAATTTGTGTTTGTTTATTTTGTACTTCACTGGAATAGTTTGGTTGTTATGTGCCATGTGGCCAACCTTCTCACTTGTTCTGCGTCCATAAAAAGATTAGAAGTTTGTAATATCATCATCTATATCTAATGGGTCCCTCCAAATGTTGCGTAGGTAATGGCAGAACTGTTTCAGTGATGTGTGCTCTCTTAGTCACACTGGGAGTGGATGAAGATTGGAAAAATGCCGAGAAGATAATCCGAGAACGGCGGTCTTCTATTAGAATGAATTATCTCCATTGCAAAAACTTGGAAGACTGGTCAAAACACCGGTTGTCTCCAGAAAGGGACGAGGGTTGGATGTGAGTTTTGTAATTTTGTCTGATGCCTCTAAATCATAGAGCTCGCAATCAATGGAAGGAAAATTCAAGTGCTGCAAGGTTGCAGGAAAGATGAGCTGTTGAAGGTAAGATGGACTTTTAACAGGATATACATGGCAGGTAGGAATTGAATTAGCTTAATTATTTAATGTGTTTGAACCTAGGTTCTAAAACTCAGAACTCGGACTCGGCTCGGAAGTCCATTGGGCCGAGGCACCTCGATGACTCGGGAGTCGACTCGGGGAGTCATTAAATTGATTATTGTTTATTTAAATATATAAAAAATAAAATTTATTAAGAAAAACTTTGAAAATAGGAAACAAATACAAAAAAACATTTAGAAAATCAAAAAAAAAATTTGAATTTTGATTCGACTCGGCCTTTAAACGGGTGACTCGGCTGAACTGTGAGTCAACTCGGACGATTGTCCGAGTCAACTCGCCAGACTATGCAAATCCGAGTTTGTACGCTGAGTCGACTCGAAATACGATCGAGTCGAGTTGACTCGGCCGAGTCCCGAGTCGACTCGGCGAGTTTTAAAACATAGGTTTGAACTTAGAAACAACACACTAGAATTGCGTACTTAGTTATTGATTTCCTATCTTACCCCGAGACCATGCATGGGTCTAGGTTGTGGACTCTGAGTCGGACCGAGTTGTCACGGGCCAGGTCTAGTATACCTAGGTTCGAGGTGTGACAAGTGGGATGGAAACATCAAACTTATGTGGACCATAACCAGATATCATTGCCATCACTTATTCCCTTTAACTCATCAGCCTTAGCTCATCTTCATGTGAACCCAACGACCATGTGCTATATAATTAACTCAAAAATATTAAAATTGATTTTTTTTTTGATAAGCATGCAAATTGAGCTTTTATTTCTAATGAGCCCTGGGAATGAGAATACAATTGGAGGGTATTGACCCAGCTCAATTTTCATTTTTTCTTCTTTAATAACTCTCCATACAATGGGGTTTGGCAACACCCGTACTAGATTATTATGCCAAATATAAGCTTACTCCAAATTAATCTATTTCACAAGCCGCATCAAGAATCCTTTCGAAGGCTTTGTTCATGCAAGAAACAAGTAGATGGGAATTTATAAATTCCTTCTCCATTAATGCCACCATCCTCAACTTTCCCATGTAACTCATCATAGAAATAAAAAGACTGCGCAAATCGAATAACACAAAATTAATAACAACCATAAGTGAATATTAGCAACCACAAGCAAGAAAGTGTATTTTAGACTTTCAAATTTTATATCTCTATTTCTTATCAATGTATAAATCTATCTATTTTAATGAGAAAATTGAAGGCTTTCCTACCATTTTATTTTTACTTTTCTACAGTCCTGCTTGGTATGCAGTAAGCCAGGAGCATACATTTGAAAATGCATAAGTTTGCATGAGTAAAACATTTGCAAAATGCAAAATCTAGCAAGCGAACAAGCAGGGATAACAAGGAAAATATTACATAGCCAAAATCATAAGCGTTTGAAAAACATGCACTTTTAATCTACCTGAGGACCGCCCGCCACAGTGAAGTAGAGGCTATTAATCGGATGATCGGCTATTACCATTTTCTCGGTAGGACCAACCAAATTCGAGATCGTCAAGCTTGCGTTACTCGTAGTCGCATGCAAGTATTGAGATACTGCCTGTAGTACCATTGATGATGATCAAATTTCTTCTGTTGAGTTTAGCTAGAAAATGTATTATTGAAGTCATCCAAAGGTATAAACTGATTAATCACTGACCTGAGGACCTTTCAGCATCCCCACCATTCTCAGTAGTGCACCATTGAGATAAATTCCCATTGAGTTTCTGTTTCTCTTTATTGTTTTCTTTGCATCGAAAATGAACTTTAAGGGATCTATCTTTTCTCCATCACTATATGAAGGGACTGATACGTGGATAAAGGAAAATTGGTTTCCCCACATATCTTTCTCTAGCATTTCCTCAACTCTCCGATACCCATTCAGCATCCTGGTGTTCAACAGCACCAATGCGGTCTTGCGCGAGCCATTGGAAATTTGATCCATGGCATGGGTGTACAAATGGATCCCATAAAATACTATCCCAACCATAACATCATTCACAGACTGTTGAAATTAAGGAAAAAAAAAACATGGAAATCAGTGAATTTATTTGGTTTGTTTTCTTTGTCATGAGATACAGCAAGCCAAAATAAAAATTGAATATGGGTAGTAAAGAACTTCATGGGAAAATCTTTTGATGGGATCAAAATAAAAATGGTTTGTGAGAGAACTTACTCCTCCAATATGGGACTTAACTCGCCGAATGTCATCTAGAGAGAACGTAACTGATGTGATGTTAATGGGCATATTTTCTACTTGAGGAGTTCCGGATCGGATCGCCGAGTGAGAGTCTTCCATAGTGGTACTCTGAAGAACACTCCACAAAAAATCAGAAGCAGTGTTACAGCACCTAGAAACGAGACTTATAACTCTCTTGCAAATGTTTATATCTTCATAGGATTTTGAGGAAGAAGAAAACGAGGTAGGGAAAGTGAGCGGAAGAGAAGGATCATCTGCCCTTTTAAGGCAAGAAAACAGTGCACCCATGAGCGAAAAACCGTCTCCGAGCGAATGGTGCATCTTGAGTGCTAATGATCCAGCCGCGTTGCGTGTTGGGTACTTGAATATGTGCACTTCCCACAAGGGCCTGTTTTCAGGAAGCTGATCCAAGGCTATCTTTGCTAGATACTCTTCAAAGTGTTTTTCGTAGGTTTCAGGAGATAAGCTCTCATGGAAGGTAGGGATGACAACGTGGTCTTCGAACCGAACCTCGACCTTCTTCCACCACCGAACACCTTTATCGTCTGTAACAGTAATGCAAGAGAAGTGCTTGTTGACAGGTAAAAAATCGCTCCTGATCGCTGCCATGATTTTAGAGTGGTTGATCGGAATCTCAGACTCAAAAACACCTATAATGCGAAGAGAGAAGGCCGAGGTGCTGATGCATTGTGAGGATGGACTCATAGGCTCAAGTCCTTCTCTTCATCTCTTACTTCTCCAATTGCTTGTCGTGATTGGCACTTGGAAGTCATTATTTCTTAATCATTTGTGCATTTAAGCGGCTATAAATAACTTGTAGAACGCAAGATCAATTTATTCCGAGTTAGGTGGCGCGCACCGGTAATACAATTAAAAGCTGAAGTTGTTGAAAGTTGACAAGGGAAAAAAGTTTGATGGTCGGTCCTTGCATTGATGGTCGGTCCTTGCATCCAGTTCTTACACCCGAGAGTGGGGCCCACATGGAGAGCATGTTACAATCCAACCACACAGTGAGTTTTTCATTCTATAGTTACCCTCTCACAAAAAATCAGGAAAATTGGACACTCCTAACTTCATGAAAAATTGTCTTTAATTTGAAAAATCCAGACCATCAAATTAAACCATTATTTTGGGTCCCTTTTTTATGGTTGACATTGTCGAAATGAAAGGATTTTTGGTGACGATGATCTTCATGGCATGGACAACTCACTGTGTAGTTGGATTGTCAAACATGATCTCCATGTGGACCCGACGAACTGGATGTAAGAAATGGGTGTAGCTCCAGAACCCCCCCGCCCCCCATTTTGACGTACCCCCACAATTTGAAAAAGCCCCAGTGAGTGTCATTCGACGAGTGTGTTGATTACCAAATTTTAGCTCAACCGACGAAAATACCCTTGTCTTCAACCTTGAACAAGCGTTTGGGTCAAAACCCAAACCCCAAATCCAACTGTTATGGTAGGCGGCCAAACATGAGATTCCAATGGGGTAGTTGACCATCACCAACAACCTACCTACCGGAGTCTCATGGCCGACCGGCCACCACTTGACAAACAAAAACATACCAATAAATTTACAATAATATATAAAAGCTGAAACCACCAGTTAGCCTACAAGACTGGGAGTCCGGGACCTTACATCGGTCGCTTATAGACATGACTCATGTGGGTGCATATAAAAAGCATAGGGCTGCCTTTTACTGTCTCAAGAATCACAGACTGGTCATCTGGGTGAAATTTACGCATGGGCTGTAGAATCTCCAATTGCAGCAAAAAAAAAAAAAAAAAAAATTAGAGAAACATTCCACAAATTGTCAATAGATGAATGAAATCGACCTCCACCAGTTCATTAGGTTCAAGTTCAGCTTCATCACAGGCCACGTCTTCTCTGTCATTTGAATGTTATATATCAAACGCCATTAGCAGTTTGAGTGTTGGTACCATGCACAAACTCCGGTTATTGACCACTAAGCACTTGCTTACCCAAAAAAATTTGATATAGTAAACATAGACAATAATTAAACCACTAATTAGGAATCAAATTCGTTTGATTTGGGGTTTGGCCCAAACCCTTATTCTAAGGTTGCAGACAAGGGTATTTTCGTCCTGTAAGCCACAATGCCCTTCAACATTTTCTCAACACAGGTATTGTTTTACTAATTCGTCAGCTTCAGTTTTGTTTGTAGTGGGATACCGAAAAATCTAACCTGGGGTGAATTTTTTGTGGTTATGTGGAAAGCATAAAAAATGCATGGCATGCCCTTTCAGGCCCAATTACCCATGATTGGCTTTTCGATCCCTTGATGGACCTACACCAAAAATCAGTCTGATTGGTGATCTGTAGCCATTCGATCAGAGTATCCAAAAAATTACTCCAATCCAAAGGTTAATAAAAATCACCCCATGAAAAATGCTCAACTCCAATAGCTATAGATCACTACCAATTAGGCTGATTTTTGGTGTATAATTCTATCAAAAGGTGGGCCAATCATATTGTCAAACATTTGTTTACTTTGTCTGACACGAACGCCAATGGAAGAAATCAGAAAATTAGGAGAAGATGATGATCAAATGGCCTCAAGGGCTCTAAGAGTATCGATCTCTTTTGGACGATATTTTCTTCTTCCGATTGAAATCGTGAGTGCACAAAGGGTGTAGAAAGATTGTCTTCAGGATATAATGAAGCCCCTTGATCACTGGTGGATTGAATTGTGCACAGTTCGATAGAACACGAATACTCCGTATTTTCATACTTAAGTTATCCAAAAACCAGAACTCTTTTCTTTTTTGGTACGAGAGAGTTTTTGCAATTTTCAGTGTGTTTAATGTGTTTTATCTCAATCCCAAGCCCTATCTTATGTAGAAAGATATGTGTCTATTCCCAAGAGACACCTTCTGGATCCTACGGTCCAAATATGATTGGTGGATTGAACTGAGTGGTCTAGATTGATTCTAGACATTCATGTTCTTTCATCTTGATCGGATCGATCTATAGCCATCCAACCATGCCATCCCACGATCTTGTGTTTCAGATTGACCGTGCAAGTAGACATGATCATTACACTGGATTTTGTAGTTTAGATAAACCGTACAAGTAGGCACGACTCGTTTAAGATGACCATTGGGAAATATGATCTCGTCGTTTGACCAATCCACATCATATTCATCTAGTCAACTGTTGACCAATCAAAACTCAAAGGGATCATGTGGTTTAGATCGACGGTGCAAGTAGACACGACCGATTAATCAATCTATGTCATCTTCTTCCGGGCTCAAGTAGATACGACCGTTTGACACTAATCCACATCATCTTCATCTGGGTCAACCGTTGACCAATCAATAGTCAAAACTAAAAGATTATCAACTCCTTGTGAGGATGCGTACGATCAAAGTGCATCTCAAGCGCCCATGCATACTTCGCATGTGCATGCCGTGTGGTGATGCTTTACACCACACACAATATTTATTCTCCACACGTGTCTATTAATTACATATGTATAGGGGAGCTTTCTACTTTATAAAGACTACACATTTTTCTCTCCTTTTGGATGTGTGACTAAACTTACTCTTTCTCTTTACGAAGAAAAAACAGACAAAGCTTAAAAGACCAAAAACCTTTTTTTTTTAAATATTTCTAGCAAATCATTTATGGGTCAGTGGGTCCAAAACGAGTGTGCCACGTGGAGCAATTATGCTCCCCACAATGCCACATACATTTTTCCTTAGGTTAAAATTTTTGGACACTAATCATGGCTTGGATCATAGTTTGTGATTTGGCCTATGGGAAAAGTTCAAGTATAATTTGGGTTTGTCATTCAAAAGTGGTTGAACAATTCACTACACCAATACTCGATAATTGCAACAACGATCATAATTTAAATTTTGTGATGGTTTTAGACTGTTGCATATAAAAAATTTACCACAATTTTGAACCATTGCAAGATCATAAAACCATCAACATCTTTATTGCAACGGTTCAGAACTGTTGCAAATTAGTTGTACCGAACCTTCAAACAATACAATGTTTGGTTCATTTTTTGAATTTGCAACTGACCATCTTTAATCACAATATCAGAGGCAAATACTGATGCACATCCTGATGCTTGCTGGTAAGATCATCAATGAGTCCATTTGGAGATGCTACGAAAATTCTAGAAGGCAGACATGTCTTGTAGATTTTATAGATTTTGAAATTTACCCCATTTTGCATTGAATGGGTTACACTTATCAATTTATTTTCTGTCATTGTTTTTGTTATTGATATCTTGGGTTGGATTTTGTTTTTAGGAACAACATGGTAGGTAGGAGAATTGAATTAGCTTGATTATTTAATTTGTTTGAATTTAGAAATAATGCACTAGAATTGCATACTTAGTTGTTTATTTCCTATCTCACCCCCGAGACCATGGGTTTGGGTTGTGGACTCTGAGTCGGATCGATTTGTCACGTGTCAGGTCCAGTATACCTAGTTCATGACGAGTGGGAGGGCTGGGAAGCATTTGAACATATGTAAACCATAACCAGATATCATTGCCATCACTTATTCTCTTTAACTCATCTTCATGTGCACCCAACTACCGTGTGTCATTTTATGTGCCAAAAATCTTGTTAACTTACCCCAATGATAAGTCATTATTTTATGCATTTTTCTCCATTTATTAATAAGAATTATCATATTCTCCATATTAAAAGCCAATTGAGGAGGGTTCCATCAGCATAAGGGCATTTCGAGACATTCATATATATATATATATATATTTATAATTGTTTTAACGATATTTAATGGGTTTTATTAATTATCTTGTAAATTGTTTTGTTTCAATAGGTGATCGAGTTCAAAGCCCCAAGAGAGCCCAAGCCCAAATCCAAGCCAAGGTGAGCCATTGCACGGGCCATGAAAGGGGGTCACAATGTTAGGCCAACGACTGCAGGGGGGTGGACCAATTAGGCAGTGCACCAAAACTCAAAGTGGATGGCGATCTCGTAAATACATGGTAGACAGTTTGATTATTAAATTCAAGAATGGAAGATTTTTTTTTTTTTGTTTTGTTTCCTATAAGGTCAAAGCAATAATATTCAAAAAGGCAAACATGATGTGGATGTATTGAACATCCAAGAGATAGACGGTGGTGATACAAGTAGTGGAGTTTGAAGACATTGGTGGCTGGACCGTATGCTGGACAATAGTACACATGTGATAGTCTTCACAAAAAGATAAAAGAAGCAAATGGGGCGGTGGATAACCTTTCAACACAAAAGGAAGTATTTTTAGTTTCCACAAGAAAAGGATGGAGATATTTATCGTTAACTTGAAAACCATCCCATTTCAAAACTTCTAATTTATATATTGGACCACACCAAGCTTTTGTTGTCAAAAATGTTGTATGAAAATGTTGTCCTCCGATCCTGACCCATATACATATATATATTAGTAATCTATTAGTAAGAATAGCATGAAAAACATGTCTCTATAAATGGGGTGGGATAGACTTAATGACTCATGCTATTCTTACTCATAGATTACTAATGGATGTGGGGCCCACATGCAGATGAGTTAAGTGCAGATTTTTTGGTGATGATGATCTCAATGGTGAGGAGATCATCCTCACCAAAAATCAGTAATTTTTAAAACTTCTAACCCTATCAAATGTGGACCAAATTTAACGGTGTAAATAGATGGTCCAAAATTTTTCAATTTGCAATCCACTTTTCACGAGGCTGCAAATGTTGGAATGGGTTAATTTTTGTGTGGTTGATATCCATGTTGAGAAGAATATTATCACCAAAAATTATTCATTAACTCATCTGCATGTGGGCCCCAGTCCATTACAGTAATTCTATTAGTAAGAATAACATGAGTCATTCTATCTCAGCCCTATATATATGGCTCAGGATTGGGGCCAACAATTTTCACAACAAAAAATTGGCGTTGTCCAATTTATAACTTATAAGTTTTGGAATGGGTTGATTTTTAATGAGGATGGTCTCTACAGTAGGAGATCATCCTCACAAAAATTCAAATCATTCTGATATTCGTAGACTCGTTTATAAGTTGACGAATTATGGACCGTCTATTTTTACCATTAACTTGAAAATTACATTTGATGGGGTTAGAATTTTCAGAATGGACTGATTTTTCGTAGAAGTGATCTATATGGTGAGGAGATCATCCTCACCAAAAAACAGCCATTGATTCATCTTCTACGTGGGTAGGCAAAAATTGTTGTCCCCTATATATATATATATATGGGCTGGGATAGAATGACTCATGCTATTCTTACTAATAAAATGGCTAATGGACGAGGGGCCCACATGCAGATGAGTTAATTGCTAATTTTTGGTAAGGATGATCTCCTCACCATGGAGATCATCCTCACCAAAAATCAGTAATTTTTAAAACTTCTAACCCTATCAAATATGGACCTAAATTTAATGGTGAAAATGGATGGTCAAAATACTTTCAATTTGCAATCCACTTTTCACAAGGCTGCAAATGTTGGAATGGACTGATGTTTTGTGTGGTTGATATCCATGTTGAGAAGAATATCCTCACCAAAAATTAGTCATTAACTCATCTACATGTGGGCCCCACGTCCATTAGTAATCTATTAGGAAGAATAGCATGAGTCAACGTATTCCAACTAAGGAAAGATGGTTGCACATTTCCACCGTGGAGTTGCTTCAATACCTGTGGATGCACAAGAGGTATGGCTGGGTTGTATTGCAAATTAAGATGGAATTAAAGTCAGGTTGACTTTTGCAAGGAAATTTAAATGGTTACCAAAGATGTTCCAGTGGTTTTCAACCATTCTTCTTAATCAGATATATGAATTCAATAAAACATCCTTGTTAATTGAGAATAACCTATAAATTTACTGAAGTTTCACCCCGAGCCTTAGCTAGAAAATTAACCGACCATTTTCGAGGTTGTCAATCTCTTCAATGGTCCATTCGTCTTTACAATGCAACAACAAATTAACCACAAAAAACAAAAGCAAAAACAAGAATAGAATAAGGGCAAGAGGGGAAGATGCCGTGCTCCAACCAACAAAGGTGAAAAGAAGAAAAGGCTACAGCCCGCGTGCAACTCCCCAAAAGTGATGATGATCTGAGATCTAGAAGAGAACCCAATAGAGAGGTGCGTAGAGAAGATGCTGCCCCCGAAGTCGTGTCTCAGATCCGTGCTAAGAAGAGAAGAAGTGATGACCCGTGAGAATCATGCTAGTGAGCGAGATTTACCATGAGAAGCTAACGTCCGGAGACGAAGTGAAAGAAATCTAGCCCCACCCATTGTCGGTTGGAGCACGGCATCTTCCCCTCTTGCCCTTATTCTATTCTTGTTTTTGCTTTCGTTTTTTATGGTTAATTTGTTGTTGCATTGTAAAGACGAACGGACCATTGAGGAGATTGACAACCTCGACAATGGTCGGTTAATTTTCTAGCTAAGGCTCGGGTGAAACTTCAGTAAATTTATAGGTTATTCTCAATTAACAAGGAAGTTTTATTGAATTCATATATTTGATTAAGAAGAATGGTTGATATTTTTTCTTGATTAATGTTATTTATTTTTAAAATCTATTGATTCATATTGTTCTTCGAATACTACGAATGCTTTGGATTCCATTTAATATATTAATGAATGCTTTATTGGTTTTAACCGTCAAGTTGATTAAATTACTTGTGAGGTTGTAGTATGGTTTAACCGTCTCATCTTCCTATTAGAATGAATCCCTATTTGATTCTAATTGAGTTAGGGTTAATTGAATCTAAATACTGTAGATTGCTAAAGTAGATCCTTAATGCCTTAGTGTTTGTCTATCGATTATATTTACAGATCACTTTCGCTCGCTCTACACGTGTTGAAACTATTGATTTCTATTCTTTTTTTTTTTTGTTACCGAAGTTCTTGTGCTCACAAGTCAATCCCTGTGGATTTGACCTTGTAAGTTCTACAACATACATACAACTTGTATACTTGCAAATACATTTTACCCTAAACGGTTGGTTCAATTCTTTAGATCTAAAGTTCGGGCTTAACACCCAACCTATATAAATAACTCAATATTTTTGAAATTGATTTTTTTTTTGATAAGCAAATTAAGCTTTTATTTCTAATGAGCTCTGGGAATGATAATACAATTGGAGGGTATTGACCCAGCTCAATTTTCAAATTTTCTTTTATAATATCTCTCCATACGACGGGGTTTGGCAAGAACTCTACTAGATTATTATGCAAAATATAAAGTTACTCCAATTCAATCTATTTCACAAGCCGCCTCAAGAATCCTTTCGAAGGCTTTGTTCATGCAAGAAACAAGTAGATGGGAATTGATAAGTTCCTTCTCCATTAATGCCACCATCCTCAACTTTCCCATGTAACTCATGATAGAAAAAAATAGACTCTGCAAATCGAATACACAAGATTAATAACAATTGTAAATAGATATTAGCAACCATGAGCATGAAATGGACCGAAACCAATGTTCATATAGAATAAAATTGGTGTGATAACATGCCACTGGTAAATTAACATAAGAGGAATGCTAGTACACATCCACTTAATGGAGTTGCAAAGACGAAAAATCCACAAAAGACAGGAAAAATATATATTTAATTCAAATGCGTGATTTTAGAGGTAGTTTTTCTTGTCTTTTCTGGGGTTGCATAAGTGCACAACTCCACCAAGGGGCTTCTTGCTACCATAATTCTTAACATAATACACTTACTAAAGAAAAAAAAGAAGTTAACATCTTACACCACCTCAATGTCAAGAATTGGATACCTTTACTAAATACTGAAAATGACTCGAATATGATTACCCATATATTTTATCATTTTTTCCAATCTTGCCCTAACATTTCTCCTACTTATTTCTATGTACCTATGTGTATTTTAGACTTTCAAATTCGTATATCTCTACTTCGTATATACTATCTATTTTAATGAGAAAAATGAAGGCTTTCTCGTTCCATGTTGGGCTGATTGTTAAAACATACGAAAATTTCTAAAATAACCTCTTTTGTGCTACAATTTTTGAAACAATCACGATATTCAGATGATCATCATGTGCGTCACACGTGTCTCTCCACTAGTAAAAATACTGGTATATGTTCCCTATGCTAGGGGTGTCAATGGATAGTCAAAAATTCAAATCCAAATTCGAATCTATATATAATCAGATATTTTCCGAAAATTTTGGATATTGTATTCGAATAATTTTCGTTATGTGAATACTTTGTAGACTATTAAAATGTGAACTTCAATAATATTTGATCCAATAATATTATATAAATATAATAATTATATTTATTATAAATATTCAAGTTACTTATCTTACAAATTGGATATTATTATCAAATATCCGATAAGTTAATCGGATTCGAATTTAAATATTAATTTCGAATATCCACCGAATTTCGAATTGAAATCGGGATATCGGATTTTTTTTTCGGATTCGGATTCGGATATGCTTATATTCGATTCAATTAATATTCGTTGACAGCCCTACCCTATTCCTTATGATATAAGTTTGTGATAAAATATCAATTGTAAGTGGTGGCATTAGGTAGGCAAAAATATAAAATAGCAGTGTTTGATATTTTTATCTACTACAACAATCTTAGCATGATAATGAACGTAGAGACAAAATATGCTCATTAGCAAAATAGTGAAATTTGGGCTGTAATTGGATGCATCTAGTATTTGAATCGAAAATGTTTTATTTCATTTCTAAGATCTAATATATATACCAAAATGAAAATAGTTCCACCATTTATTTTTATTTTTTACTTTACAGCCCTGCTAGTGCTTGGTGTGCGGTATGCCAGGAACATTTGCAAATGCATAAGTTTGCATTTGTAAACATTTGCAAAATGCAAAATGTTGCAAGTAAACAAGCAATAACAAGGAAAAGATTACAAAGCCAAAACCATAAGAGTTTGAAAAACTTGAACTTTAAACCTACCTGAGGACCGCCTGCCACAGTGAAGTAGAGGCTATTAATCGGATGGTCGGCTATCACCATTTTTTCTGTAGGACCAACCAAATTCGAGATCGTCATGCTTGCCTTACTCGTAGTTGAATGCAAGTATTGAGATACTGCCTGCAGTACCATTGAGGATCAAATTTTATCTGTTAAGTTTGGAAAATGTATTCTTCTAGTGCAACAAATTTTGGCGGGTGCTGGTCTTCAAATTTCTCAAATCATTGTTGGCAGTTAGGACATGAGAGTTTGGAAACCATCTGTTAATGGAATTTTCACAGTCAAATCGGCTTCTGAAGCAGTGCGGAAGAAAAACTCAAAAGTCACTTGGGACAAATGGGTGTGGAACAAATGTACTCAACCTAGACAAGAGGCTATAGCTTGGAAGCTCGTTCATGGAGATATTCCTACGGACGACCAGCTGCAGAAGCGAGGCATTCAGATGGCATCTCGGTGTGGTCTATGTAAGAGCAGCTAAGAATCTGCTCATCACCATTTTTTTTACAACTGTGGGGTGTCCATGAAAATATGGAATCAGTTAACGTCTTGGTTTTCGATGTCACAGATCTTGGGACGGGCTGAATGAGTTGATCAGTTTGAGCAAACATCGCAATCCCATCATTAAAGATCTATGGAACACATGCAGCAGTGGACTCTAGCTTGCATGGAATTTGGTCCACTAGGAGCCCCGTCATTTGGTATAACATAGGTTGCAATGAGGGGGAGGTGCTACGGAAGATTTGCCAAGACATTAAGGATGCAGGCTACCATTCAACTAAATGTATGCAAAACTCTATTGCTGACCTTATGGTGTTAAGAAATTTTGGTATAGGGACAAAACCGAGGAAAGCCCCTAATATCAAAGAATGTTCTTGGGCTGCTCTTCCTCTAGGGACTGTCAAGATCAACTGTGACGGTGCAGCAAGGGGCAATCCTGGCAAATTAAAAGAGGGTTAGATGCGGTGTTTAGAAACCATGAAGGCATGCATTGTCTTGGGGGTGCTAAGTGGCGGCTTGGGTGTTGTTACCAACTTTGTTGCTGAATGTGAAGCCATCATCCATGGAGCCACTTGGGTTAATCTAAATTAATGGTTGGAACAAGATTTGGTTAGAATCAGATTCCGAATCGGCTACCAGAGCATTCATCAAGAATGAAGTTCCTTGGGTCATGAAAGCTAGATGGTAGACAATCAGGTCTGAATTCTCTTGAATTCGTATTAGTACTACATGGAGGGAAGTTAATTTTAGTGCTGATTGTTCAGCAAACAAGGGTTTCTGTTGATGATGCGGAGGTTCTTTGGTGGGATGGTAGGCAAGACTTTCTCAAATCTATAGAGGAACCGAACAGACTGTACTACAGGTTAATTGCTTTGTAACCTTTGGGACTAGTGCCACAGATGATTGATGGTTGTTGGGGTGCCAACTTTGTTGGGATGCCTTCATCCATTGTGATGCGATCCCACCCCCTGCTTTTTTGTTTATGGAATTTTTCCTTCTTTAATAAAATCTTTACTTAGAAAAAAAAAAAGGGTATAAACTGATTAATTAATCACTGACCTGAGGACCTTTTAGCATCCCCACCATTCTCAGTAGTGCACCATTGAGATAAATGCCCATTGAGTTTCTGTTTCTCTTTATTGTTTTCTTTGCATCGAAAATGAACTTTAAGGGATCTATCTTTTCTCCATCACTATATGAAGGGACTGATACGTGGATAAAGGAAAATTGGTTTCCCCACATATCTTTCTCTATCATTTCCTCGACGCTCCGATACCCTTTCAGCATCCTGGTGTTCAACAGCACCATTGCGGTCTTGCGCGAGCCATTGGAAATTTGATCCATGGCATGGGTGTACAAATGGATCCCATAAAATACTATCCCAACCATAACATCATTCACAGACTGTTGAAATTAAATTAAGGAAAAAAAAAAAGGAAATTAGTGAATTTATTTGGTTTGTTTTCTTTGCCATGAGATATGGAAAACCAAAATAAAAATTGGACAGCCCAATTTTTTGAAAGAATAAAAATAAAAGGGTTTGTGAGAGTACTTACTCCTCCAATATGGGACTTAACTCGCCGAATGTCATCCAGAGAGAACGTAACTGATGTGATGCTAATGGGCATATTTTCTACTTGGGGAGTTCCGGATCGGATCGCCGAGTGAGAGTCTTCCATTAACGTACTCTGAAGAACACTCCAAAAAAAATCAGAAGCAGTGTTCAAGCACCCAGAAACGAGGCTTAAAACTCCCTTGGAAAGGTTCATATCTTCATAGGATTTTGAGGAAGAAGAAGATGAGGTAGGGAAAGTGAGAGGAAGAGAAGGATCATCTGCCCTTTTAAGGCAAGAAAACAGTGCACCCATGAGCGAAAAGCCGTCTCCGAGCGAATGGTGCATCTTGAGTACTAATGATCCAGCCGCATTGCGTGTTGAGTACTTGAATATGTGCACTTCCCACAAGGGCCTGTTCTCAGGAAGCTGATCCAAGGCAATCTTTGCTAGATACTCTTCAAAGTGTTTTTCATACGTTTCAGGAGATAAGCTCTCAGGGAAGGTAGGGATGACAACATGGTCTTCGAACCGAACCTCGACCTTCTTCCACCACTGGACACCTTTATTATCTGTAACAGTAATGCAGGAGAAGTGCTTGTTGACTGGCAAAAAATCACTCCTGAGCGCTGCCATGATTTTAGATTGATCGATGGGAATCTCAGACTCACAAACGCCTATAATGCGAAGAGAGAGGACGGAGGTGTTGATGCACTGCGATGATAGACTCATAGGCTCAAGCCCTTCTACTTCATCTCTTACTCCTCCAATTGCTTGTCGTGATGATTGGTACATGGAAGTCATTATTTCTTTCTTAACTGCGTCCAAGCGGCTAAGGATATTTCTTGACTGTGTCCGTTCAATCGGCTAAATAACTAAAAGCTGAAGTTGTTGACAGTAGACAGGAGAAAAAGTTTAATGGGGGACCGCCCAAAATGTCCACAAGGCGGACTTAGCTAGCCTGGTATGTAGGTCAACCTCAGGATGGCCCAATTAAACATCCATATGGTCAGTGGTCTCTAAAAATCTTCCAAGTGGCTCATATTGTGGTCCGTAATCAACGTTGATGACAGAAATCCATCATCAAAGTTCTACTTCGTTGCAGACCGTCTACCAAACTTATTCTCGACAAAGGTATGGTCTTATCAATTGGCCATCTTCATTTTGTTTGCTGGAGTCGGACAACGGAAAATCTAAACTAAGGGCAATTATTTGTGATTATGTGGAGAGCATAAAAATGCACAACCTGGCACACTCTTTCGGAACCACTCACCCATGATTGGCTTTTTCCTACACCAAAAATCAGTTTAATTGGTGATCTGTAGCCATTCGATCGAACAGAGCGCCCAAAAAATTACTCAGAATCCAAAGGTTAAAAATCACCCCATGGAAAATATTGTAATTATTCAATAGCCATATATCGATCACCAGCCAGGCTGATTTTAATGTATATATAGGTCTATCAAGGGTGGGCCAATCATTCATGGGTCAGTGGGCCCAAAACGAGTGTCTCACATGGTGCACATATCCTCCCTACGATGCCCCGGGAAGATTTTGCCTCCGGCTAAAATTTTCTGACACTAATCATGGCTTGTATCATATAGTTATCAATCAATTCAGCCTATTAGAAACGTTCTTGCATAATTTGGGTCTGTCATTCAAAAGTTGTTAAATAATTTTGCAAAAAGAAAAGGAAAATAAAATAAAAATGAAATTAAAACCAAGGTTTAAAGGAGGCCATTTTAACGGTTAAACTGACTGGGGGCGTTACCGTTTAAACCGTTTAAACGGATTGAAACGGTCAGGGGCAAAAATGGTAAAAAAATAGAATTAAACGGAAAAAGTGGCGCTGAAATTCAAATTTTGAAATTTGAAAATTAAAAAAAAATGGAATTTAACGGATTGAAACGGATTTTAACGGAATTAAACGGTTTTAACGGCTGTTTTTTTCACAAATTTTTTTGAAATTAAACGGCTGTTTAAACGATTTTAACGGCCGTTTTTTTCAAAACGATAAAACAGGTTTAAACGGAAACGGGCTTGGGGCACCGTTTAAACGGCCGTTTTTAAAACCATGATTAAAACTAATGATTTTGCAACTTTTGCATTAAAAATTCTTTTTTTAAAAACTTGTAGTCTATGTTTCCTTGTGATGTCGAGTGTGTTCCAAATTAAATGGAGCAAAGATCACAAAGAAGGGAGAAGTAAGGCTTCAACGAATCCGATTACTAACGAGAATCACAACATTCCGCACAGACCCTTGTTTTTTATTTTTTATTTTTTGCTAAGTGAAATTGGTATTAAAGAAAAGAAAAGCTGTACAAAAACATGGTAAGGCTGGTCACGAGGCCCTACAACATCCCAACTAGGTTGGCACCTTGCCAACCCGAGACCTCGACCCAAAGTGAAGACAAAATTGATGAGAACCTGTAGTATAATGCATGAGGATCCTCTATTTTATAGAGTAAAGGAGGTCGCTCTACAAATGAAACAGAGATTCCTTCATCTAGATTAGAACCATGATTAGCAAGGATATCAGCCGCAAAATTGGTTTCCCTCCAAGTTGAGGTAATGAAAACGTGAGTGGTGTTCTTGATCACGTTTTCCCATTGCGCTTTCATTTGCCAAGGGATCTTCCTCTACTTGAAAGGAAGGACCGCTAGTTTCGAATCTGATTCAATCCATAGCTTCTTCCACCCCTTGTTAGTGGCCCACGCCACACCTTCTACAATTGCTCAACATTCCGCCATGAAATTGGTGGTTGAAATTTCACCGGTCTGTTCTCTTTAACTCAATATACTTAAAAGGGGGGTTGATTAGGTATTTAAAATTAATTATACCTACACAGTTTTACTGGATGATGGTAAGAGAATAAAATCGTATGTCTAAGTTGTTTGATAAAAGATTATCACAACCGACTTAAATCGAATATACCTCCGTGGTATATTTTTCTTTTCGTCGTTTGATCTAATCAGAATATATTGTGGAATACAAACAAATAATCACACAAGACAAGAGATTTTATGTGGAAACCTTAGCCAAGGAAAAACCACGGGACCACGTCCAGACGGAACGTATCACTAACTGAAAAGTTAAACAAAACAAAGGTTACCTACGCAGCACCGTTGCAAATACAGCTTCCAACCTTAGTTAAGGCCTACTGCCGATGCATCCACATCATCTGAATCAACGCTACGAATCCACGCGCGCCCTTCCAGTCAAGAAGCCTTGTCTGCTTGTTCAGTTTGGTACACCCCAAACCTACCATCGATCGGCTCCTCCGATCTTAATTCTCAACACTCTCGCATTTGCAGAAGGTGAAGGATTCAGTACACCCTGAACCTTAAGTTGCTCAAATGGTGTTGAGTCATACTGGTACTCTTAGGCTACTAGATCAAATATAGAAGTAGAAGACCTAAGCTGAGGAAATGATCAAGCTCTTAGCTTTGATCAAAAAGAGAACAAGCTCACAAGATGTGAATAGAAAATAAGCTTCTTGCTCTTCGAATGGATACTCTAATAAATATAACATTTTTTTCTCTCTTGAAGATTGAGTCACTCTGTGTCTCTGTGTATATTTAGAGAAGGCATAGAAGGCTTCAATTTATAGAATTCCAAGACCCTGAGTCGTGTGGAACGTGGGATGATGGAACCAAGAATTTTAGATTTGAGAATGACCAATTCTATGCATGGTCCAATCGATTGTACACTTAGTCCAATCGATTGGGCTCAATAAGATTTCTGTTCCGAAGGTACCAATCGATTACACAGGGTTCTCTAATCGATTTGACTCAGAAAAGTTTCTGTCCCGAAGACTCTAATCGATTTCACAAAGTCTCCAATCGATTTGACTCAGATAAGTTTCTGTCCTGAAGACTCCAATCGATTTCACAGAGTCTCCAATCGATTTGACTCGGATAAGTTTCTGTTCCGAAGGCTCCAATCGATTGGGTTGAAATAAGTTTCTGCTTCGTAGTTTCCAATCGATTACACATAGTCTCCAATTGATTGGGAATAAGTGTTCAATTGATTGGACTATCCCATTAGTCAATTTAATTGACTTAGACTCGGGTCTATCCAATGACTAAGTTTGACCATTATATTTTTGTTCATTTTAACCAACTCCTATGGCCACTAAGTCACTTACCTTCCTAATCGAGCGTACACGATCGTTAACTGACAAAACGACAGTTACTCAGATGACTCTTGTCATCAACCGTCTGATTCTTGCTTTCTCTGTCTTTTAGTCTTCACGTAGTTGGCGAAGTATGCGTACCACGACATCTTCACACTACACTAGTGCTCGTAGAAATGGTTACAAGAATGTTTTTATGTCAAACGGAATCTTTGCCAAATTGAATATGAAAATATTTCTTACAGTGGTAATTCCCAATCCTTTGTTGAGACCTCCCTAGAAAGATCCTAGACGGTCCCTGAAAATTACCCATAGACCTCCTCTACAGGGATTGCCTCGAGTTGCCCCATCACAATTCATCTTAATGTAATTTGGAAGAGGAACCTGCCACACACATTTTCTGATTTTAGGCGCCCTCCCTGGTTTGCATCCCACCCCAACAGATGTGAGGATGGATAGATCATAACACGAATTGAACATAGTGCCCGTACAGAGTTTCCCAGCATGTTTAATTGCATGAATAATTCTTCTTTTGGTTCATTCCCAATCTGGGACTCTGTCTTCAAATACGATCCCGTTTCCAGCCCCCCATATGAAATTTGCCGTGTTAACCACTACCGCGCTCCAAAGGTCTTTTAAGATGGGGCTAAGTTGCTTGCACCAAGAGAAAGCTTCTTTGAAAGACCCGATATGATGATTTGAACTGAAAATCTTCTTAATCCATAGCCACATAGATTTGGTTGTTGTACATCCCCAAAGCAAATGGTCGAGAGATTCTTCTTCGTTGTGACACATATAGCACCTCGAGGCCATTGTAATGCCTTTCTTCTCAAGGACCATGTCTGTTGCCGCACACCCTTGCATCAACTTCCATCCATTAGCTGAAGATCTAGGATGGTTAGATTTCCTCCATAGCCATTTCTCCCACCAGACCTTTTCTCCTTTGCTTCTGACGGTGTTATAACCTGATTTAACCATGAACTTCCCATTGACATTGGGCGTCCAGATTCTCTGATTCTGCAAGCGCGAGTTCGGCATAGGCATGCTGTGAATGCTACAAAGTTGAAAAACCTGACCTACCACTTGGGGTATATCCCATCTACCATCTTTTATTATCGAAGAAAGTTTGGAATGACACTGCTTCCAGCTACAATTGTCAACTTCTACGTACCATCTCTCGAATGCCCTTTTGCCTCCCCAATTATCCCTCCATATGTCAATATTATCACCATTCCCCACAAGCCACCCAAGATTGGGTTCCATGTCTTTCAAGGCCCTTTTGATCCCTTGCCAAATGGATGATTTCTTATAATGACTAACCATATCTCCAGATTTGTTGAAGAATTTTATTTTCAAGGATCTACCAAGCTCTACCTCCTCCATGAGAGTACTCCATGCAATCTTCATGAGAAGCTCCGAGTTGATGTCCTATAGCCGCCTAAGATTGATGCCACCTTCTTTAACCGGCTTGCAACAGTTCTCTCACTTGATCGTTACTAACTTCCTTACCAATGGATCCCCTGACTATATGAAATTTCGGATGTAGCTTTCACAATCCTTGTTGATTGCTGCTAGCCATTTGTAGATGGACATGTTGTAAATGGGCATGCTATTAAGGATCATTTTGGCTAGGACCACTCTTCCTTGGAAGGATAGCATCTTTCCCGCCCAATTGCTAGCTTTTCGCCTAATATTTTCATTTATCGTGTGAAATGTAGCCTTCATAGGATGCCCTTGGATCAAAGGAACTCCTAGATATTTGTCAGGGAGTTTACCAGCCTTCATGCCTAAGAGATTTTCTATCTTTCGGGTTCGGGAACTCCCAATGTGGTCCATGAATAACTTGCTCTTATGAAGATTGATACTTTGCCCCACAGCTGCCTGGTATCTGCAAAGTAATTCAGACAACTTTTGTAAACTTCTATTTTTGCCATTAGAGAAAATGAAAATATCATGTGCAAAAAGAAGGTGAGAAGGACCATATGCATTATGGCTCATAGCTTTGACAAGACCAAGCTCTCAGATGATTAATACCTCTACTCAAGACATCTTCTGCTAACGCAAATAGAAGGGGAGACAGGGGTCTCCTTGTCGAAGCCCACGACCCACCGGAAAGTACCTGCACCTCCATTGATGAGGATGGAAATATGAGCACTGCCGATGAGAGTGGATACCCATCCACACCATTTATCAGAAAACCCAAACTTGGTCAAAACTTGATCAAGAAAATCCCAGCTAATAGTATCATAGGCTTGGGAAATGTCCACCTTGATCCCAACATTACCTCACTTGTGCTTGTTCCTCATCTCGTTCTTTGGATAAAGCCACTCTGTTCTTTGGATACAATTTCCCCCATGAGCCCACTCAATCTCGTGGCCATAATCTTAGTTATAGCTTTAAAGATAAAGTGGTCAAGGCAAATCGGTCTGAACTGGTTAAGCTTGCTAGGATTGGAGTCCTTTGGTATAAGCACAATGAAATTTTAATTCAAACTCCTAGGGAGATATGAAACTTCAAAGAAATTTCGAATGGCTTTGCAAACATCATCTTCGACAATGGGCCAGCAAACCTGATAGAATGCTCCTTGGAAACCATCATCTTCGACAATGGGCCAACACCCAAGCTTTGTTGAAGCGGAAAGGAATGTTGGGTCTCAGAATCCTCTCACTCCAACCAATTAAGGGGGAATGATCTGAGGATGCTCTAGCCAAAACTCTGTAACTCCATCCCTGATATTAAGTTCTCCAAGCTGAATTAAAAAAAGCTCTGTCAATCTTGCTCATAATTCTCCTACAACATTGCTGCTTGTTGCATCACGTGAACTTAAGACCTGTGGAAGCACTAGCAATCAGGCAAGTATCGACCATGGCTTGGAATTCCTCCATGGCTAACTACAAAGGCATTCTCCCTCCTTTTTTGTCTTCTACTTTGAGAATTGCATTGAAATCTCCTAGGATCAGCCATGGATCTCTAGCAATCAAAGATTCTAAGTCGACCCACAGATTGACTCTAGTCTTTCTAAGACAGTTAGCATGAACAAATGAAATTTGATTGTTGTTGCAAGAGACTATAATATGCTGATCTGATCTAGCCACCACAGTCAAGAAAGTGTCTTTTCTCTAGAAAACCCATAGGTTACCCAATCTATTCTCAGAATCATTGTGGATGATATTGGAGTTGACGTCTAGAAGACCCAACCTCCTAATGGCCTTATCAGATGGCTTGACCATCAGTTCTGCAATGCAAATAATCTCCTGAACATGTTTCTGAGCAAGGTCTTTGAGGTAAGCAATGGTCCTGATTTTACTCACCCCCTTTGCATTCTAGAACATAACCTTCATCATTTACTACCCTGCCCCTTTGGTTCTGGCCCTAGTGACGGGTTTATCCAGAACCAGACTCAGCTTCTTGAATTTTCTTCTTGTTTTGATAGACCATCTGTCTCCCTGATCATTATCTTCTTCTTCACATGCTGTAGTCTCTTCCTTAGCTGTGGGTTGAATGGGGCTGGTTTGCTCTTCTTCAATCATCACTTCCTCATCTCCCCATTTCCTGTTACTCAAAATAATACCAGCTTCCTGGTCCACACGTAAGCAATAAGGAGATATTTTGTTAGGTTGGATTTGAGTTTCTGGGACCAATACCTCATCTGATAGAGCTCCAAAAGAGTTGGATAGTTGGGTATGGTTTTGTTGTCCCTCCTCTAGTTTATCCTCCACCATAATTGAGACAACTTGCCTGTGTTGGCTGATGCCCTCGTTGGGGGACTTCTGCTGCTTTTGGGCCTGATCAGTATCGAGTTCCTCTATGTTATCAGGAGGTTCAAGTTCCATCAGTGGATCTTCCATTGCATCTGGATTGGCCCTCCTAGATTCATTGGATGGAAGGTCTCCTTCCTTCTTACCTCAGATGTGCCTTGCTTTGCATCTGCTAGCTTTCTAGATTTATTTCTACGATTTCTTCACCTTCTTCCTTTGGCTTGATTGGTAATTTTTTCTGCCCCTTTCTCTGGGCTATTTTCACAAACACCTGTTGTGGTCTCCTCATTACATTTGTTCAGCACCCCCTTAATGGCCCTGCACTCCGTAACAAGGTGGTTGATATTCACTCAAAAAGTGTTTATTTTAAGCAATTATCCTTTTAGCGTTATCGCACTCTCCTACGAAAAACTGTTCTATTTATCAATATTTCTACGTAAGATTTTCCTCCATTGCGTAAGATACACTTTTCTTGATAAAATGAGCTATTTGCATGAATTAAACACATTCTCAGAAGTTTAAATATTAAGTTGTTCTGATTCAAGTCTCATTACGCACTTTTCGTTATCACAAGAAACCCAATTAGAAGATATTAATGGAATGCGGGCTCACAATCAACCTACAATGCCTTTGATAAAAGCATAGAGAGCCAGTAGACTTAGACAAGAAGATGTAGGCCAAAGACGAGAAGAGCTGGATGATTGAAAGCCTGAGAGATTACTAAGAGAGAAGCAGAATCAAGCCTTCAAAGAAGAGACTGAGGAGATTAAGGCTTATCAACTAACACAAGATGAGGACTTGCTCAGTTGGTCAAGCATGAAGAAGACCAAGTCAAAAGACCAGGGTTCAAGACCTCTACTAGCATTTTCTCTTTATTTTGTAATATTTTCTCTCTCCCCTCTCTCTAAATCCTCATTCTCTTTCTACTCTCAATATCAATCATCCGATCTTCTCTCTTCCCGCAATCACTCTATCCTATGGCCTATATTGGCCGATCTCCATCGTCCGATAATCCATTCGATCATCACCACCAATTTCTACCGTCTGATCGCCAGCAGATCATCCACCCTATCATCCATTCCACCATGTTAGAATCCAATGGCCCTCATCATTCCCTGTTCAAATCATATGGGCCATGGAAAAACTAAAATATGCCCAGTATCATTGACCCACATCTATGGCCACTCTCAAAATGGCATGTGATGGTTGTGAGAGCATTTTTTGGAAACAATTCTATGAGGGTATTAGACATGGTTATAAATGGCATCTTTTTAAAAGAGAGAAATTGTTTTGGGAAGAAAAGATCTTTGAAAATACTTAGAAAATATATTTTTGGAGAGTTGAGGGTGGCTTTTGAAAACTTTCAACGGCAGAATTTATTTTGGAAATTAAAATTAGGGAGAAACTGTGGGTTTCTACTAGAGGAGATTGACCGTATAAAGAAAAAGGAAAGAAGGGGAGGACCCCCACGTTCTTATTAAAGAAAAGAAACCCTAGAGGACCGTTCCCTTCCACTCTCTTCATTTTACTTCTCCCACGACCTTAACCCTAGCCGTCCTCACCTTTCTTCTGGATTCTCTCATTCTACTTCCCAGCCGTCAACCTCTCTTCACGTTTTCCCTCTTCTTCTCTGAATAAAAAAATGGTCCTCTCTCTTTCTCTTGCTGAAAGAGAAGGAATAAAAAAAAAGAGAAAGAAAGAAGGAGAAGAAGAAGAAGAACAGGGGAGGGGCGATCGTTGGAGATCCTGCCTGCAAAACAAGCAAGGTCCACCATGATCTCTCACCCTCTCAAAGTGATCTCTCTCTCTCAGCTGCCTCTCACCTCCTCCTCTTGAGCAGCCGACAACCTTGCTGTCGTGCATCTTCTCTCCTTCACTACCGTTTGCTACACCATGGCAGAACCAAGGAAGTCTGAACCACATCCTGGCCCACTTCATCACCGGAGCAGTTTCCTCTTGGCCGCCTTCTTGCACCGCCTCCTTGCTGCTAAAACTTTTGAGTAACAACCAGAAATCCAGCGCCTTCAGTCTCCACAGCTTCACCAAGTTGCAAATCTGCATCATCGACATCATCCTTACGGACAACCATCCACATGCTGTCCGTTCTGCACAACTCCCATTTCAGTCCAGCCATCAAACCATCATCTCCATTTTCTGCAGATTGCATGGCCTGCAACTTCCACCAATGTTCTCCTTTTCACCTTCTTCTTCCTCTTGAAGAACAGAAGCAACCCATGGTTGCTGCGTTTGTGCAACCCTCTAGCCGCGCTCTCCACTACCATACCCACGTGCTGCACTTACTCCTCATAGTAAAGACCACCACCTACAACTTTGGATCGCTGCTAGCCCCTCTCTTGCACCATCCATCATCGGGCGCACTTCGCTCCACCATGTGCACCATCATCTCATGAACATCACTTCCTTTTTCCCTCGAACATATACCATGTTAGGTAAGTGTCCATGGTGAGATTCTTCACCTTTTCTATCTTATTTTCTAGTTCTCTCTCTAGGTTCTTCACTTTCTCTCTCAAATTCTCTCTCTCTCTCTCTACTTTTAGTTCTCTTTCTCTCACTAGTTTCTCTCTCTAAAATTTTCTTTAGTTTCTTTGTGCTTTGTTTGTTCATGCTTTATTTTTATTTTCTTTCTAAGCATTGTAAACAAACTTAGTTTGATTTGAATGAATATTTGGGTTTCGATTAAAGAATGCTTTTGAATTTTGTTATGGTATGAATGACAATTTCTCTCTCTATAATCAATCATGTTTTAATCGATCTATCTTTCTCACCCCTCCATCACCAATTTCTAGATAGAATCCGTCATTTTATGTTCTTTAGTTGCACTAACTAACCCCGAGTGCGGACGATATCCGACACAAAACCATTGTGCAAAGAATTGTTATATTTTACAGGAATAAGTCACAGAAATTACAAATTTGTTGACTCTAGGATTCCGATCCAACGACACGGAAAAACCCTAGTTTCAGTGGCCAACCATCTTGCAATGGTTGCAGTATTTTGGAAGCTTGCCCAGCATAACTGTCTGCCAGAAGTCAAAATCCTTAACTTCAACAAGGATTTTATTAGGAATCTTCAGAGCTAGGTCGATGTCGACTAAGACACTAACTTGATATCCCGCCTCCCTGTTGATGGTTTTAGCATCTACCTGAACTGGCATTCCCAAAGCTTTCCCCATCGACATCAGTATTGCCGGTTCCCAGAACTCAAGAGCCAGCCTTGGAAACCTCACCCATACCAGAGCATGCTTATTACGTTGAGTTCCAGGATTAAAGTTGGGAGTCAACTGACTTAGCCTCATCATCTGTTTCTCAATGATCCAGGGACCTCCTGTCCAAATGGTCTTCAGATCAGCTTCATTGTCTAATCTTATCATGAAATACCCTTTACCTAGAGGAATTATTCTACAATCACCAGCGGTTCTCCATAGAGTTTTTACTTGATTTCTCACCGTTTGCAGGTCGACTTTCTGGAAGTCAAGTCTCCCAATAAGGCAGTGTTTACAGAAGTCTAAACCCTTTTCGTAGGCTGCGATTGGAACTTTAATAGAGGGGTAATCTCCTCTCCTGCCTGGAACCGGTAGATCTGCGATATCCACTGGTGGAGGGTTTGGTTTCTTTACAATATCTACAAAAGAGCTTGGGTTTTAGTCCAAATATATGCTCTTGCAGGACCACCTGTGGGTCCCCCTTGTTGAATTCAAAAGAAACACCAAAAACTATGAGAAAATAAACAAGAGAAATCTCTTTTTAATTCATCTTAAAATCAATCAATGACTCGTCCCTATTACAACCCTTATTTTTATAAACTAAAAACTTTGAATAGCTCAATATAGTAAAATTACTAAAAATATAAAGTTTTTATTTTCGACTAAAACTCTCCTACTAATCTTAAAATTGTTAACAAATGCCATCTAAAACAAATTATAACCTAATAGACATATTCTAAAACACAAAGCAAACAACAGTTGTTAAAAAAATAACTTTTAAACTATGATTTGACATTTTTTTATCTTTTTTTGCCTAAAAATGGTGGTAATGATGTGAGTTTTTAAGTCCGTAGAGCTCGTCTAGACGATCGTGTGCATATGCAATAATAGCAATTCTAAGTTACGATCACAAAGTCATGGCTGTTTGACATTAAGGTGTGGACTGGCCTTATTTTGATCCAACTGCTCCAAGTAATCATCCACTAATTACACTACATCCTCCTTCCCCGGTTGGATAGAATTCACCCTTTAATTCAAAGCTTCATCATTAGAATTGTCCCCATGATAGTATGAGGTGTTTCACACAAAATGGAAATTCAAAAAAATAAAGTAGTCAAAATTGAAAATCATTTTGTTTTGGTATGATTTGGTCACATTGAGTAGGGTGAAGGCCATCATTATAACAAGCGAATAAACTGGAATATCACAGATAAAGCCCACGAGTTATTATGGGTCCTTAGGTTAATCCGACCATCTCTTAGTGATTAGAAGTTCATATCTACTTTAAGAGACCGACCCTCTAGTCATTTGTCAGAATTTACATGCACTCAAAATCACCATATGCTAGAACTTCTTTAATGAGGAGTTAGTGACTTGGACTCTATCTTGAATTGTTGGAATAAATGACTGAAATCGTAAATAACTAATGCTTGATTAATCTTGAGTTTGATGCTTTAATGAATTATGCGACAATTCTTTTTATTTTATTTTCTGGTTCAAATTTTAATTTTTTTTAAAAAAAAGAAGAAAATTGAAGATTATGGGTCTTGCTTTACAGTTATTATCATGATTTTTCTATACTCCACCTTTCAATCTAAATTGATATTAATGTCACAATTGGGTAGTATATATCCTGAGGCATAAACAAAATAAAAATAAATTATGAATCATTTAAAATATGTGGATATATTTATTGCAAATTAACCCTCACGAGTCAAGCTCGTCCACTAGGGGTAATGTGGATATCCAAGACAAAGGTGAGCCCTTGTGGATGACCAAGACGTAAGCCAATGAGCCACAAAAGCGGTCGATCAAAATGTTAGGCCAAGATGTTGGGCCAACGACGTGGGTCGGTGGACCAAGGCAGTGCACCAAAACTCAAAGTGGATGTCGATCTTATAAATACATGGTAGATAGTTTGATTATTGAAGAATGGAAAAAAAATGTTTCTTAAAAGGTCAAGCAATATTAAAAAAAGGCAACTCAAATGTGGTGGTTTTGATGTTTTGGAAACATAATCAAAGATGGAATAGGATGGTTGAGATTTAAGTGCATGGGAAGGTTTTGATTCTCTAAATGGTATGAACGGTTGGTGGCTGGCAATTGGTATGTTGGTAAGAACAATAAAGGTCATGCTAATAGATTACTAACGGACGTGGGGCCCATGTGCAGATGAGTTAAGAGCTGATTTAATTTTTGGTGAAGACGATCTCCTCACCATGGAGATCACCAAAAATCAGTAATTTTTAAAACTTCTAACCCTATCTAATATGGACCTAAATTTAACGGTGAAAATGTATGGTCCAAAAATTTTCAATTTGACAAGGTTGCAAATGTTGGAATGGGCTGATTATTGTGTGGTTGATACCCATCTCGAGAAGATTTTCATCACCAAAAATTAACAATTAACTCGTCTGCATGTGGTCCCCACGTCCATTAGTCATTCTATGAGTAAGAATAGCATGAGTCATTTGGAAAGGGATGATTTTTCGTGAGGATGGTCTCTATGGTGAGGAGATCAGCCTCACAAAAAATCAAATAATCATTCTGATATTTGTAGACTGGTTTAGAAGTTGAAGAATTATGAACCGTACGTCTATTTTCAGAATGGACTGATTTTTTTGTAGGAGTGATCTATATGGTGAGGGGATCATCCTTACCAAAAATCAGCCATTGATTCATCTTCTATGTGAGTACGCAAAATTGTTGTCCCCCGATCCTAACCCTATATATATATATATATATATATATATGGTGGGATGGAATGACACGTTTACTAATGAAATCTAATAATGGGCTTCGTTGTGGAATATCTATTGAGGAGTTGCTTTACAAATTAAGAGGGAATGAAAGTCAGGTTGACATTTGCAACGAAATCTAATTGGTTACCAAAGATGTGTGGATGGTTTTCAATGAGGAAATTAAGGTGGTTTTATAACATGTGGACGTCTCCAACCCTATAAAGACATCTTCTTTGCACGGCTTGAAGACTTCTTGGACAATGGGTGGGGCTGGATTTCATCTTCACTTTGTCTCCGGACGTTTTGGCTTCTCATCGTGAATCTCACTCTAGCATGGTTCCCTTCTCTCGAGTCATCACTTCTTCTCTTCTTAGCATGGATCTGAGACACGACTCCGGGGGCAGCATCTTCTCTACCTACCTCTCGGTTGGGTGTTCTCTTTTAGATCTCAGATCATCATTACTTTTGGAGAGTTGCATGCATGGGCTGTAGCCTTTTGTTCAATTCTCACCTTCGTTGGTTGGAGCATGGCATCTTCCCTTCTTGCCCTTATTCTATTCTTGTTTTTGCTTTTGTTTTTTGTGGTTTGTTGTTGCATTGTGAAGACAAACGGACCATTAATTGAAGAGATTGACAACCTTGACAATGGTCAGTTGGTTTTCCAGCTAAGGCTAGGGATATTGAAACTTCAATAAATTTACTTTATTGATGCAATTTGCATCTCACCCAATTTTTTTAAAATATTTGCATCTCATGACCCTTTGACCAATATTTTTTAAATGACTATAATGACCTTGGGTGAGATGCAAATATTTTAAAAACATTGGGTGCGATGCAAATTGCATCAATAAAGTAGGGTTTTTTATTTTTTATTTTTTGAGGATTGTGAGCTCAACCTTTTTTTTGAGGATTTTGAACCATAAAAGGAAGGAAAAAAGATGTAACAAGGTATGCCTGAAACATTTTTAAATGCGGAAGCACGATTTTGTTACTCACCACTATCATCTGGGCCCACTGACGGCATGGATATTTATCCCACCCCTTGGTGGTTATACACACCAAAAAGCACCCTGATTGGTAATCTACAACCATTAGATTTTAACTCTTTTTAGCACTTTTTAAGGCGTTCTTATAGCCGTTGAATTCAACCATTTTTTTAGTACTAAAACCAACGGCTAAAAATCATCAAACAAGCTGATTTTTGGTATGAATGTCTACTAAGGGTTGGGCTAAACATCCATGCGGTCAGTGGGCCCATATGGCAGCAGTGACTACCAAATATGCTGCTTCCGCAATTGAAAAGATCTCAGGTATACCTTGTTACATCACGGCCCTAAAAGGAATACACCTTCACAGGTTGTTAAGCACGCTAATGTCCCTCATCAATGATGACGAGGGACCACAATATGAGCCACGTGGTACATTGTCAGAGGTCACTAACGTACGGATGTTGGGCCCATCGCTAGGTGGAGCTACATACCAAATATCAGCCTGATAATTAGTGATTTCAAACCATTGGATCTTTGTACCCCAAATAATGTTCAAATTCTACAGATAAAATCAACCAAGGAAAATGACTCTAATCCAATGCTTAAAAAGTAACAATCAGATTAATTTTTGGTTGGGCTAAAAGCAAATGAAGAAAGGTTTTGAGCTCACAATTCTCAAAAAAAAAAAAAAAATCCTCGAAAAAAGATCTTTTGCTTGTCCCCCTTACTTTATTGATGCAATTTGCATCGCACCCAATGTTTTTAAAATATTTACGTCTCACCCAAGGTCATTATAGTCATTTAAAAAATATTGGTATGTCCGCCTATGGTCAAGGACGTTGACCATGGTCAAAGGGTGAGACACAAATATTTTGAAAACATTGGGTGAGATGCAAATTGCATCAATGAAGGGGGTAAAGCAAAAAGCCCTAAATTTATAGGTAATTCTCAATTAACAATGGAATATTATTGAATTCATATATTTGATTAAGAAGTATGGTTGATATTTTTTCTTTACTGATGATATTTATCTATAAAATTCGTTGATTTAAAGTGATCTCCGAATACTATCAATGCTTAGGATTCCCTGTAATAGGTTAACGAATTCTTTATTGGTTTTAATCGTCAAGTTGATTAAATTACTTATGAGGTTGTAGTTTGGTTTGCCCCCCTTGATTTTTTTCTTTTTTTATGATTTTGCCTACCTTGAACTATTTTTTACTATTTTGCCCCCCCTTGAATAAAATCCTGGCTCTGCCGTTGACCCAACCTATATAAAACTCAAAATATTTGAAATTGAATTTTTTTTTATAAGCAAATTAAGCTTTAATTTCTAATGAGCTCTGGGAATGAAAATACAATTGGAAGGTATTGACCAAGCTCAATCTTCAAATTTTCTTTTTTTAATAACTCTCCATACGATGGGGTTTGGCAAGACCTCTCCTAGATTATTATGCCAACTATAAAGTTACTCCAATTCAATCTATTTCACAAGCCGCATCAAGAATCCTTTTGAAGGCTTTGTTCATGCAAGAAACAAGTAGATGGGAATTAATAAATTCCTTCTCCATTAATGCCACCATCCTCAACTTTCCCATGTAACTCATGATAGATATAAACAGACTCTGCGAATCAAATAACAAAAGATTAATAATAATTGTAAATGGATATTAGCAACCATGAGCAAGAAATGGTCGAAACCAATGTTCATATAGAATAAAATTGGTGTGATAACACCATCGGTAAATTAACATAAGAGGAATGCTATCACACAACCACGTAATGGAGTTGCACAGATGAAAAACCCCAGAAAAAAGACAGGAAAAGTATATATTTAATTCAAAGGTGGGATTTTCGAGGCAATTTTTCTTGTCTTTTTTGGGGTTGCATATGTGCACAACTCCACCAAGAGGTTTATTGGTAGCATAATTCTTAACATAATACACTTACTAAAGAGAAAAAGAAATTAACATTACACCAACTCAATCCCAAGAATTTGATACTTTTACTACTTACTACTTATGTTTTCGTCATTGAAGACTGCTAGAAAGAAGATCAGAATAGTGATATATCAGAAGATTCAAAGTTTTAATTGATCAATATACCATTAGGTTGGTAAGTGACTTAGAGACCATAAAATTTAAGTGGTATAACCTTAATATACCTTGAACTAAGTCATAATATTCAAGGGAGGGGTTTTAGGGGCTTGTAGGGGTATTTATCCTAAAATTGGAGAGTCCAATCAATTGGCCTTGAGCCATATCGATTAGACTTGTGTAGATAGAACAAAAATCAATTTGGTAGTTGCCCAATCGATTGGACTTGCACGAGAATAGTTTTGTAAACTTTGAAAGTGTCCTAATTGCACTCAAACTTTTGTTATTTTCATAAGGTCTTGTTTTACTATAAATATAACTTTTTAGGTTGCAAACAAAAGTCATCTAAGCTAATCTAAAGCATAGAAAAAATCCTAGAGATCCAAGAGCTTCCATTGTTGATTGAAGCTTAAGTTTTGCTCTTAAATATTCAAGATTCTTTGTTCCAAAGCTATACCTTTTGATATTGAGTGGAAGAGAATGTCGTTATCTTTATGGTTGAATATCTTTATTTCTTTGTGTGTTTTATTACCTTCTTTGTTAGTTGTTCATCGTGTGGATTCTGTGTGAACTCGTGTGTGATCGAGTTGGCTGTGATTCGGTGTGGTTTCGGATCAGATTTAAAATCAAACCCTGAAGGCAGTTCGTATGGTTCAAAGTGTGAAGATACAATGAGATGTAGTAAATTGACAGTCGGAGCTTGTGTGGAGTTGGATTCAGTTGTAAGTCATAGCATGGGTAACTGTCTATATCTCTATCTTTCATTAGTATTGTGATTTTGACTAGACATAGTCCTGAGGTTTTTCCAGTTATGTTTTTCTTGTAAAAATCGTGTGCATATTATTTTATTAATTTTATTGTATTATTGGTTGAACAGATTTGTGAAAAATATATCTTTGATATATTTAGATTAAATCTGGTTAGACCACTATGTTTGCTTGCGCTTGAAAATTGCATGTGATAGATCCCATATCACTAACCAAATAGATTTGAATTGGTTAATTTTTAATTGGTAATTATTTTAAATCAAACCTATTCAACCCCCCCCCCCCCCCCCCCACCCCATAGGTTCTATGAATACCATTAACCAGAATCTTTTAATTGGTATCAGAGCGGTTCATTCTGTTAGGATCTAACAACCCGAGTGTGATCCTACTCGATCAATATCTAAGTTAATGAATTTGCAAAGAGGTGGTGGTTCTATCACTTGTCCACTATTATTTGATGGGAATAACTATGCTTGTTGGAAAGCTAGGATGCTAACTTTTCTAAAATATTTTGATGATAGAATTTATATGATAACTATTTTAGGTGAAAAACAACTAATGATAAAATCTATTAATAAGGTATATTAATTGTTAAACATATTGACAAATGGACAAAGGATAAGAACGAACAATCTAACTGGAATAGTAAAGGTCTTAGCGCCATTTCTTTGTGCAGTCGACATTGGTAAATGTCGTCGGATCTCGACGTGTGATACTGTAAAGTAAGCATGGGTATATACTTGAGGTTACCCATGAGGGAACAACCACTGTGAAGATCTCTAAGCTTCAAATGTTTACTTCCAAATTTTGAAATTAAAACAATAGAATGAATGACAATGAAGTATTATCTGATCAATTTTATGATTAATTGTTTGATATTGTTATTTGTTGTTTTAATCTTTGAGAGAGAAATTCTTGAGTCTAAGGTTGTGAGAAAGGTTCTTAGATCTCTACCTGAGAGATTTCAATCTAAGGTCAGCTATAGAAAAGAGTAAAGATATTGATGCTATCAAAATAGATTAATTGGTTAGTTCACTTTAGACTTTTCATCTTAACCTTTGTCAACCTAAGAAAAACAAAAGGATTGCCCTAAGAGTCTCAAAGAATAATGATTTTGATGATGAATCGTGTTTGGATAATGAGATATGGACCTTGTGAAAGACTTTAGAATATACTTACGTAGCAAGAACCAATATATTTAATACACACCCACCCACCCGCCAACCAACCCCCGTAAACATGCAAAATGTTTTCAAGTAAACAAGCAATAACAAGGAAAAGAGTACAAAGCCAAAACCATAAGAGTGAGAAAAACTTGAACTTTAAACCTACCTGAGGACCGCCTGCCACAGTGAAGTAGAGGCTATTAATCGGATGGTCGGCTATCACCATTTTTTCTGTAGGACCAACCAAATTCGAGATCGTCATGCTTGCCTTACTCGAAGTTGAATGCAAGTATTGAGATACTGCCTGCAGTACCATTGAGGACCAAATTTCATTTGTTGAGTTTGGAAAATGCATTATTGAAGTCCAAAGGTATAAACTGATTAATCACTGACCTGAGTACCTTTCAGCATCCCCACCATTCTCAGTAGTGCACCATTGAGATAAATGCCCATTGAGTTTCTATTTCTCTTTATTGTTTTCTTTGCATCAAAAACGAACTTTAAGGGATCTACCATTTCGCCATCGCTATATGAAGGGACTGATACGTGGATAAAGGAAAATTGGTTTCCCCACATATCTTTCTCTAGCATTTCCTCGACGCTCCGATACCCATTCAGCATCCTCGTGTTAAACAGCACCAATGCGGTCTTGCGCGAGCCATTGGAAATTTGATCCATGGCATGGGTGTACAAATGGATCCCATAAAATACTATCCCAACCATAACATCATTCACAGACTGTTGAAAGGAAGAAAAAAACGTGGAAATTAGTGAATATATGGCAATCAAAAATAAAATATTGAATATGGGACGCAAAGAACTTCATGGGAAAATCTTTCGAATGAATCAAAATAAAAATGGTTTGTTACAGAACTTACTCCTCCAGTATGGGACTTAACTCGCCGAATGTCATCTAGAGAGAACGTAACTGATGTGATGTCAATGGGCATATTTTCTACTTGGGGAGTTCCGGATCGGATCGCCGAGTCAGAGTCTTCCATTAACGTACTCCGAAGAAAACCCCAAAAAAAATCAGAAGCAGTGTTCCAGCACCCAGAAACGAGGCTTAAAACTCTCTTGCAAATGTTCATATTTTCATAGGGTTTTGAGGAAGAAGAAGAGGTAGGAAAAGTGAGCGGAAGCGAAGGATCATCTGCCCTTTTAAGGCAAGAAAACAGTGCACCCATGAGCGAAAAGCCGTCTCCGAGCGAATGGTGCATCTTGAGTGCTAATGATCCAGCCGCGTTGCATGTTGGGTACTTGAATATGTGCATTTCCACAAGGGCCTGTTCTCAGGAAGCCGATCCAAGGCTATCTTTGCTAGATACTCTTCAAAGTGTTTTTCGTAGGTTTCAGGAGATAAGCTCTCAGGGAAGGTAGGGATGACAACGTGGTCTTCGAACCGAACCTCGACCTTCTTCCACCACTGGACACCTTTATCGTCTGTAACAATAATGCAGGAGAAGTGCTGGTTGACTGGTAAAAGATCCCTCCTGAGCGCTGCCATGATTTTAGATTGGTCGATCGGAATCTCAGACTCACAAACGCCTATAATGCGAAGAGAGAAGACGGAGGTGTTGATACATTGTGAGGATAGACTCATAGGCTCAAGCCCTTCTACTTCATCTCTTACTCCCCCGCCAAATACTTGTCGTGATTGGTACTTGGAAGTCATTATTTCTTTCTGAACTGTGTCAAAGCGGCTAAGGGTATTTCTTGACTGTGTCCGTTCAATCAGCTAAATAACTTGTAGTATGCATTGTGCAAGATCAATTTATTGGGAGGTAGGTGTGGCGCACCGGTAATGCAACTAAAAGCTGAACAAGTTGTGAACACTTGACAGTAGACAGAAGAAAAAGTTTGGTGGGGGACGGTCCTTGCATATTTGTAACATTAATATCCACAAATGTATATAGGTGCCGATCGACTTTTGGGAGTCATTGCAGATGAGTAGAACTTTAATTACGGACGGTACATGAGTGGATCATATCAACGTTGATGACAGACGTCCATCGTCAAAGTTCTACTCCTTGTAGAGAGTAGGAGGACATCAAACTTATTCTCGACACCGGTATTGTCTTATCAATTCGTCATCTTCGTTTTTTTGCATAAAATTGGACAATTTTTTGTGGTTCAGTGTAGAGCATAAAAATGGAATACATGGAACCATGGTTTTAAATTAAACGGCCGTTTAAACGCTTTAATGGCCGTTTAAACGGTAACGCACCAAGCCATTTCCTTTAAAACCCGTTTAAACACATTTTAAGGTTTTTGAATTAACGGCCGTTAAAACCGTTTAAACAACCGTTAAATTTTGAAAAAAAAAAGTGAAAAAAATGGCCGTTAAATCCCTTTTTTTTTTTTTTTTTTTCAAATTTCAAATTTAAAAATTTGAATTTCAGCGCCATTTTTCCATTAAAATCGTTAAAACCCGTTTAATTCCGTTAAATTTAATTTTTTTTTTCTATTTTCGCCCCTGGCCGTTTAATCTATTTTAACGACAGTTTAAACGGTAACGCCCCCAGTCCGTTTAACCGTTAAAACGGCCTCCTTTAAACCTTGCATGGAACCACTCACCCATGATTAGCTTTTCCCTGCACCAAAAATCATTTTAGTTGGTAATCTGTAGCAATATGACCTGAGCGCCCAAAAAATTTGTCAGAATCCAAAGGTTAAAAATCACCCCACGGAAAATGCTCAAATATATTCAATAGCTATAGATCACCAACCAGGTTGATTTTTAGTGTATAGGTCTATCAAGGGTGGGCCAATCATTCATGGGTTAGTGGGCCCAAAACGAATGTGTCACATTGCGCATTTATACTCCCCACAATGCCACGCGAAGATTTTGCCTCGGGCTAAAATTTTCTGACACTAATGATCAGGACTTGTATCATATAGTTAGCAATTCAGCCTATGAGAAAAGTTACTGCATAATTTGGGTTTGTCATTCCAAAGTTGTTAAATAATTTGGCAAAAAGAAAAGGAAAATAAAATAAAAACTAATAATTTTTAAATTTTTTACGTGTAGTCTATGTTTCCTATTGTGATGTCGGGTGCGTTCCAAACACAGCAAAAGATCACAAAGAAGGGAAAAGTAAGGCTTTGACGAATCCAATTACATACGAGCATCACAACCTTCCACAGACCCTTGGTGAATTCATAAAGAAACACCAAAGTATGTGTAGAAGTCGGTAAATGAATCAAACTATGTAAACTTCACGATAAAAATCGAGTAAGTTTTGAAGTTTTGAAAAATCTAGTGGACATGTTTGAAAAGTCTCTGTTGTCAATCCCAGGAATGCTTAGTTACTTAGCAGTTGATCTTGCTCGTTAGAAGTTCTCTAAAGACCGAAATGTCAACAATCAAGTAGACTTCATCAACAAAGTGAAGAAGAGCAAACGCTGAAGAACACCAACCCAAGTAAAATAGTTCAACTGAAGACAAAGTCAAAGTTCAAGCATAAAGATTTGAAGCACAAATTCAACATACGTTCTCACTTATCGAACATTCAACTTTCAGAATCTCATGATAATCTTACTCGTTTACATCTAAGGGTTCATCGTGCGAAGCTTGCGGTTCTCCAAGACCCTAGATGTCATTTGGACTTAGACTTATTTATTTGAAGGCTAAACTAGCCTTATTGGGAGTTTGTTTTGATTTTTTGGACATGTTGGCGAATGGTTCAACAGACCGGCCGACCGGCTCAGTTGAGCGGTAGACTGGAGTCTTCTAACTCTAAGCAGTTGATCGGCCAAAACCTCGTAGTCGATCGCCCCCAACTGTTGAAAACTTTGTGTTTGACCTGAGCAGTCGACCATAACTCGGACAGAAGTCTGTCTCTAAACAATCGATCGGTCAAAACGTGTGGTCGACCCTCCTTTACCAGATCTCATTTTGACTTTGCAAATTGTGTTAATTTTGGCGCACTTAAGCCATGCAAATGATCTTTTTAGGTCAGTTTCTATTGTTTGGGAATATGCTTATGTATTAGAGCCTAAACCATTCAATACAGAATACCAATCAAGCTCTCTTTGACTCCCATTCTTTCATTGATATCTTGTTTGATTAATATGATCCATACCCGATCCAATAATCCTTCTGATCCAATCCAAAATCCAACAACACTATTACGTTTGATGAAAGGTGGTCAAAAAACTATAAAAAAAAAAAAATTAATAAATAAATAAGAATGAAAGAAAAGATATCTTATCAAATGCGGCAAAAAGGTATTTAAACATATGGAATTCAGATAGCGTCTTTAAAAGATTGGATCAGGGTGCGTCCTTAAACGATCCAAGATCTAGTCAGATTGCAAATTATAGGTCCAAACTAGATCCGATAACACATGCTAGGTCCAGACCTCATGTTATCGGATCAGATCGGGTTATTGGATTGAAACGATCCAGGACAGCCCTAGTCGTGGGTTCAATCCCACTTATGCTAATTAATGACTCTATTTACTTACCTAGTTGGATTGAAAGTCAAACTTAGTTAATGATTTTCTTTTAGTTTTAGTGGATTTTTTAGTCAAAATATGAGATAATAAAAATAAAATTATATTTATTCTTTAATTCTTTATAATTTTTATATTTTAGATTAATAATTACCGCCTTGCTACCACGCGGATAACCAGACAAAGATGTGCGGTTGACGTCAATCATTGACCGTTGGACTCAAGAGAGCCATGGTCCACGAGGCAACAACTATGTACTGACTCGCCGAGTCACCGAGTCGACTTGACCGGATGAGATTTTAAGTCGAGTTGATATTTGAAGTTTTAAAACACTGCTTAATATGATTATCCCTAATGAAAAGTTCGCTGGTCCCGGGGACCTTCAAACTTTGAAGGTTCACCTCCCAAAATGTCTGACACGTACGTCAAGGCATAAACCTAACCCATGTTAAACCGTGGTTAGTTAGTTAAGGGTGGTTAACAACTATGTACTGACTCGCCGAGTCACCGAGTTGACTTGACCGGATGAGATTTTAAGTCGAGTTGATATTTGAAGTTTTAAAACACTGCTTAATATGATTATCCCTAATGAAAAGTTCGCTGGTCCCGGGGACCTTCAAACTTTGAAGGTTCACCTCCCAAAATGTCCAACTCGTACGTCAAGGCATAAACCTAACCCATGTTAAACCGTGGTTAGTTAGTTAAGGGTGGTTAACAAAGGGTACGTGTCAGACATTTTGCGAGGGGACCATCAAAGTGTGAAGGACCCCCGACCAGCGATTCCCCGCCCTGTATTATGAGTTCGGGCATTTGTGCACTATAACGTGTGCATCAAGCGCCCTCCAAGAGCGACCCATGTGATTTTACAAGAGAATATTCAAAAGTTTTATGGGCCCACCTCCACATGTATTAAGACAAAGTTCTCCGGACTTTTATAAGGTGTTGATAGGCCAATAACTTTATCAACCATCTCTTCAAGCAAAACTTTGATGACGGGCCCTGTCATCAAAGGAGATGACAGGGCTGCAGTCCTGAGCACGTGGATTTTGTACGGCTGCTGACCAACTCGGTCTCACCCGAGTAAAAGTTGCCTGACCACCTGTGGCGTGGTATCCTACCCGACCACACACAAGCGGCAAGGGATTTTGTACGGTAGCAAGTCACATCGGCACGAGCCACAAACTCATCCTCTCCTCCTCTGGTTAGCCTACTCAGGTTTGGTGAGAGTAAATGAAAAAAGTGAAAAAAAAAAAGGGTCGTGATGTAACAAGGTATACCTGAGATCTTTTCATTTGCGGAAGCGGCATTTTTGGTAGTCACCACTGCCATCTGGGCCCACTGACCGCATGGATGTTTAGCCCACCCTTTAATAGACATTTATACAAAAAATCAGCATGTTTAATGATTTTTAGCCGTTGGTTTTAGTACTCAAAAAACGGTTGTATTCAACGGCTATAAGAACGCCTTAAATGGTGCTAAAAAGTGTTAAAATCTAATGGTTATAGATGACCAATCAAGGTGTGTTTTGGTATGTATATCCACCAAGGGGTGGGATAAACATCCAAGCGGTCAGTGGGCCCAGATGGCAGCGGTGATTACCAAAAATGCCGCTTCCCCAAATGAACAGTTTCAGGCATACCTTGTTACATCTTTTTCCAAAAAAAAAAAGGTAAAGCAACATAAAGAAGACACGTGGCAATTTCTTATAAGACACTGACTTTAGATGTTTGACCCATGGTTTTAAAAACAGTCGTTTAAACGAAAACGCCCCAAAGCCCGTTTCCATTAAAACCGTTTAAACACGTTTTAACGTATTTGAATTTAACGGCTGTTAAAATCGTTTAAACAGCCGTTAAATTCTGAATGTTAAATTCCATGTTTTTTTTCAAATTTCAAATTTCAAATTTCAAATTTCAAATTTCAAAATTCAAAATTTGAATTTCAGTGCCATTTTTTCCATTAAAATTGGTTAAATTCCGATTTTTGCCCAAGTCCGTTTCAATCCGTTTTAACGGCCGTTTAAACGGTGATGCCCGAGTCCGTTTAACCATTCAAATGGCCTCCTTTAAACTTTGGGTAAAACTAAGGTTTAAAGGAGGCCGTTTTAATGCTATAACACACTGGGGGGCATTACCGTTAAAACGGATTGTAACAGCTAGGCCAACAAAAGAAAAAAAAGGAAAAATGGAATTTAACGGATTTTAACAGAAAAAACAGAAAAAATGGCGCTGAAAGTCAAATTTTAAAATTTGAAATTGAAAATTTCAAAAAATGAAAAAATGGATTTTAACGGCCATTTTTTTTTTCACAAAAATTTCCAAAATTTAACGGCTGTTAAAACGATTTTAACGGAGGTTAAAATGGAAAAAAAAATGGCCATTAAATTCAAATCGTCAAAACAGATTTTAATGATTTTACGGTAACGGGCTTGGGGCGTTACCCTTTAAACGGCTGTTTTTAAAACCATGACTTTGACCCTAGCTAGTAAATTCGCGTATTATACACTTTTAATACACGATTTTTTTGTTTTGAAGGAACATTTAATATTATCGTACAAAATAAAAAATCACGAATTTTAAGATTATACGAATAAAACATGTATTATTCATGTTTAATACATGGATTGCGTGTTTTTTAAATAAAAACATGTTAATTGGCCGTATAAAATGAAAAAATAGATAAAATTCAGGCTTTTTAAGGCTAATCGAATATAAATTTCAACAATGACCGAATTTTTGACCAGATGTTTTTATCCCGAAACCGAATTAAACTCGAACTTTTCTTGTTTCGAATCTTTACCGAATTGCCAACTGGTACGTTAAAAACTGTTAAAACCCGTTTTGACGCTTAGAAATTAATGGCCTTTCTTTGTTTTGACGGCTGTTAAAAATTTTTGTGAAAAAAAGGCCATTATTTCCATTAAATTCTATTTTTTTTGTTTTTCAAAATTTCTAATTTTAAAAATCAGCACCATTTTTTCATTTTTTTTTCGGTTGAATTCGTTAAAATTTGTTTTTTTTTTCATTTTTGCCCATCCGCTACAATCCGTTTTAACGGTAACGCCCCCAGTCTGTTATACCGTTAAAACAGTCTCCTTTAAACCTTGGTTTGGCCAATCCCTAGGTGGAGTAAAACTTCGGTCACAACGCACAATACGAGCCACGTGGCACACTCTCGGTGGACGCTGACCGTATGGATGTTTGGCCAATCAGTAGGTGGACCTACAAACCAGAAATAAACTTGATCAGTGATTTCTAAGCGTTGGATTAAAGTTATTTTCATGGGTCGATTTTTACCGTATGAATTTTGAGCATTATTTGGGTGCAAAGATCGTTGTAAAAGGTAACTGAGCTACTTTACCTTTTTTAATTTTTTTAGGTGAAAAAAGGAAATTACTCTTTTGCTCTCACCAAACCTGAGTAGGTTTACCAGAGGAGGAGAGGATGAGTTTATGGCTCGTGCGGATGCGACTTGCTACTGTACGTAAGCCACGCGGCAAGCACCTTGCTTATGGTTTGGTAGATACCACATCACAGGTGGTCAGGCAAGTTTTACTCGTCTCACCCAACACATACCCAAGGAGAAAAAATTCTGGCAAAAAGCACTCGAGTACACCCTGGGAATGTGGGTGGTGCGACCGAGGTGGTTAACCCGTGCAAAATCCAAGAACTGCGAAGGGGCCTGGTCATCAAAGTTTTACTCTGCCTATTCAATGAATGTCGCTTTGATCTCCTAAAATTTAGCACGGTAGGTCAAGAACAGGTGCTCCAACGCTGTGCTATCTCAATGTTAAATTATAACATATGCTATATCTTGTGCTATATTTGGCACAGGATATAGTTTATGCTATAATTTAGCATATGGTAGCTTTATGGCAGCTTTTTGGGTTTTGATTCTTTGGACCATTTACACCTTTGGATCTTGTACCCCAATTAATGCTCAATATCCTACGGCTAAAATCAGCATATGATTGGCTGATAAGCAGTCCATGTGTCACTTTTTTAGAAGATGCTGACCGTATGGATGTTTGGCCAATCCCTAGGTGGACCTACAAACCAAAAGTCAGCCTGATTAGTGATTTCAAACCTTTCCATGTTGAACCCCAATTATTGTTCAAATTCCCATGTTAAAATCAACGCAAGAAAATGACTCCAATCCAAAATAGGATTGCATCATTGGAGCATGCCGTGCCAAAATAAGCAAAATGGCACCGTAACTGTCTCAAAATATAGAATTGAGAGCCCCTTTTGGCATTATAGGGTTGGGGATGCTCTAACTTAATAAAAATTGATACGACACATTTCCCAAATTTCGTAATTAATCGTCTCTCCATCTACCAATCCCAGCTGTGACTTGTTATAAGGTGTAGATGATGATAACAACGAATGACTGGATGACGGTAGCCGTACAAAAGGGGGGGCTAGGACATTAATTCCGTCCCACTCTATCTCCATTGATCTAGGCAGTGACACTAATGCTTGGGTTGGTAAGCAAGCAACCAGTTATGTAGTGCCAACTCCTAATTTTTTCCTTTCATTTTTAAGTTTAGAGAAAGTTCATCAAAGCAATTGTCCAAGAATCAGCTTGTTTGATCATTTTTAGCCGTTGGTTTTAGTACTATAAAAAAAAAAAATGGTTGAATTGGACGGCAAGAATCCCGCCTTAAAAATTACTAAAATCTAATGGCTCTAGAAATTACCAATCGTGGTGATTTTTGATGTGTATATTCACCAAGGGGTTAGCTAAACATCCATGAGGTCAGCAGCGGTTAGTAACAAAGATAGCGCTAGCTTACGCTATTGGCTAAGCTACAGCTTGTTACCAGACAAAAATATGAGCGGTTGAAGTCATTGACCTTCAAGATTTCGAGCCCGAGCCTGAACCCAACCCGAGGTCGGGCTTGAGAATCCCAGCCCAAGCTCAGCCTGATCGGGTTGATCGGGTTGACTGGGTTTTTCGGGTTGCGACTCCAAAGTCCTACTCCATTTCTCTCTTTGAAGATTGAAATGGAACCAAAGATAAACCCTAACTAGGGGCAGTGCCGTTTTGGCTGCTCTCAAGCGAGAATTATTTGGTAAATAGGGGTAATAACTTGTGCAAGAAGGCATTTTCTCCGAGAATGGAAGGGAGGACGGGGCGGCTAGTGTTCTAATCGATGTAGTTTTCAAGGATCTTACATCTGTTGTAAGATGTAAGATCCTTGAAAACTATAACTGACTACATCAATGCCCCAATTTGGGCATTGATGTCCCGAAATAGATTTCAGTTGTAAGTCTGAAATGCCTAAACCTATAACTGACTACAATTTCTCAACTGGACCTCAGAATTTAACCCCATCTCTTCCAACACATTTGTTTTAACACATTTGAAGTGTTAGAAAAGGTTTGGAGAAATTCTGACATTGTTTGCCCAATTTGGGTGTCGAGGTCCCGAAATGGACTTCACATATAAGTCTTAAATGCCTAAACCTATCACTGACTACAGTTTTTCAATCGGACCTTAGAATTTACTGAGACTTCACATATGACCTCGTTTGCCCGATTTAGGTGTTGAGGTCCCGAAATGAATTTCAATTCTAAATCTGAAATGCCTAAACCTATAACTGACTACAGTTTCTCAAACGGACCTCAGAATTTGACCCTGTCTCTTCCAACAAAAACACATTTGAAGTGTTATAAGAGGTTTCAGGAGATTATATCCTCGTTTGCCTGATTTGGGTGTTGAGGTCTCGAAATGGATTTCAATTCTAAGTCTAAAATGACTAAACCTATAGCTGACTATAGTTTCTCAATCAGACCTCAGAATTTAACCTCGTCTCTTCCAACACATTTGACATGTTGGAAGAGATTTCGGGAGATTTTGTCATCGTTTGTCCGATTTAGGCGTCGAGGTCCCGAAATGGATTTCAGTTCTAAGTCCGAAATGTAGATGTACCTCATCGTCATCCACCAGGTCATCATGCACCGGGTCCTCATCATCAGAATGGCTGGGAGGCTACATGGTGTTCTCGGAATTACAAAGCAAATCCAATATCTGTCTTTGCATCTGAATCTGTAAATCCCTCTGTAGCGTCTCTTCTCTCTCCAGTTGCTGCTGGTCTCGTATCTCCATCTGTTGATTAATAAGAGTCAACTCGTCCTGATGATGAGTCAACTCCTCTTGATGATAAGTCTCGCGCTCTACTATCTGTACTTGCGAAAGTGTCAGCTCATCTTGAAAGGCGGCGTAGTTGCTACTCCGACTGGAGGTACTGAATGTACCAAAGACAGTAATAGGAGTTGGGCCTAAGCCGTAGTCGCGTACACGGCCATGCCTCTCTGGACCCATCACAGCGGTAAAGATGACATCGGGCTCGAGACTAGAAGACTCTCAAGTCTGTGAAAGCTACGTAAATTTGGACTGCATAGAAAACAAATTAATTAGTAGATGACCAACTATATATTATATGTATAATAAGAATCTTACATACAGTTATTTCAGTCGAGCCTTCGTCGACTTGTCACCCATCTTTCCGTGTATGAGTCGTAATAAATAGTTCGACCCGACTCGTTGGAGTACCATCATTACTCCGAATCTACCCTTGCAGAAAACATATGTATTGTTAAAAGTTATAAGTTAAGTTATAATTTCAGCCCATTCTGAAATTTCTAACACCATCAAATGTGGGTTTCAAGGTAATAGTAAAAAATAGACAATCCATAATTCTTCAATTTGCTATGAATATCAGAATGATTTGAATTTTTGTGAGGGTGATCTACTCACCATATAGATCACATCTACAAATTAAAAAATCAGCCCATTCTGAAATTTCTAACACCATCAAATGTGAGTTTCAAGTTAACAATAAAAAATAGACAGTCCATAATTCTTCAACTTGTAAACCATGCTATGAATATCATAATGGTTTGAATTTTTGTGAGGGTGATCTCCTCACCATAGAGACCATCCTCACCAAAAATATCCCATTCCAAAACTTCTAATTTATATATATATCCATGCCCCAGAAGATTTTTTGTGTGGACTCCAATCCAACACTTAGAAATCACTAATCAGGTGAATTTTTGTCTGTATGTTCATCAAGGTACTGGACCTACAGAGCAAACATCAGCTTGATTATTGATTTCTAACCATTGGATCTTTGTACCCAAATAATGTCAAACTCCATGATTAAAAATCTACCCATGAAAATGACTCCAATTCAACTTTTAGAAATCACTAATCAGGCTATTTTTTGTCTGGATGTCTATCTAGGAGTAAAACTTTGCTAACCCTCCACAACTGCCCCCCATAACAGCAAACAATATGAGCCACGTGGCACATTTGTGGAGGATGCTGACTGTATGGATATTAGGCCCATCCCTAATTAAGTGGACCAACAAATTAAAAATCAACATGATTAGTGATTTCTAAGTGTTGGATTGGAGTCATTTCATGGATTGATTTTAACAGTTGAATTTGAGCATTATTTGGGTACTAGGATCCAAAGATTTGAAATCACTATAGTTAAACTCAACCCACAAAATAGCTTCAATCAAACGGTTATAAACCACTAATCAGCTTGATTAATGATTTAAAACCTTGAATCTTTATACCCAAATAATGCTCAGATTGCTACGATTAAAATAACCCACGAAAATACCTTCAATCTAATGGTCAAAAATCACTGATCAGCATGATTAGTGATTAAAACCTTGGATATTTGTAACCAGATAATGGTCAGATTCTCACGGCTAAAATCAACCCACGAAAATAGCTTCAATCAATAGTTAGAAATCACTGATCATCCTGATTAGTGATTTACAACCTTGGATTTTCAACCCAAGGGAACAAGATCTAAAGGTATGAAACCTTGATCAGGTTTCCTGATCGAAAAAAAAAAAAAACACTTACTAGCAAATGGGACACGCGATGCACGACGGGAAACGGCGTTGCGTGGCTGCAACGGAGGCACAGCGTCAGGCGTGGAGGAGGGGCAAGGGGCGACGGAGGAGAGGAGAAGGGGTTTCGGACGACAGGAAAGTAAAAGGGGAAATGAAATGAATTTTGTTTTATAACTTGATTAACTTTTAGCGATGGCCAGCTATTGGTCGCTGCTATAGGTAGACATTAACGATAGCCAGATATCTGACCGCCACTAATTGCACACCTATAGTAGCGGTCAGCAAAAAACCACAGCTAATAGACACCTATAGTGGTGGCTAGTCTCTGGCCGCTGTTAAAAGTCGCTGCTAATAAATGTAATTGTCCCTCCATTTTTTTCCAAGCGTTTAACCAGTGGCCGCCGCTAAAACCCTCTATATCAGTGGTTTTCTACTGACCGCCGCTAAAAGTCTGCCACTAAAAAGCAATTTTCTTGTAGTGTGTAGTGCCAACTCTTAATGTTTTTTTCCTCTATTTTTTAAGTTTAGTGAAAGTTCATCAAAGCAGTTGTCAAAGATTACTAAATCGAGCATGCAACATATGTAGTCTTAAATCTAATCCTAAAAAATTGGGAGGGATGATATATTGACTAAGAGTCAACTTCTTCTTGGCGAGTTGAGCTTTCAAGTTTTAATACATGGCTTCAAATGATTATCCTTAGCATGTATTCTTGGGTTTGGGTCGTGGAGTAACAAGCTACAACTTACGCTCCCATAGCGTAAGCAAGCACCATTTTTGTTGCTCACTACTGCTATCTAGGTCCACTGACCACATGGATGTTTAGCCCACACTTGGTGAATATACACATAAAAAATCACCACGATTAGTAATCTCTAGCCATTAGATTTTAGTAATTTTTAAGGCTTGATTTATCAAATTCAACCATTTTTGAAAAATGAAGCGGGTGTAAGGAATATATCCTTTCTCTATTTGGCATAATTCCGTATGAAATAAACACATTGGAACTGATCATACGAGTGTTAGTAAGGCCTTGAGAATGTCGTGGTATGCATCTTTCATTGACTGCTTGAAAACTAAAAGACGAAGACCGAAGACTCAAAGGATTGAAGAATGATGCATTTGAGGAACCGTTATTTGTCCGTTTAAGATCGTGTCCAATCGCTAGGAAGGTAATTGACTTAATGGCCTTAGAAGTAGGATATTAACTAAAATATTTTGGCTAAAACTTCGGCATAGAACAAGACTCCAGTTCAGGCAATAAGTGGCATTAGGAAACTGAACTGAAGGGAAGTCAATCAATTGTACCCTGTGCAAGAATCGATTAGACCTAATTAAGGAGACAAAACTTCTAAAAAGTCCAATCGATTGGAATCTGAGCAAGAATCGATTGGACCCACAAAGACACAACATCCCGAGAAGTCTGATCGATTGTATTCTGAGCAAGAATAGATTGGACTCACGAAGACAGAACATCCGGAGAAGTCCGATCGATAGGATTATGCAAGAATCGATTGGACACTCAGCCCGATCGATTGGACCGACAAAGAAAGTTTCCAAGTCAAACTCAGATTTCTAGTTTCCCCTCTCCCATCACTTGTTCGACATTAGGGCTTGACTCTTCTATATATAGTCTCCCTTGGCTTATAGAAAACACACACCTACACACTTATACACTCAATTAAAGAGAGTATTTATTAGTATTTGAGTTGTAGCCCATAGAGAGAAAAACCCACTTAGTTTTCTAAATCATCAGAAGTTTTTCTTCTCTCATGATCATTGCTTGAAAGTCTATACTTCATAAGCTTGATTAGAATCCTCTGCCTAGGTTATCATTAGTATCCAACCTAGTAAGCCAGAGAGTACTACGTGTGTCTCATTCATTGTGAGCTACGTTTAGGAGTCAAGGTGTGCTGAATCCTTCGCTTTCGAGGCTGGACCGGCTAGTGAGAATAATAAGATCGGGGTGTACCAGTGGACATTAGGTTTGGGCATACCAAACTGAACAGCTGATAAGGGATCTTGGCTGGAAGGGCGCTCGTGGACTCAACGCGTGGAGCCAAAGTATGTGGACACACCAGCAGTTGGCCAGAGGGTTATATGATGTAGGAACGGTGCTGTGTATGTAACTTCTATATACTCAAAACTTTTCAATTAGTGATACTTTCCGTTTGGACGTGGTCTTGTGGTTTTCCTTGGCTAAGGTTTCCACAATAAAATTGCATGTGTTACTGGTTTGTTGATTTATCTTCCGCACTTTGTTTAGATTAGAACAGTCTTAAAGAAAATATATCCTTGTGATATATTTGATCTATTTGATTGTGATAATCAATATCGTAAATCAAGAGAGAATGCATGCGAAACCAAACTACCCTATCCAGTAAAATGAATTAGGTTGCTATTTAAATCACTAAATTTAAAATACCTATTCAACCCCCCTTCTAGGTATCAAGTTGGAAAGACAAACTTTCAACGGAGAAGATCAATGGGATCACCATGGAGAAGCAGATAAAGACGTTGAATACGACTCATCTTCACCTGCTACGAATGGCTAAGATGGTTAATATAATGTGCAACTACTAGGCTCAGCAACTTGTACTCTTCTAAAAGGTCACTCAACTAGATGTGAGACTTCCAAGAGATCAAGTCTCCACATAGAGTCTACGTAAGCCGATCGTAGTCGACCACAAACTCAAAAGTTCGTGAAAGAAACTCCTTTATAACAGGAGTCCTCTCGACCCGAAGAACCTCGAAGATGAGGTCAGGAGTGACTATAAACAACCTCCCAGATACAAATAGGTCTAGAATGAAAGACCAAAAACATCATGGCACAAGACGTCATGGACATTCACATAAAAGATGCAAACCAAACTAGGGTAGAATGGGTCGTTGTGCTATGTAGCACAAACCCAACATCAAGAATAGAAAATAGAATCCATCAAGGTGCTAGAAAAGTCTCTAATGTGCATGTGGCTCTCACTCATAATCTCTCAGAGCTGAAAATGATCTCGGTAGCGATCCTCGGCCTCATCAGTACAAATATCTAGATATGTATCTCTAGAAGATGAAGATGAAGGAGACGATGGGGGTGGAGCCTGACGAGGAGTGGGAATAGATGATGAACTTCCCCTAGGAACTGTGGTTAGACAGCCACCACGTACAGAAGAGCCTCTGCCACAAGTCTAATGGATGAATGATGGTGAATCTCAGGCTCATAGTATGTAACGCCCCGGGCCCGCACTAGTCGAATATTGTCCGTTCTGGGGTCATCCCCCTCACGGTTTTGTTCTTGGTACGTGCCCTATGGCACGCCCAAAAGGCCTTCAACTAGTTTTAGGTCCGACTTGCCCTTATAGCCCAGTCTCCGGACGCTTCCTTATCCGATGTGGGACTAAACTCATGCACCCACCTGCCATTCCACCCAGTAACCCTGACGTGGCGCACCGGCTAGGCCATGACAATTCACCCCACCCGACAGGATGAGCCGTCCTCGGCTCTGATACCAATTGTAACGCCCCAGGCCTGCACTAGTCGAATATTGTCCGTTCTGGGGTCATCCCCCTCACGGTTTTGTTCTTGGTACGTGCCCTATGGCACGCCCAAAAGGCCTTCAACTAGTTTTAGGTCCGGCTTGCCCTTATAGCCCAGTCTCCGGACGCTTCCTTATCCGATGTGGGACTAAACTCATGCACCCACCTGCCATTCCACCCAGTAACCCTGGCGTGGCGCACCGGCTAGGCCATGACATAGTAGTCCTCTCCAGATGATCCTTGACCATCCATGGGATGTTTCCCTCAATCTCCAGCCATACGAGACGAAGAAAGGAAAAAATGAATAAACAGAGGTGAATCAAATCTCTAAAATGCACGATGCCCATTAGAGACTACGGAGCTCTACGGAGTGGAATTGCAAAAAATGATCAGGAATCGATAAATAAGGGTTATGGATCAATGGGAGGACGGTTAAGAGGAGTGGAAGTCGAAAAGGTGTGAGAAAAATGATTTGAAAAGACGCGCGGACAGCTTTTAAACTTTTGGTCCTACAAGTCCGATCAATCGGGAAAATAATATGATTGATTGGACTATGCTAATCGATCAAGCATGTTAGACCGATCAATTGGAGGACTAGAAAATAGAAAAAAAAAATTTTTTTAACTCATAAAGCCACGTCGACCCAATGCCAACTATACTCCAAGACTTTCATAAATATGTTTTCAATTAAGAAATGAGGTTTCTCATCACAATACTCAGATAAGTAGACAACAAAAATCAAAAACATGCACGGTCTAGTGGATTAATGAATCAAATGCAATGCATGTAGAGTTCATGAGTGATGGGTGTTGATAATTATAGTTCCCTTGGAATTTCAAACCATCTAAATAGTTTGAGAAATAGTCAATCACTAACTTACAATTCTAGACTATTCGTTGGTCAAGTTAGATGAAATACGGGGAGACATTTGAAGTCTACTTAGACCACAAGAGCCTGAAGTACATCTTTGCGCATAAGGAGCTTAACCTACGACAACGACGATGGATGGAATTTCTCCAAGATTACGATTTTTTTCTACACTATCATCCGGGGAAAGCCAACAGAGTGGTAGACGTATTGAGAGGAAGTCCAAGGGACTATGGCTAGCATTGCATTGCAGAAATGGTGATGGATCGACACGCTAGAATATTTTGATCTTCAAGTAGAGTGACGAGATGACCAAGTTTTTCTTTGCAACTTGGTGGCACAATCAACGATCATCCCATGAATTATCGAAGCTTGATAAAAGTATGCGGAGTTAGAAATGATACGAGTAAAAATTGTGAACGATGGAGGATCGAAGGATTGGACCATACAGACAGACGACAGTCAATGGATGAATATGCGTATCAGAGATGACATCGGCTTAGGAGAAGAGATTCTTGCAGAAGCTCATCGATTTAAGTTCACCATAGATCTGGGTGGGACTAAGATGTACCAGGACTTGAGGAGACAATTTTGGTGGAAGGGAATGAAGAGGGACATTGCGACTTTCATTTCAAAGTGCATTACATGTCAACAATTGAAGGTGGAACACCAGCGATCAGCAGGATTACTACAACCCTACCAATAGTCGAGTGGGAATGGGATCACATCACGATGGACTTCGTGATCGACTACCTAAGACCCAACTAGGCTTAGACATTGTTTGCTTAATCATTGATAGATTAGGAAGTCTACACACTTTCTAGTGATAAAATCAACAGACAACGTAACAGCACAAAGAAGGCAAAAGAGTTACGATGATAAATGCAAAAGGCCACTAGAATTCCAAATTGGAGATTGAGTATTTTTTAGAGTTAACCCTAAGGAAAGGAACCATTCAATTTGATAAGAAAGGCAAACTTGTCCCACGATACATTGGATCATTCGAGATCTAAGGTGGGAGATGTTGCATACCAGATCGCCTCCACCATAGCTAGCGGGGATTCACGATGTTTTCCATGTCTCTATCTCCGAAGGCACTAACCAAATTCGACGCACATGATTGGATGGCAGGAGCTACAACTCAGAGAAGATGCAGCCTACGGGGAGCAATCGATACATATACTGGATACTAAGGACAAGTTGTTACGTACCAAGACAATCAAACTAGCTAGTCTAAGATATTACGACAACATCATGACCTGGAGTAGGCAATCTGGGAGTTGGAGTCTGAGATACGGAAAAAATATCCAAACCTATTCGTTACTAGTGGTGGGTTCTAATTTCGAGGATGAAATTCCCTTAAGAGGGGCAAGTTGTAATACCCTGAACTTTTTCAGGGATATTTTCATAAATTACCTATATAGGGATATTTTGGTCATTTTAAAAAATTTTGAACATACATAAAAGTACATTAATTATGTTTATAAAACTTAAGATCAATGAATATCATAACATGTCACATAGAATACAAACTAATAACTGACACTTAGAGTAACTTTCTGACACTTATACAATTTCAATTTATAGTGTATGGTCATTTTATGAACATCCGATAATGTAATTTACATTATAAGATCATAATAAATTTTGAGGTGGTGGGACCATCAAGAGTCCTAATAGATTGAAACTCTCTGGAATTTGTCCTTTTGGACCCTAGTGACATTGAATAATAGGTTAACAATTCTAGAAAAACCAAAACATGCATAATTGACAAGAGTCCTTATTGGACTAGGATTCTTTCGAAACACACTCATTTGACTTCAGAATGACAAACGGACACCTCAGACACAATTGTACACCTTTATAGACCCTAAATATCCAATAATCTCACCAATTTTATTTTTCTAAATTTTAGAGCCCGATCTAGGGTTTCCATGAGTTTCGATTCCCAGTGGCATCATTAAAATGCTTCCAGGAATTTTTTCTAGTTTTTAGACTTTTTGTAATTTTTTATAATTTGGAGGACTTTTCTGCAAATATTGAATAACTTAACTTTTTGATACACCTAGGGTGTTTATAGCCTTTAGTACACCTTATTTAATATTTTTGAACTTAAGTGTACCATAATTCTGATATAGGATAGTATTTGGTGTATAAAAGGACTTATCAGTAATTTAGCAGATAATTGATAATTAATTTAATAAATAATTAATTAACTGATGACAAGTGTCATTCTCGAAGCTAGACACCTATGAGAGAAGTGTAAGATATTTCCAGAACCCTAGTGACACATGGCATCCATTCATTGGGCAAGAGAGATGGAAGACGATTGAAGAAGAGATAGACAAAGTCAAAGTTGACCAAGTCCCCCTCCTACCCCCTAAAGGAGAAAACTTGCTCCCCCTTGAGGGGGGAGTTTGTTGCTTGTTGAGAGGGAAAAGAGAGAGAAAAGAGTTGGGATCCATCCCATCTCTAACCTTAAACCCTAACCCCTTGAAAAGCTATAAATAGATGTGGGAGGCCTCATTATTTCTAACATTGAGAGATTATTATTCTTTATTTCTTTATTCTTACATACTTGTTTCATAATCTAATCTCATTTTGTTAGTATTGTTATACTGTCATGTTGCATATCAAATAAGAAGTGTGAGATTGGTCCCAGGGGTTGGTCCCCATTTAATTAAGAAGGGCCCGGTGCCCTAGGGTGTAAGGCTTGAAATTCAGTCCGTTCTCTTTTATCTGAATACCTAGAAGGGGGTTGATTAGGTATTTAAATTAACAACCTAATGAGATTACTGGTCCGATAATGATAATCTAATCGCATGCCACAATCCTAAATAGTTGATTGATTAAAGATGATTATCACAATCGACTCAGATCGAATATCTCTGTGATATATTGTTTCAGTGTCGCTTGGGTTTTTCTGTGTCATTGTGTACGGAAACCCTAAATCAACAAAATTTGTAGAATCCAGTTCACTTTTAATTCTTGCAAAAATATAGGCTTGTACAGTTGTTCGTGTCGGATGTCGATCCGCACTCAGATGAGTTAGTACAAATAATAGAATTAAAACAACAGAAATAATATACAGTGAAAAATTAGAATGTTGGAAATATGAGAAGGGCGAGTCAGTTTAAAACAACTTTAAGATGAGATCCAGAGAACACTAAAGTAACCAAAATCAAATTGCATTAAATCAAAGAGAGTTGCTTACATTGAATTGAAATTTGTAGAAAGAAATAAAGCTGAGAAAATTACTCCAAAAAGCAGTTTAAAGAAAACATGTAAAGGGGTTTAAAGAGAAGAAGGGGGCAGAGAAAGAAACACCCATGAAGATCTCGGAGCTAAGGGTGCTATCGATCAAGAAGACGATTGTCCAAGATTTCAATGAATGCTTTCAATCGAGAGAAGGATTTTGACAAAGAAGCATCCCATGATCTTTGGAGCAAAGGGCTACCGATCAAGAACAGGGTCATCCAAATTTCATGGAATGTCGCTCAATCATGAGAAAAGGAGAGAGAAAGTAGAAAGTCAGAAGAAGGGATTAAGGATGAGACGTCCCTTCCATGTCATTTAGAGAGAGATAAAGGAGAACTAGAGAGAGAAAGTGAGAGAATTACCTTCAAACACTTACCCGAGCGGAGATTGGATCGACCATGCATGGTAGTTGGCCAATGATGATGAATTCACGGCCGAAGAAGATCGACCATGGGTAGTGCTTGCCCGGTGAGTGGTTCAGCCTGGGTAGTGAGATCAGCCTTGAATGATTGGATCGGCTATTGGTTGGAAGCATGCTTGTGCATAAGAAGAAGAGGAAGAAGGAGCAGGTATGAGATGAGGTTGCTGGTTTTCATAGGGGAGAGTAGACGCTGCTGGTGGTTGAAGTGGGGAGGAGCACTACATAGGTGAAGGAGGTGCTTACTGCCTGAAACGTGCATGAAGAAGCCGCACTTGAAGGTAGAGATCCAGAGAACAGTGGGTGTTGCTAGAGGGAGGAGATCCACGGCTTGAAGGACCTTGGAGGAAACGCCGGTGGTTCATGGCCACAGCAAGGAGAAGAAGTAAGGTCGACGGGGGTTAGAAGAGTGCCCCACGTGGAAGAGCAAACCGTGGTGAACACCAAGGTGATGGAGAGCAGATTGTGTTGAAGAAGGAATGCCCGGTAGCATGGGAGACGCCCTGCAGATTGCAGAGATCGCCCGGATAAGAAGAACATTGCAGATCGTGTTGGTCTGCAAGTGTTGGAGAGGAGAAAAACAACAGGCCGGTGCATGGAGGATGAGGCAGTGCACCATGTGGTGGTGCTGGCTGCATGGTGAAGCAAGTTGGCCACGTGTTAGAGCCATGAAAGGGAGCAACAAGCTTCTAACGGAGTTGTAGGTTTCTGTCAAGAGAGAGGCCGAACCTGTAACTCGTGAAGGAGGAAGGGGCAGTGCACTGGAGTTGCTAGCGTGGGAAGTGGGTGCACCTGTGCACAGTCCAGGGAGCACCATCGTGTGGAGCACGAGCTGAAGAGGTGGAGGGGCAAGAGAGGAGTTGAGTTCGCCTGTGATGATAGTGAACCTGCAAGAGAGTTGCAGGTTGTGCTGAAGGTAACGGTGTGCAGCACCGTTGATATGGTTTTCGTGAATATGAGTACGTGGAGGTGTGCACGAGCCTAGTGGTGCTACAAGCCATTAGGCCAGGAGATGAAGAGCACGCACGATGCTACTAGCAGGTGGCCCAAACAGTGGAGAGAAGAAGCAAGAAGGTGCAGCAATGAAGAAGAGGACGCCTAAACCGTTGTTATTTGAGTTGCAGACCTGCAATTCCGTGTTGCAAGTCTAAAGCTGACAGTGGTGGCTCCAAGGGGAGTCACCAATGGGTTCACATGTGGAGAAAGGGGTTGTGAGAGAGATAGGGAATTAATGGGAGAGGTGGTCATGAGTGGGGAGAGTGTGTTCGAGAGATAGAAAAGATGGGAAGTGAGTATGGGGATTTTAGGTGAGAGACGTGAGAGAGAGGGGTTGAGAGAGTCTTGAGAGTAAGTTAGGGAGTTGAGAGATTAGAGGGATGAGAGATAGGGAGAAATCATGGGAGAGATGAGAGAGTCTCACGATTTTTAGAAACCATGGGATTCTCTATTTATCTATTATTATTATTATTATTTTCTCTTTTTTTATTCTTTTAATTATTTTATTCTTTTGGGTTAGTTAGCTTGGTGGGATATGGGACGTGAGCCATGAATGAATGGGCTGAGCAATGCTGGGCAGTGTTGGGCAACGACCAAACATTGCCCCGGGTGGCTGTGAGATGGCCACTAAGGCCGTTGAATTCGTGAACCATCAGATCTGGAGAGATCCAACGGTCCGATGGAAGATCTAACGGTGGAAAAGCTATGGAAGATGGGATAGCGCTAGAAGAGATGAGATCAGATGTTAGATGATGAAGATCAGAGGGTTAAGATGATCAATCTGATGATCTGATGGTGGGATATGATGATCTAATGGTTAGAAGGGTCATCAGATTGTGAGATGTGGGCATTTAAATCATGGATCAAGGGACCGGATGGTTGATCTGAGGATCTAATAGTAGGATGAGATGATCTAAGGGTTAGATGTTTGGGTTTAAAGATATGGAGAGAGAGGAGAGAGTAGAGAGAAAATAATATAAAATAAAGAAAAAAGAGCTGGCGGAGGGTCTTGAACCCTGGTCTTCAACATAGTCTTCAATCAGCTTTAGTAATAGCATAAGCCATTATTTTATGTCGTTTGGTGTGGCTTTGAATTACTTTTGTACATCTATTAGTCTACGCATTTTCCTCTCTTTCGGTTCTTGGTCTGGTTCTACGATCCTCTGACTTGACCCATACTTGGCTTGTATCTTTTTGTCATAGCCTACTGGCTCATTAAGCTTTGATATTAGGCTTTTATGGTTGATCATGGGCCCGTAAGTCTCTAGAATCGTCCGATCGGGTTTCTTACAAGAGAAAAGTGCGTAATGAGACTTGATCAAAACGGATTCATATTTAGACTTCCAAAAATATGTTTAATGCATGCAAATATACCATTTCGATCAGAAAAGTGTGTTATACGCAATAGAAGAGACTCTAACATAGAAAAATAGATAAATAATAAGTTTTAAGTAAGAGAGTGCAATAATGCTAATAGATAATGACTTAAAATAAGCACTTTTAAGCGAATATCATTAATCTAACAAATATGCGGAATACAAACAATCAACACAACCACAACACATGCGAGCTTTTAAATGAAAACCTTAGCCAAGAAAAACCACAGGACTACGTCCAGACAGAAAGTATCACTAACTAAAAAGTTTCGAGTTTATAGAAGTTACCTACGCAGCACCATTTTCATACAGCATCCACTCTTAGCCAAGGCCAACTGTCAGCACGTTCACGTCCTCTGGCTCTACGCTACGAGTCACATGCGCGCCCTCCCAATCACGAAGCCTTTGCCGCTTTTTCAGTTTGGTACTCCTCAAACCTACCTTTGATCAGTATACCCCAATCTTAATTCTTATCCACCGATCTCTATCGATGGTGAAGGATTAGTACACCCTGAACTCCAACGTTGCTCAAATAATGTGGAGACACACGTGGTATATACTCTCTTGCTTACTAGGTTAGGATACTAGTTGGAAAACCTAAGCAGATGTGATGATCAAGCTCTAAGCTATGATCTAAAAGAAGAGAAACCTTTCAAAAATGGAAATAGAAACTAGGGTTTTTGCTCTTTGAGATGGACAACTCTAATTCAATTACTCTCTCTTATAGTCTGTCAATGTGTGTATAATAAAGTTCACAAGAGGTTTTACTTATAAGAGAATTGAAGCCCAAGGTTGTGCAAGTGATGGGGTAGTGTGAGCTTGAAAATCGGATCTGGAATTGGACTGTTTGAGTACTCCAATCGATTGTACAATAGGTCCAATCGATTGGACTTTAAGTTCAATCAATTATACTAAAGTCCAATTGATTGTACTGTTCGGATGGGTTTCTGTTCGATGGTCTAACCGATTTTACTCAGGGTCCAATTGATTGTACTCTTATGAAGTTCTATCCCGTATGGTCCAATCGATTGTATCTGAAGGTCCAATCGATTGTACTATTTAGACAGATCTGTCCGTAGGGTCCAATCGATTGTATCAGAAGGTCCAATCGATTGGACTTCCGCTTAATCATTTTTATGGCTCTTGCTTTGCCTTGACCTGGGTCTGTCCTTTGACTAGTTTTGACCATTATATTTTATCCCTAAAATACTATTCCTATGGCCACTAAATCACTTACTTTTCTAAGAAAGCGAACAAAATGCAGTTACTTAGATGAATAATGTCGTCAATCGCCTAATTCTTGCAATCTTTGTCTTTTAGTCTTCACGTAGGCAGAGAAATATGTGTACCATGACATCCTCAATGCCACACTAGTGCTCGTAGGAACGGGTACAATTATGTTTTACGTCAAACAGAATATTCGTCGAACTAGAATATAAAAATATTCCTTACAAGGCCCAAATCCCCCTGCATAAGACTTGATTCGTCAAGTATCTTATTGGTTCAGATTGAAAGAGAACATGTAGGATTGCATATGTTATTGGTATTTCCTGAATTAACATATGATGATCCGTAATATTTTGATATTAGAATATTGATCATTTAAGAAAGGGTTGTTATACATTTTTACATTATTAGGCTCGTTAACTCACGATTTCGACCAACATACTTTTCAGATGTCCCCGAGGAATATGCAGGAGAGGATTTCACTTACCATGAGGAAGAACCGATGATCGAATCCATCGGAGAATTAAATGATGATCTTGGCAGAATGATTGGACAAGAATGAATTATTTTCATGTTTCCCATTTATGTCTTTTTCCTTTAAAATTTGACTTTGGATGGGTTATTTTTTAACCTAGAAATTATTTTGAGCACTTTAAAATTTGTTTTCTTCATTTTAACTACTTTGAGTATTTATTACATGTTACCATCTTTTATTTCAGAGAATCCATTGAAAATATGAGTTTTTCGTAAAATAATTTTTTTCTTGAAAATTCATGTTTTATTAAAATTACTCATGTTTTACTATCTTCTTGGGCATTCCTAAAAATCTTGTTTTATCAACTCTATTGGCCTAACTAGCTATTTGATTTGATCAAATTAAATATTTAATCTTATAATTGTGATAATGTTAGATGGTGTGACGTTTACTACGATCCATGTTATGATGTGGCAAGTTATGTTCAAGTCAAAGCCAGTTGAAGATGCACAATGTGACACAAAAAATCGAGAATAGAGTGTACCAGAACTAGTTCTACTTGAAGAGCTAGCCAGTAGTGGAACAAGAACCTGTTGTAAACCTTAGGGCTGCAACTTGGACAGGCCCAACCCAAGCCCGATGGGCTCAACCCGACCTCGGGCTCGGGCCTTATTTTCTAAAACCTGATCAAACTCGGGTTGGGATCGGGCTAAGGCCTCAGCCAACCCGAGCCCGATTATATAATATACTAATGTCATTCTCCTACTTTCCCAAGCCCTAAACTCAATGCCCCCTCCCTTCCTCTTCTCGGTCCCTCTCTCAAACCCTCCCCTCCCCTTCTCCCTTTCTCCAACCACCGATCATGGCAACGTTGACATGCACAGTCAGAGGTTATGCCATCGACACCACTTCTCTTCTCTGCATACCTCGTCTTTGCTATGCAACTCAGCTTTTTCGCGCTTTGTGCCAGCTCCGTTCACGTCAAACACCTGCTCCAGTTTGGTTTGTGTTGTGAGATGGCTCAAACCATCTAAGGGTACCCACAATCTCTACGTCCTCAACTCAAATCGATCAAATCATCGATGTCTTCTTCGTCGTCGGAGTTTTCGACAAGCCCTTTCTTGTTTATCTCCTCTAATCTCTGCAACTCTGTTTATTGTCCCAACCCGACAAACCCAATCGGGCTGGGCTCGGGCTTGGGCCCGTATCATTAAAGGTCGGGTTGGGCTCGGGTTGACCTCCAACCCACCCGAGTTGCAACCCTAGTAAACCTCGCATGACTGTGATCGAATATCAGGCTTATATGACCATTCGTTATCACGCCTAAGAGACCTATGGTTCATAATCAAGGTCCAATAAAGAAAATAGCAAGAATGAGGGTGAAGCCTCCACTCAACCGGTTCCTCACAACCTGAGAATCAAAGGAGGAGGAAAGCGAACCCATTGATCCAGATTTGATATCCACCGATAGATAGTAGTATTCTACGACCCCTAGAAATGACTCGGGAAGAACCCTTATCTTCACAGTACGCTTCGAGTGAGCCAGTTGAAGAGCAGCCCGAGATTACTTAGTTTTATGTTATCAGTTAGACGCACCGTCTATTCACTACTGAGGAGTCATAGTTATTTTATAAAGGATTTTTCTTAGTTTATGTGATGTTTTGTTAAGCTTAATATCACATTTATCAGGATCTAAATACGGGTCAAGGTGCCCGGATTCGGGCGTAACAGAGAACATCTAGGATATAACTTACATACATTGGCCTACCATCTCATTCCAAGCGTTAAATCCATGGGTCATCTCTTGGATAGGAGACATCCAAGAGGTGGGCCACTATTTGAATGGCTCAGATTGATGAACGTTTGCAGCATGCGTGTAGGGACAGAGAACAACAATAAAAATAGAGTGCACCATACTATCAGTCCTCTCAAAAAAAAAACTTGCCAGCATGACCGTAAAAGAGGAACAATATGTCGTAGTGACACCTCAGCTTCTACGTGTGAGATAATTATGTCGGTTCAAAGAAGAAACCTGGGTTGGCAGTCCAGAAAGCCTGCTTTATTTTAAAAGAATAATTATGTTTAAGTTTACTGCCTAATAACATCTCGTCGATATGTCCGAGTGGTTAAGGAGACAGACTTGAAATCTGTTGGGCTTCGCCCGCGCAGGTTCGAACCCTGCTGTCGACGCATTTTTTTTGCATCAGAAATGCCCGACTTGGTACGTTGCGAATGCGAGCCATTTTATTATGTGTGGTCTCGATGGTGACAACACCATGGGATTCTTCATCCAGAATTGGGCCCACTGAACCATGAATGTTTGGTCCACCTCTCGGTGACCCAAATATCATCCTGTTTGGTGATTTCTAACAATGTGATTTAGAACACTTATTCATCCTGTCTTGGAACCGATCCATAGGTCTGTTCAAAGCATGGTTTAAATAACAGCCGTTATAACGGAAACAGACCTTCCCTGTTACCTTATGTACTAGCTGGGTGCCCCATGTCATCGGCACTCCTCGACAAAGAATTTGTCAAAATGAGGTGAGTGGCAGAGATCCACTGTCCATTTGGGGGAGGATTAGATCTCGGCCCTTTTTTGTTGATGCTTATAAGAGGAGGTATAAGTAGGGAGACAACCAATGTGTTTTGTTATATAGAATAGTAAATGGCCCATGCCCACGGCACTCTCCGACAAAAGCGTTTGCAAAAATTAGATGCGGTATAACGGACTGGGGCGTTACCGTTTTTTCCATTATAACAGTAGTTATAACGGATTGTAATGCATAGAGGGAGAAATGTGAAAAATAACAGAAATAACAAAAAATAACGGATTGAGCCTGATCCTTGCGCTATATGTAAATCGAACCCATTTTATTCCTTATATGTAGGTAAATAGTAGGTGACCCGTGCCCACGGCACTCATCGACAAAGCGTTTGTCAAAATTGGGTGTGAGTGGCTGAGATCCACCGTCCATTTGGTGTGATAAGATCTCAGCCATCCTTTATGAAGCCGGATAAGAGGGGGAGACAACCATCCTGTTTTGTTATATAGATCTCGGCCATCCTTTATGAAGCCGGATAAGAGGGGGAGACAACCGTACTGTTTTGTTATATAGATTGTTTTAACGCTCAGAAAATAACGGCTGTTATTTTCATTATAGTGAACTTTTTTTTTAAATAAGGGCCATTATAATATACAAAATTTGTTAAAAAAAATGCCCATTATTTTCCGTTATAAATTTTAAATCCGTTTTTTTTTTTTGCCTTTTTTGTTTTTTTTTTTTCTTTTAACGTTTTTGACGGTTTGTTACAATCTATAATGGAAAAAACGGTAACGCGGCACCTTTTAAACTTGGGTTCAAAGACTCGTTTAAATCATGGGCGGAGATGTAACAAGCTGTAGCACCATTTTTGTTACCACTGCTATATGAATATGGGCCCAATGACTATATGGATGTTTAGCCCACCTCTTGATGGGATATACACACCAAAGAATCACAATGATTGGTAATCTCTAGTACTTTTTAAGGCGTGATTCTAGCCGTGGAATTCAATCATCTTTTCTAGTACTAAAACCAACGGCTAAAAATTATCAAACAAGCTGGATTTTTGGTATCAATATCTACCAAGGGGTAGGCTAAACATCCATGTGGGCAGTGGGCCCAGATGGTTGGTGTAAGCTAAAGCTTATTACATCGCAACTCTTTAAACATTGAATTCTTGGGGCATGGTATGAGGTGGTCTGTTGGCGACTTTGAATTGGTGGCCCCACCATTAGATACAGGTCAATCAATAGTGATTAAGGGACAAAATCTAGTCTGCAACTGTTTGCCGACTTAAAAGTATGCAAACATTGTCAGTACCGTTGGATGTTCCTTGAAAAATGTGTTATTTTAATTTTTTCAAAAAAAATATTTTATAAATTAAAAACACGTTTTTCAAGAAGCATTCAGCCGTGGATACAATGTTTGCATACTTTGAAGTCTGCAAACGTATGCAGACTAGATTTTTCCGTGAAATATGTACCGTTGGAGCATAACATTTTTAGGTCGTCTATTCAAACGGATTCCTTGATGGCTGTCAATTGCAGTTAGAAGATATTTCAGTGCTATTCTCGAAAATCTTGAAAGGTTTTCAATTTGGGAAAATTTTATTTTTGGAGGGAGTCAAACAGGGCAGCTGACCATCTAGCTAATTGTCTTCGGTCATTTCTTTCATCTATTTTTACTTTTAGTAGAAGTTACTAGAAATGTAAGGGCCCATTTGGCAAACCAGTGGAAGCAAAAAGTAACTTCTAAATTAAGTTGCTGAATTTAAAAGTTGTTATTTGGAAGCAAAAGTTTGTTTGGTGTAACACTGACTTATAAGTCAAAAAGTGAAAAAATTAGTTTGGCATAAATTAAGTCAAATGGTTGGTGTGTATCCACCTCTTTCGAGAGGTCGTGGGGTCAAACCCACACAGGTAGATTTCCTCCTTTGAGCAGTGTGCCAGGAGTAGAAATTCTCTTTACCGGCTTGACCTGTCCGATCAGGTTCCACGCTAATCCGTGGGACAATCCGTGTGGCCCTCTAAAGGTAAATTTTATTGACACCCCAAAGTCTTCTAAGGGTACCAATTTTATAAGGGCGTCCAACCCATTTTAAAACAATCAGTAGGCACCCCCATTACTTAAAAGCACCCCACCCATCCAAAAACAAAGCTTAAGGTTTCTTTCTCCAAACCTTACTTCTACCCCATCTTCTCCCTCATCTACACCAGCAACATTGTCCCGATACTATGCCAGCAACACCGTCCAACGATACTACGCTGTCCGACTACCATTCCGGTGAGTTTAACTTATTTTATTTTATTTTTTTAGTTTGATTTCCAACCATTCACCATTTTCTTCTTTTTTTGAGTTTTATCATCTAAAAAGTCAAAACTCAATCATTCTTGAGATTTTCTTTTTAGCTTATTTTCAATCATTTTCACTCCCTTTCTCCGGCGTGGATTCTAAGAATCCAACGGTGGTGATAGCATTGAGGTGACATTCACTTTTAGCCAAAGCAAAACCACCGTTGGATTCTCTGAATCCACGTCGAAGAAGGGAAGTGAAAATGACAAGTCAAAAAATGAAGTCCTAGTGTTTGATAAAATGCCTCAAAATCTTCGGTTGGATTATCCAACCGACATTACTACAAAAGATTTGGTTGGATCAACCAACATTAAGAAAAATTCAAATATCCTTAGTATTGGTTGGTTCCAACTTATATTAATAAAATTCAATTTAGTTCTTCTTTCTATTCCTAACAAGACAATGGTTGTTCTCTTTATTAGGTTACAATAATGGGAAAAAATCCTACTGAGCCACTCGTTCCTGATGTACCAAAAAACGGAACACTCTAACAGCATCCTATAGAAAGCGTATTAGGAAAGCCCAAGAGAAGTCATCAACAAGAGAGACAAATCTATGACATCTTGCAGTCCAAAACTCAGCTAGCAGCTCACCCATCAGATCTAGCAACTCACCCAGTAGATCCACGAAAAAGAAGAGAGAAAGAAAGAAAATAAGAAAAATTAAAATTGTGTAGGCATGTAAGCCTTTCGAGGTATAAGTATCATAAACTTCTTGAGGCCTATGAGCCTTTTTTAGGCATAAGTGTTATAAACTCTGTTATTTTTTAAGCACGTGTCATAGATTTATTAAGGCTTGTGAACTTTTTTTATCGTTCAACTTATTGGATTATAATCTTTTTTGTTAAATGTTCCATGTATATTGATCAATCAACTAAGAGATTCCAAACAAAAAAATAACATATTCATTAAGTTTTTCTTAATATCGATTAGATACAACTGAAATATAAAAAGTCATGTCAGTTGGATCCAACCAAAGTTGTACCAGCAATTTCAGTTGGATATCAGCGTCAAACAATGTCGGTTGTATGTAAATGACATAGTTTCTCTGTCCCCCCCCTTCTACAACCTGAGTTTTTCTTAGTGTAGATTTAATACAACTGAAGTCGTTACTAGCAATTTCAGTTGGATATCACCGTCAGATAGTGTAAGTTGCATGTAACTGACATTGTTTCTCTGTCCCGCTTCTAGAGCGAATTTTTCTTAGTGTCTGATAAATCTAACTGACAAATGGGAAGAAACTTCGGTTGGATCCAACTTAAATAGATGAAGTAATGTCAGTGTCGAGTGACACGATGAGCTACAGGCTTTTATGCAACATGCAAAAAAATAAGGAAGAGACGTCGGCAATGGCAAAATTAGTTGTCTTACCAGTGAAAAAGATGTTTGTGGAAGGTTTTCTTCCACTTGAGTTAATTTTTTCAATGTTTTTCGACAATTTAGGTGAATTTTCCACTTCTTTTTTAGGTTTTCTACCATTTTTTCCAAGTTAGCCATCAAATGCGATTCTCCGATGATCTCCAATGATTCTCCGAGGATTCTGAGATCAACGGTGACATTACCGGCCTTCAGGTGTAAGAATAGAGTGAAAGAGGAGATGAGCATTGAGGGGATGAGCAAGATAGGTGGGTACTCTCATAATAGGTATTAGTAAGAGGGCTAGTAAAGGCTCCACATATTTAAGGGAAAAATACGTGGGTGCCCTTGAAAAATATTTGGGTTTCAATAAAACTTACCTTGTCTAAAAAGATTTGGACGGCCCTTCCAGACAATACTTCTCCTAGCCATAATCATTTGGTTAAGATCTTAGGTTCTGTATGGTTGCCCTCAATAAGTTTTCTAGAAATGATTTCTTGCATATAAATGGCATAAAACTTTTTCTATATGAACACTTCACATACAAATCCTTTTTCTGTAAAACTTTTTCTTGATCACCGTACAGAGTCTAACACACAAATCCTTTCTGTAAAATTTTTTGTTGATTACCATACAACAGCTAAATTTGAAGGGAACGTAATTGTAAGAGTGGGTTTGAAATCATTTAAGTATTTTTTCATCAATTATTGTTTTCTTAGCTAAATATTCTTGATTCGCACATAGTTAGCAAAGCACCAAATAAATACCTTATGGCCTGTTTGGAGATCAAAACATGGGATCAGCCGGTGTCAGTACAGGTCTGGTCCTTTTGTGTTGTGTTTGATAATCATGTGGGGGCCCACTTTTTAAGACTTTGCCTTTAAAACAGGACCAGAGTTGGTTTTTTCTAAAAGTATTTGTTAAGATTGGGCTGGGTCCTGAAAACATGAGATTTTCAAACAGAAAATGTATGTGAATATAACGATCAAAGATTAATCATCAATTGGTCCATTGGGGCTTTTTTAAACAGCCCATAATCTACCTTTCCATTCCCAAATATTTCAAAAAACTACCTTTACAATCACAAATAAAACACTACAAAGCCTTTTTACATAAAAATCACAAAACCAACTTAAGAACTCTAGGTATCATAAAAACCTGCCCTAAATCCTTCACAACTACATGAGAACTCTCTTTCAATTCCCAGTAATAGCACTGCCCTAATTTTTGGACAATCAGGGCTCTTTGTCCCAAAAAAAGGGTAACAATCCTCCATTTTATCATTTAAGACCGTGGGGTGACCACAGAAAAGTTTTCTAAGATGGGATTCACAAGTCAAATTGAGTTGATTTAGAAATCTTTTATGGACATTTATGGGTAAGAATCATTTCTAGAAAACTTTTCTAAGAGCAACCATACAGGATAAGAGGACAAGTTTTTTGGACAAGTTCTACTAAAAGAACTCAAAAACCTTGCTCCATACTTTCTCATAAACAAAAGTGTTTTCTTGCTTGTATTAAGTTATAAACAAAGTTTAGAACTTTCACATAAATATTTTTTTCTGGAAAAGTAAAAAAGAATTTTAAATGGATTTTTGCCAACAATCATCTTTACAACTATAATCTTTAAGAAAGCAAGAAGATAGCTACTTTTTTTCTTTGGTATCTATGGAATGAAGTATCTTTTATTCAGTATGTAAATTTATCTAAAAAGGAATATGTTTTATAACATATATGGTTAGTGTATGTTCTTATCAATCTACACTAGAAAAATCAGTAGATCTCAACAACAGCTCGGCCGACGATACTTCCCCTATCAAGATCCTTGTATGCTTTATCTGCCTCTTCGAATTTGCATTTTCTTGAAACAGCAGCACTGAGATTGAAGATACCTGTCTCTGCTAATTTAACCAACTTGGGAAGATCTTGCCTTGCCCTGGCTCCATATGAACCGATGATCTTTATCTGCTCCATGAGATTAACACGCGTTTCATGTCATTTCAAACTTCAAAATTTGCAAATAGATAGTTAACACAACCAGTATGGTGAGGAATAGTTGGGATAACATAGGAAAAGTTTTATGCTAATTGAAGTTTTCCAATGTGAGTAATTGAGTCGCCAGTAGCACTTTTTTAACTGTTAAAAAAAATTTTCTGCATGGATTTAGTAAGGTTATGCAGCTTCTGTAAAATTGGTTTTTAAGAGAAGAAAGCAATTTGAGAGGGACTCTGTGTGTGTGTGTGGGAGAGAGAGAGAGTGCCTAGACTCTGAACAATAGAGGCTATACAAGTACATCCGACTGTCTGAGAGGTCTTGCCAACCATCTCTAGTTCTTAACAAGTTATATTTGACCCACTTTAATTAAATAAACTGCTGTCATGGTGACCATTTTAGTCATATCAGAGTTAACTGCTCGTTGTCTATTATATCAGTATGTCAGAAAGTGACTTCAATGATTTGCATAAGCATCAGACGTAAGTTTATACCCTATCACTCTTGACCTCACATTACAGACTGCTACACACTCAAAGAATGTTAAAGTAGTTTTATGATTGATTCTAGGTGGAGTTTGGTTATTAGGTGTTCAATGTCCATTTATAGAACTTTCTCTTATTTTCCAGCAACTAGTTTTATTTTAGTATTTTGAGTCACGTGAGGTTTAGATAAATCTTTTATTCAAGTCAATATGAAATTTAGAAGGTATTTGGTTTTGGAAAGCAGTTAGTTTTATTAAGTCATAGTTCTAGTCCAAGTAGGACTGCGTTTGGTTCACGGAAAAAAGTGAACCCGGGGCAATTTTTTTTCCAGAACTTTGTTGAGTTGTTCGTTTGGGAAGTCCCCGGAACTGCTTTCTCTGGCGACCTCTCACCCTTCTCTGCTGGAATGCCAACCATTAGGGTTGATCCTCCTGATTCCACCAATCACCAAATTCTCTCATGCGGAGGGTTTTCTGCTCCTTCAAGATCTTGAAGGGAAACAGCACAGTCCTAAAGTTTGGCAATGACACACCTCTTTGTGAATCCATGGCAACCATACTGAATCTTGGAGATCAAAAGCGAAATGTTGAGATGGGTGTTGTGGTGTATGGAGAAAATGCAGACGAACCCCTCCTCATGCGGGTCTTCTGTAACGGCTTCGTTTAGCGATCTGATCTCAAGTTCGACCTTTGAAGCTTCGTTGTTCCCTGGATTTCTCTTTAGGTTTTGAGCATTGCAGGTTCATTACTTCGTTCAGATGTTTAAAGATTTTTTTTCTTGATTTGAAGTGCTTTTTGTTGCATTTTATCGATATGTTCAGTTTTTGAGCATTTTAAGCTGGCTCCTTGGAGAGTGTTGTTCTTATATACTCCAGTGTAATCATCTATTTAATGCTAGATGACCTGTGTCAGCATTGGATCTAGCCAAGGAAACGGAGACATAAGTCCCTTGAGTTGCTTGAGTGTTGTCAGCTATGAAAAATAAAACACCTTCCAAAAAGCATTCGCAAGATCTTCTTCTTCGGTTGAATGGTTAGCTTCATCACAAATGGCCACATCATCCAAGATAGACTCATTAAAATTCTTCGTGGATAGCCTCTTTGAGGATCGGATTGCTATGAAAACTAAACGGATGTTCGCGGAAAGTGATCTGTATAGAGAGAAAATGGTTTTTCATCATCTAAGGGGGTTTTAGAAACCCATTTGAGGAGGGATGGTATTTTTGGTTTCAATGAATTGGTCATGAGAAGTTTAATGAGATTTGTAGAACCAGTACCTATTGTAAATAAGGTTGTAACCAGTAGATGAAGGTTGTAGATAGAAGAGGGAAAAAAGTGTAATGGAGGCGGAAGGTGGAGAAGGAGATTAGGGTTAGAGAGAGAAGTTGTGGGAAGAGGGGAGAATGAATTGTTAATTCATTCTCCCTCACACACTGTATATATATATATATGATGGGGAGAAACCCTACAAAGGAGAACACTATTCACGTGACGCTATTCATGCGACACTATTCACGTGAATAGTGAAAACCCAAAAAAGGCCCCACGTGGGAAGTGGGACGCAGCCCATTTGAGACACCCACGTGGGTGTATTACATACACTCCCCCTCAAGCTGGTGCGAAGATATCCATCATGCCCAGCTTGCCAATCAAGGTATGAAGAATAGACTTGTTCACCCCCTTTGTGAGTATGTCAGCAACCTGTTCCTGTGTTCTCACATACGGAGTACAAATCAATCTTTGTTGAAGTTTCTCTTTGATGAAGTGACGATCAACTTCAATATGCTTGGTCCTATCATGCTGGGCTAGGTTGTGAGCAATGCTGATGGCAGCTTTGTTGTCACAGTAGAGGCTCATCGGCTCTGTCACTTGGAGTCCCAATTCCTCAAGCATGGTCCTCAACCAAAGGAGTTCGCACACACCATGTGCCATAGAGCGAAATTCTGCCTCTGCACTGGATCGAGCTACAACTGGCTGTTTCTTGCTTTGCCAAGAGACAAGATTTCCTCCAACAAGGGTATAGTATCCTGACATAGACCGACAATCAGTAATTGAACCTGCCCAATCTGCATCAGTATATGCTTCCACTCTAAAGTGTCCATGTCGCCCGAACAGTATTCCACAACCTGGAGAGCCCTTGAGGTACCGAAGAACTCGGTGAACTGCCTCAAGATGTGATAACCGTAGTGCATGCATAAACTGACTAATAACACTAACAGCGTAAGCAATATCCGGATGGGTGCGTGCCAAGTAGATCAGCTTGCCAACCAATCGCTGAAACATAGCGACATCCTCAAGAGTGTCACCCTCCTCACAATTCAGCCGATGGTTCTGATCCATTGGAGTCTCTGCTGATCGAGCTCCCAAATACCCAGTCTCATCCAGAAGGTCCAATACATACTTCCGTTGAGAGATGAAGATGCCCTTCTGAGACCGAGCAACTTCAATTCCCAAGAAGTATTTCAGTGGCCCCAAATCCTGTCTCAAACTCCGAGGACAAGAAGGTCTTTAGCTGCTTTATCTCTTTAGGATCATTCCCAGTGATGACAATGTCATCAACATAGACGATCAGTGCCGTGGTACTAGTCTGCTGGTGCTTCACAAACAACGCATGATCGGCCTGACTCTGCTTGTAGCCCACTCGTCTGATCGCACTGCTAAACCGCTCGAACCATGCCCTTGGAGATTGCTTTAGCCCATACAGGGCTTTCCTTAACTTACACCTTGTCGTCACTTCCAGCAAGTGTCAACCCAGGTGGTAGTTTTATGTACACCTCTTCTGTCAGATCTCCATGCAAAAAGGCATTCTTCACATCTAGTTGATGCAATGGCCAGGACAGGTTGGCAGCTAAGGATAGAAGAACTCTGATTGAGTTCATCTTGGCCACAGGTGCAAAAGTCTCCTAATAGTCTATCCCATATGTCTGAGTGAATCCCTTGGCTACGAGTCGTGCCTTGTATCATTCGATTGACCCGTCAGCTTTATGTTTCACTATGAATACCCATTTGCACCTTTCTTTCCTCTGGGTAGTTGAACAAGTTCCCATGTTTTGTTCTTCTCAAGAGCCTGCATTTCATCCATCATAGCTTTTTTCCACTTTGGGTGACTAAGTGCGTCTGCAACACTGGAAGGCAAAGAAATAGAGGAGGCAATACTGACAAAATTCTGATATGACGGAGACAGAGACTGATACGAGACAAAATGTGAGATAGGGTGTTCCGTACAAGTACGTACACCCTTCCGAAGTGCAATAGGGAGGTCAATATCAGTGCTCATATGATCATCAAAAGTAGGAGATGCGTGTGGCTCAAGAACAGAAATAGGAACTAAGGCAGGGACAGAAGCAATACCTGGAACTGGATCCGAGGGAAGACTTGCAAATGTAGGCACAGGGACAGTGGCTTGTCCTTTCTTCTTGGTTCGGACATATACACGCACATCAGCTACAATAGTAGAAGTGTCATTGTCACTAAACTGAGGTCCCGGCATAGGAATAGAGACAGGCAGAGGGCTGGGGACACTCTCTTTTGCAACATCATGCTCCCCCTGAAGAGAGGTCTGCTCACCAAAGAAGGGGATGGACTTAGCGAATGTGACATCCATAGAGATGAAGCGACGACGGGTAGCAGGATGATAACATTTGTACCATTTTTTATTAGAGGGGTACCCCAAGAAGATGCACTTTAAGGCCCACGGATCTAACTTGTCCCTCGAAGAACGATGAATATGGACATAACAAACACACCCAAAGACCTTTGGAGGAACAACAAAAGCAGGGCGGTCAGGAACCATGAGAGATAAGGGAGTCTAAAATCCGAGAACCCGAGAGGGCATAAGATTGATGAGGTAAGCAGCAAGTCAGACGGACTCAGACTAATAGTGTTTAGGAACCTGCATGTCTAACCGGAGAGCACGCTCAACTTCAAGAAGGTGACGATTTTTTCTCTCAGCAGTCCCATTCTGTTGAGGTGTCGAAGGGCACAAGGTCTGATGAACAATGCCATGTGAAGCAAAGTAGGATTTCAGACCCCCATCGAGGTATTCCCCCCTATTGTCAAAGCGAAGAATCTTAAGAGTGGTATGGAACTGAGTGGTAACTATCTTATGGAACTATTGAAAAATAGAGAATACAGCATCTTTGGTTCGCATAAGGTACACCTAGGTACAACCACTAAAGTCATCTACAAAGGTAACAAAGTATCGATATCCAAACAAAGAAGTCACAGGCGCAGGGCCCCACACATTAGAATGCACAATAGAAAAAAGAGTAGTACTTTTATTCTCACTAATGGAAAAAACAGAACGACAATGTTTGGCCAGTTCACATGTTTCACAATGAAAGGGAACTGTAGAAACAAAAGAGAAAGCAGGAAAGACACGCTTTAAGACTGACACGGGTACATGACCTAGCCAGTTATGCCAAAGCATTAATTGGTCTTTATTGACTCTACTACTAGTACTCATGCTAGACTGGTGTGCAGATGCAGAAATCGAATAATCTATGATGTATAAGCCACCGTCCTCACGTCCACTGCCAATCGTCCGCCTCGACTCCAGATCCTGAAACACATAGTGAGAAGGAAAAAACGTTACACTGCAATTAAGACTTTTGATGAGACTACTGACGGATAGTAAATTAGCGGTGAATTGCGGAACATGCAAAACAGAAGACAAAGAGAGAGCTGGTGTGGCATGAACATCCCCTTTTCTAGAGATAGAGGAATAGGTGTCATCAGCTATCCGAACTTTGTCACGACCAGAGCAAATACCATAACTAGAGAAAACGGAGGACATACCAGTCATGTGATCAGACACCCCTGAATTAATTATCCTAGAATGACTGGAAGGTACAGTAGAGGCGGAAAAAGCAGTTTTAGTACCTGTGTGAGCAAATGCAGACGTGGAAGTAGAAGCCTGGCCATTGAGTTGGGCCATCATGCGGCGAAGTCGCTCAAGATCTGCAGGAGAGAACAAGTCTGTGTCCCCAGAGGAGGTAGGCACTGGTAGTGCGGTGTCCTGTGTGACTGAGTGCGCTGAGGGAGGTCCCTGTTTTGCTAATTGACGTTGACGGAAAGTCGGGGTCTGTCCTGGGGGACGTCCATTGAGGTAGTCACTGGTGGTGCGGTGTCCTGGGGAAAGTCGGGGCCTGTCCTGGGTCAATCCCCAGACTCCTTCTGACTGGATGTCTGGCCCTTCTGATTGGTAGCAACCAGGGCAGAGCGATCCTGAGTATCATCCCCACTGCGGAGTTTCATAGCAGAGCGGCGGCTGTCCTCCCCCTGAATGTAACCATAGACCTATGCTAGAGAGGTAGGAGCAGGATCCCTACCAAGGATCTAAACACGAGCTCCCTCAAAGCTCGGATGAAGGACGGAGAGAAACTGGAAGATCTTGGAACGTTCAACCATCGGCTTGAAGGACTTGACGTCATCTGCGCACTTGGGAGAGTAACTTTGGTAGTGATCGATCTCCTCCCATTTGCTTCGAAGGGAAGCATAATACGTACCAAGCTTCATCTCCCCCTGACGAAGACAAGATATCTCTTGTTCTAGTTCATAGAGCTTGGCGAAATTGCCCACCTGGGAGTATGTCTGAGATACGGCGTCCCAAACATCTTTGGCCGTTGGTAGGAACATAAACCCTTTGCTGATCTGGGTCTGCATCGAGTGAAGAAACCAGGACATGACAATCAGGTTCTCCATAACCCAAATCCGATGAGATTTGTCCTTCGGATCTAGTTCTTTAGTAGCACCTGTCAGATACTCACTGTAGCCACGGCCCCCAATGTACATGAGAGCGGAAGTCTTCCATTCCAGGAAGTTGGTACCATCGAGCTTCACAGTGGTGATGCAGAGCTGAGGGTTGTGATCTCCATGAGAGCCATGAGTCACAGGACGATCCTCAGAGGAAGAGCTAGAAATCACAGATGTGGCCTTGGGGGAACTCATCAGGGCAGGACCACCAAAAATAACAGGTAGTGTACCATAGGCTCCCAGAAAACCGAAGCGAGGTCTAGAGGATCCCTAAAGGCCCAATAAGTGGTGCGCCTAGGACAGAAGGGCCCAAAGAGGTCCTGATTTTGAAAGAAAATCAAAACCCAAAAAGTAGCAGGGGATCCGAGTGATTTTTGGAAACCAGGATTCCGACGGTCAGAATTCGTCGAATCAAGTTTCGAACTGTTCCACGAGCAGTACTGAAGAGGGCGGCAAGGTCAGAGGGGCCTGCTGTTGCACGAATATTACAAAAAACCAAAAACCAAAAATCCTCGAAAAACGTGTTGGCCGGAAAAACATTGGAGAAGCTTGAGAAGAAGACAAACTGGATCTCTGATACGGCTGAGGGAAAAAACTAACCAGGAAATAAGAGCCTCTGGTGTTTTGCCTCAGGATTAATCCCCGGATAACGCATGAATGATCTCTACGATTGCTTCAAAAGTTCTCCTCGGCTCCGGATGCTCACATAACCATCTTAGATCGGAATGGAGTCTCTAGGGGACAAAGACACATGCCCTAGAGCTACCATGCTCTGATACCATGTTGTAAATAAGGTTGTAACCAGTAGACGAAGGAGATTAGGGTTAGAGAGAGAAATTGTGGGAAGAGGAGAGAATGATTGTTAATTCATTCTCCCTCACACACTGTATATATATATATATATATGATAGGGAGAAACCCTACAAAGGAGAACACTATTCACGTGGTACTATTCACGCGACACTATTCACGTGAATAGTGAAAACCCAAAAAAGGGCCCACGTGGGAAGTGGGACGCAGCCCACTTGAGACACCCACGTGGGTGTATTACATAAACTCCAATAGTACCATGAGAGGAGTGGATTCCTTGCTATTGTTCTCCGACTGTTCGAAGAAATGTGTCAGAAGTAATCTGGTTTCTTTCATGATTTTCTGAGACCCAACCAAACGTCCCAAAAAAAACCATACGATCAAGAATTTTTTGGGAAAATTCGTAGCCTGGAAAATATGGATTTCGGAATCCATATTTTCTACGAACCAAACGCAGCCTAAGGGATGTTGATCCCTTAGTATTTCATGTTACTGGTTTTAAAATTTGACAAAATTCAGTGAAATTAGCCGAATTAATTTCGAATTTTGAATGACCGAATTAAAGGGTACATGTATTAAATTTTTACAAATATTCATTGAATTGTTTTATTTAATTCGAAGTAAACAGTAAAACTTCGGCTAATTTCTCGAAGTTTAGCCTTTTAGTACAAAAATTCGCTAAATTAATTTGTTTAATAAAAAGTAAACAGTAAACTTAGAGAAGTTTGGAGAATTTTGCCAAAACGTTGGTAAAACACACTAATTTTTTAGGAAATGATAAAACAAGCATGATAAATTACTTATAACTCATATATCATAAAAACCATTAAGAGCAACCTAAGCAAAATTAATATCATTTCACTCATTTTGGTAAAAATTCTCCAAAATTCTCTAAGTTGGCTAAGTTTTAAAAAAACCCTAAATCGAATTGAACTTCCCTGATTTAATTCCGAATTTTAATTGACCGGAGTTTAAGGCGAAGTTGAGGTTTAGAACCACATTAAAGCAGTTAGTTTTAATGTCATGAAGATATTTCATTTTGCTGCAATTTCTTTGTTCCAGTGTTGATTGTCCTTCACCAAAAGAAGGTTACTCTTGTGTGCTGATTCGTTGAGGAGGTTTCTTCAAACTTACAATTTAAAGGAATTACTCCTCTTTATTTCTCTTATTTTCTCCATTTCTTCTTATTCTGTTTAGTGTATACCCTAACAATATCTTTAACATCCTTTAACCTTGAAAACCCTTCAAAAGTTATCCCTAAACTCTCACAACCCACTCAACTTCGTCCTATAATAAAACCTAACTTCTATTTCTCCAAACCTCCTCAAATCAGCCTATATACTTCCAATTGTAGAACTATTTGGGGACTATCCCACAACTTATCCATTGTACGTGAGTGTATATATCCATAGTAGGGGCAATCCATTGGTGTGTGCACGACTGGAGTAAGAAAGTTCCTTGAGATAGTTGAATAAGGAATTGGTACTACTTTATTTGTCAGTATTTGACAAAGAACATTTGTAAACAGGAGAATTTACCTAGAGGGGTCTGATTAAGTTAACAAGATTATTGGTGGAAAATCAAAACGCCAATACATCACCAGGAAGTTCAAGAGCAATGAGAAGTGGGAGGCAGAAAAGTATATAGTTATGGCATTCGCTTCTACACCCCATAGAACCCGATGTTAGCCGAGATTTGTTAGAGCTTCAGACCAATTAGCATGATTGGAAAGCGGTTATAAATCATATTCTCAGAATGCTACCCGCATTCCAGTTGTACTGGGAATTTTTTTTATTTTTTATTTGTGTGCGTGTGTTTTGTTTTTTTTTTTTTTTAGGGACACGGATTTGAGTATCCTACCCATTTCCTAAAACCTATGGCATGAATACTTTCAAATATTATATATTATATTATATTATAAAAGATATACACATAGATACACAAACATGTTTGTGTAACTGTAAACATACAATAAAGTGTATGATAATCAAATAAGTGCTATAAAATATTTTATTTTATATTACTTATAAAACTAATTTTCCTGGAATGTTGATCATAACTAATGTTAATATTAGAACATTATTTTTTGTGTGATCATGTTATCCATTTGTTAAATAAATGGCTGAAGTATCCTACTGATACTGGTACTTTGGTTATATACAGGAATCAAGGTAACAGAGATTGCTAAGCCTCCCCTCCAAAGACAAAAATCTCAATTACTAACACAGTCCTCATACTTGATATCAAGGAACTCCAACATAGATGCCCATTCTATCTCGACCCTCCCATTGCCATACAAATTTCCAGCATTGCTCAACTGCAAACTTCAAATACACAGCAATCATGCTCCTTTCAAACACACGAACAAAGGGCAAAAGAAAGAATCTTCCATAAGATTCCCCCTTATACCAAATGGCCCACTAAGCCATGAAATAAGGACATCCACAATACCTCTAGGGAAGATCCAATTAAAACTGAACAACGAATGGAAAAAACTTCACACACTTGGACAACCTTGCAATAAAGGCATATATGATTGATGTTCACCTCATGCTACTTGCAAAAAAAACATCTATTTGGAATCACAAGCTTTAGGTTATTAAGATGATCAACAGTCAATATCTTGTTCAAAACGACCATCCAAATGAACGTCTCACTCTATGAGGGACTGACTTCTGCCAAATTGTCTCAACTGAAGACTTCCCTTGATAAACGCACATAGAAAGTGCCCTTCGAAGATCTTCTTTCCAAGAGAGGCAATTGACCGACTTCATCGGAAGATAAATCTTCAAGATGGATAAAAAACACGACACATTCTTTAATCTCCCTATCCAATAAATTCCTTCTAAACATCGGGCACCAAACAATCTTCTCATTTCATCTGGTAAATACGAACCAACCTATAGAGCCTCAGGCAAACTTTTTACACAACTTTCCAACCCCACACAATCAATCTTCCCTTAATTTAATTCTCTAGACAGAGAGAACTCTTTAATAAAATCCTCATACATCTTCATAATCGCTTTCCAAACGCCAACCCATAGGAAGATGATACCTCATTGCCATCCCAATTCTGATTCTGAACCTCAGATTCATAACGACGACCCACCTCTACAAAGCATTATCTTCCTCACTAAATCTCCATAGCCATTTGACCAAAAGCCCACAACGCATCAATTTGAATCTTCTCGAACCAATACCCAACCTACTAAGCACAGCACACCAGTTTTCATTTTACATGGAGAAACCTATTCTTAGCTCCTCTACCATTCCACAAGAAATTTCTCTGTATTTTTTTCCAAATGCTTTGCAACAGAACTTGGCGTTTTGACTAGCGACATGTAATAAACAGAAAGACTCGCTAGAGTGCTCTTAATCAAGGTTTTTCTCCCCGCAAATGATACATAGGTTTTCTTCCCATAACAAATTGCCTATCTATTCTTTCTATCTCAGAGTCCCATATGCTATTTTGAAATAGAACGAACCCCCATGGAAGCTCACGATAGAAAATTGGAACTACGACTCCAAAAATCTCCCATGTAATAGGAGATTGGTACCTTACGTGGAGATAGATCTCATGAGAGTATCATTGGACATTTCATGCAGTACATGAGGAGATGAGTTACTATGACCAACACACAACATATTACATAAAGCTCAACAAAAAAGTATTGGGATGAAACAAATCTTTGAATTACTTCACCATTTAGTAAGAAAAGATCAAGGAGCATATTCTAGCCAATGTTGTTGAAGGTGGGGGCATGAGCACCTAGGAGTTTTCCCAAGGGGTAGGCGGTGACCTTCCTAAGTGGGAAGACCTAGACTAGGCACTTGCATGATTTTCAAGTTGGGCAACTAGGCATGCAGCTGAGCATCTATGCAAGATTTACAGGTGGGCACCCCGCCTAATACATACGAGCGAGATCATATATGCACGGATGTGCACAAACATTGACACATCATTTTTTATCTTGATTATATACATGCAAATATATTAAGGTTGATCTAAATTTACTATTGTAAAATTAAAGCATTAAGCTTGAATATTAACAAAACTATATATAATATTACATACAATATTCAAAATCCCCAAAATATAGGTTCGTGTGGTCACCAAGCGAGAGTTTAGGTGACCAGCCAGACGGCGCCTAGGTGTTTCGAGAAACTCACCAAGGAAAGACTTTCCAGCCTTCCTTAGTCTAGTCTTTACAGTCCTTCAACAAGGGGAAAGGCACCGGAGTCTTGTGCCTCTAACCACAAGACTCTATAGAGGGGTTCACTTGTTAATAATGATAGTGGTAAGCCACAATGCTCTGGTGAAGAGTCTAGTGGTGGTGGTAGTGTCAATAACTGTGGTTGGGGATGTTTGCCTTAAACAATGATAAAAAGTGTCAGTACTGACTTACCAAAAATAAAAGTTTCAGTACTGTCTTCAAAGGAATCAGTCAAACAAGAATTGTTGGGATGAAGATGATCATCATGTCTTTTATTAGCCTTGAATTTGATATCAGCTTGTAAACATCCATTACGTTTGTTGGTAGAGGAAATCTCCGTAATTTTTTTACCCAACTGGATATGCTTGATGTCTACTACAAACATTTACTTATTACGTACGGGTAGATTAGTCTTTATCTTTTACATTCCTTGTTTATGACCTGCAGAATTTATGGAGGTCAGCTTCGTAATATTACATTTTATGATTATGAGCTATTGGATGGTCTACCAACCCGTAGAGCATCTTTTCTCTCGTGTCTCTTTCTTTTACTCTCTTATCTTCCCTTATTCTTCGTTTCAGTTCTCTAATCACAATCTGTTGTTTCCAACTTGGAACATATTTATAGTAGCAACCTAACTGCAGAAATTAAATCTACTCTAAGAAAGACTGTACTACAAAGAGATTATCAACACAATTATTCATAGAAAATATAAGGTAAGAAAATTTATGAGCATAAAACCTACATGAGTGAAAAGGATCTAATAATAATTTTATTGGTAGATTTCTTGGTACACACCTGTCTACGGACAAGACGGGTTATATCTATCTCCCCTATCACGTTGGATGGCGCAAGTCCAATCATTACAGCTTTTCCCCCATCTCGTACACTCTGTGTGCACTGCAAAAAAGTTTGCGGTTTCCCCAACGCTTCCACAGCAATGTCCACACCCATTCCTCCAGTTATTTCCTGTCAAGAGAAAGTGCAAAATAATTATCAATAAGCTCATACCAGACTGGCCAAAGGTGTTTATCTCTACTACTTATGGTGAAAACATTCTGTGACAACCATCATTTTTGCCAATTTTTTTCCTAAAAAGTTGCTACAATATTAATATAACCTGTGTTGCATGGATTCTTCTGAAAAATGGGTGAAGTACTTGTTGACAACCACTTTACTCTAAAAGTTTAAGCTTTTAAAGGGAGGCTTAACAATGTACATCAAACGATCCCCGACACACGCACGGACTGCACAAGTCCAGTGCACACGTGCAACAACTATACCCCGTTTCTGACGACATAGATTCTGGTGCGACACTTCTAAATTTTGTTTTGTTTTTTTTCCTTCTTTACTTACAATATGTTATAATACTAGGTTGTAACCAGAAAGTAAGAGAGAGAAGATCAGAGAATAGATGGAGAGAAGAGAAGAGGAGATGGGAGAAGTGGTGAAATCGTTAGTGTGTAAACTGCTCTAGTCGATTTCACCTTGTATTTATAATATTAACTATTAAAGTAATTATAAATAAACCCATGCAGAATGTAGGATATTACAAATAAGTCCCTAACAACACTCCCCCTCGAGCTAGTATGAAAATATCGAGCATGCCCAGCTTGGATAACATATTCTTTTTTTCGTTTTTCTTTTTTTTGTCAAGAGTTGGAATTAAGAAGAGGCAAAAGCCCAAGCAAAACAACAAAAGGGAATCTCGAGACGAGAGCCCCACGAACAAAACTAACACACCAATCAACCCGGGGAAGAATTGACTAAAACCTCTTCCCATCTAAAAACAAAAGCATCAAAATAACACCCTCCAAAGTCCGGTGAGGTAGATATGCTTTTATCCTCAATATAACTTTAGAAACGTCATCTTCAACTCCATCGAAGATATGACGATTCCTCTTTCCAAATGCCCGAAATTATTGCACAAGGAAGATACGCCATAGGAATCTCGCTCTGGCTCTGAACACTTCCATAGAGGTTCCATGGTTCCATGGACTAACGCCTCCACATGTTTTGGCACCACAAACTACACCAAAGAAGGAGAAAAACACTTGCCAGATGTTAGCGGAGATTGTGTTCCTGCGCACGTGTTGTGTTGGCCCAACGACCCGTTGGTATACATAGTTTTTTCACCTTACCCAATAGTCGATCTTTTGGGGTAAATGGTTGTTTCACATGGTATCAGAACCTTAAGGCCTAGGAGCTCGCAGGATCAAGTCTCCAACGGAGTGTATTCCCGTTGAGGGGGTGTGTTAACGGAGGGAGCGTTCCCGTGCACGTGTTGTGTTGGCAAGACGACCCATTGGTATACATAATTGATAATTGTTTCGCATTCCCAACAGGTCGATCTTTTGGGGTAAATGGTTGTTTCACTAGATAGAGAAGGAGAATTTGCAATGTAGCAACAGATGATCCATTGACTCAGCACTAGATTTGCACAGAGAGCACCTATTTGGAATCATCATCAGCCACCTGATCAACTGTATTGACATATGGTGTACAAATCAGACCAAGACAAAGTTTTTCCTTGATGTTATGTCGATTCACTTCAATGTGCTTCATCCTGACATGTTGAACTAGATTGTGAGAAATACTGATGGCAGCCTTATTATCACAATACAGGTTCATAGGTTCTTGTACAGGGTAGCCTAGCTCACTTAGCATAGTCTTCAGCCATAACAACTCACACACACCATGAACCATAGATTGAAACTCCGTTTCAACCCAAATCGGGCAACAACTGATTGCTTCTTCCTACGACATGAAACCAGATTACCCCCAACATAAGTACAGTACCTAGATGTGAGTATCCCAGCTTCTTGACCACAGTGTTAAATCTCTCAAACCAGGCTTTAAGTGACTACTTGAACCCATACAAGACTTTCTTCAACTTGCACGCAAGCTCTTTACCCCTAGTAAGGTTGAATCCAGGAGGTGTTGTCATGTACACTTCTTCCTCTAGATCACCATAGAAGAATGCATTCTTCACATCTAGCTGATGTAAAGGCCATGACAGGCTTGCTGCTAGTGAAAGAACTCGAACTGAATTCATCTTGGCTACCGATGCAAGAACCTCCCGATAGTAAATGCCATATGCAATGAAATAAATTTCGCGAAATTATCGAAATATTTCGTGAAATATTTCCTATTTCTAGTTTACCGAAACAAAAGAATACATACACGAAATGTTTCCATACAAGTCGAAATATTTTGCGTAAACAATAAATTTTGATCAATTGACAGTGTAAATAGGTATTATTTCAGTCGAAATGTTTCGAAATCTATGGAAACATTTCTATTGAAGGTAGGAAACATCTCATTTAAGCTCAAAACCACCACAAATCCCCATATTTGATCCATTTAACCCATTTTCATATATTTATTTTATAAAAAAGATCAATCCATTGTATATTTCTTGGTTCACGGATTGATCGTGAGGATGATTCGAATCCCATTTGGAGTTTTTTTTTAAATTCGAAATATACCTAAGTATTGATGCATTTACACTTGATTGTGCACAGATTGAAAATCATTTAGGGATTTGAAATTTAGGGGAAACCCCAATTTCATTGGTTTTTACCCTAAACATCCATGCTTGTGCATAAATTGATTATATGTTGCATTACTCAGCCCATCTACAAGTTGGTTAGGTTAAAGTTTTTTCCTAAAATTATTTGAACATTCAAAAAATTAAATGTAATAAAATAATAGTAAATAGGTTTTCTAAAATTATACATAATATTAAGACATTAATGTAAGTGAATAAAGATTCGTTAATACCTTGATTTATGACTTTTTTATAATAAATAATTGAATAATAGTTATCTAATTATATTATACCTTGACTGACTATCAGATGCCTAGCTCAACATATTAAAGATCGTTATGGTCATTCATTTCCACACTACATATAGTTGTATATCTTGGTTTGATAGCTTATGAGTTTGTTTTATGCTTGTTTTATCATTTCCCAAACTTTCCACAATATTTCCATCATTTCCACATTATTTCCATCATTTCCATGAAAAATGTATTATGTCCACACTGGTCGATTTCCAATTCCGAGCTAGCCGAAATAAACCTCGAAATCGAAATTTATTTCCTTAGCCATATGTATGTGTAAACCCTTTTGCAACCAAATGGGCCTTGTATCTGTCAATACTTCCATCAGCTTTATACTTCACTATCGATACCCATTTGCACCCTACTGGCTTCTTTCCTTTAGGCAGTGGAACCAGATCCCAAGTACCATTCTTTTCCAATGTTGTCATCTCCTCTAACATGGTTGCTTTCCATTTTGGTTGAGTAAGAGAATATAAAACACTAGATGGCACAGAATAAGAGACAAAGAAGTAGCAAAGGCTCTACAGGATGAAGATAGCAACTGGTAAGAAACAAAGTGAGAAATGGGGTGCTTTGTAGTACAACTCCGAACACCCTTACGATGAGCAATAGGTACATCAACATCCACAGGTGGAATAACAGAAGGATCAACAGGAATAGCATCATGAGGATCAATGAGAGCAAATTACCTAGATCGAGTTGGATTCCTTGGCAATGAGATTGGACGGTGGACTGTTTCCTCTTTGGAAAAGTTCTGACATATGTACTCAGTTGTGTCCTATTACACGGTGTTAGTACCAGCAGTTGGAGTGGATGTAAGCTCATAAGTAGGAGTGCCAAATGGCACAAGTAGAGAAATCTCCCCCTGAGGAGATATCAGATTGATACTTGCAAACTACCCTTGCAGAGAAGTCCGATCAACAAAGAAAAAAAAACTCTCCAAGAAGGTGACATCCATAGAGACAAAGCGACAACGAGTAGAAGGATGAAAGCACCGATACCCCTTTTTTGTAGATGAGTATCCAAGGAAGACATAGCAAACAGCTTTAGGATCCAACTTCTCCTTCATGTGATGAGAGTGAACATAACAGACACAACCAGAGATTTTGAAAGGGACAGAAAAAAATTAGACTAGACGGAAACAAGATGGAAAGAGGAGACTACAACCCAAGGACCCCCGAGGGCATATGATTAACAAGATAGGATGCAATCAACACAGCATCAGCCCAATAACCCTTTGGTACCCCATGTGATGAGAGTGACCATAACAGACACAACCAAAAATTTTGGAAGGGACGGAAAAAATTAGACTAGACGGAAACAAGATGGAAATATAAATGTGTGCAACAAATATAACATTATATAAATGTGTTCTCTTGTCTATAAGTATATGACACAAATCAAAGAATATCCTATCACAATATCCATTATTATCTTTATTTTATGTAAATAATAATAGTTACTTTGTTTTACTTTATTTAAAGTATACTACTGAATCCACAAATCCTACTTTTCAAAGTTCGCCAAATCAGACACTCCACACCCATGTCGGACTCTAAACACCCATACCCGCATCAATGCAACATAGAATATAACTATCTTATTCTCTCCAACAACTTTATTATAGCACATAGAATCTAAATTGCTTTGAAGTAAAAATGGATGCGTTAGAAAGCTCTCATTGAAATATTTACAATGATATCCATTGTAAATACTTTAAATTCAACTATCAATTTGATATTTCTTTAATTTAAAATTCCTATACTACCCTTAAAAACATGATCGGTACATAAGAGTAACATAGTTAGTTTAGTAACCTACTTATCCTTTCAATAAAATTCGCTATTATTTTTATCAAAAAAAACTTTCATTATTTATAAAAACAATCTAAGGTATGCATTTACTAGATCCTAAGGGATGTTTACCATCTTATACCCGTGCATGTGTACACTAGCGTAGTGGGACCCATCGTTCAATGAGACCCACTTAAAGTATCTTTTATTTTTATAACCAATCTAACTAAGTGACTAACCATCCCATCTATCAAGTTGTTTTGAATGGTTAAATTATGCACTAGCTAAAATGTACAAATATGGTCATTTGACAAAAATAAATTTCAGTTGATACTTGATAGCCTCCTTATGGACAGACAAGGTCAAGGAAATGGTGGATCCCACCCATACATTAACACCACATATGTAGTATAAGTACAGCGCTATTACTTGAGCATCATGTGCATCGCACGGCCCCCCTCCACTAGTTTTGAATAAAGCTAACTTCGTAAAACATAATCCCAACAAAGTTCTTTTGAATAATAAAACAATTTGACCAATCGAATAAAAAGCAACATCTCAAGCAATATTTATCTTCATGGTTAATCCAAAACGGCACAAAATTGTTTTATGGCCAAAGCAAGTATCAAGGTAGTGATGTGTGTGCAAAATCCAGAGACTAGTCGTCGATTGCCTTGGGATTTGTGCACCACACCCAAAAATATGCATGATTGACATGTGAAATATAAATAGAGAGAAAAAGGGCGAAAGAGAAAAAACACAAATTTTTATGTCGTCCATTGCCAAGATTTGCAACTACGTCCACGGGCCAAAATGGTTGATTCACTACTCGTTACAATAGTATAACTTTTCTCACCCTTTAATAGGCCAGGGTGTCTAAATAGAATTTACATCGACAAGAACCTCCCTTATTAGAGTTCTGTAGAAAAAAAAAATTGTCTAAACAAGGAATCTTCAAGGTGGCATATTTGCACACAAGTACTTGCCAAAGGAGTCCTGTAGATGTTTCCCTTTTTGGATTCAAACTCTCGGAGAATACTCTGATGTGGAATGACTATCATGTGCTCATTCTAATTAGATAGTCGAGCATCTGCCTTGCAATTATGTCGGATGATTGAGCCTTTGGACAAACTTGGTCCTATTCGCCTCAGAAGGTTGAATTGTCGTGCTCAAGCCCGCAAGTCCCTCATAGTTGTGCATGCACTGTGATACGTGTGTTCGCAACAAATTTCGAGTGTGATTCCAAAATCTGGGGTTCTCAAAATCAATTGAATTGATCTCATCGTTGATCTGATAGACAAGGATAACTTAAAATGTGGGGAACTTCACCTCAAATCTGATTAAAACTAGATCATTATTTTTTTTTTATAAGTGTAACTTTATTAAAGGCCAAAGCCAAAAACCAAAACAAGCCTATCCTAGAGAGGTCGAGAGGTCGAGATGACCTACCCTAGGCAAAGGCAAAAGAAAGAAAAGAACAAGCAAGCCCCAACTAACTTCCTTCCCTAGTACATATCATATCCCACCGGAAAACCAAGTCTTCAAAGAATAAACCCCTGCAATCCAGAAACGCCTTCGACCAAAGGAACATTAACCCCTTGATATTATACAACTCGACGTGCTTCCCTTCAAAGACTCTCTGATTTCTCTCCTTCCAAAGACCCTACATAATAGCGCACGAAAGCATCCTCCATAAAATATTGCCTTTGGAAGAGAAAGCTTTGGACTTCCAACTAGAGAAGAGAGACAAGAGAGAACCTGGCATAACCCAAATCATCCCAAACTCCGAAAGAAACGAAGACCAAACCTCCCTAACCACCTCACAATGCAGCAATAGGCGGTCCACAGATTCCCCATTGTTCTTACATATCCAACAGTAATCCACTCTAGTAAACCCTTTAGAGATCAGGTGATTGACCGTTAAGATCTTGTCAAGGGAATCCTCCCAAGCGAAGAAAGCCACCTTACGCCCCTTCTTAGAGAAGAGACAACCTTTGATTAAGAAGATGGCTAAACAAATGATAAATATGCAAGAAATATGCATACTTGTATTCTTACTAAAATGTGTAAGGTTGATCCCATGCATAAATATGTTTGCCTTTTTCATGAGAGGGCTTAATTACAAGTCTTTAGAGGACTTGTATATATGATCTCCCTTTTTAGGGTGGTCTAAAGTACATGTGACCCTTTCTCTGGCTACATGACTTTCCTTTAGTAGAAAAAGGCAAATATGTACAAATAGGCTTGTGCTATCCCGTATGTACATGTGGATTTTTTTTACAAGAAAAAACTTCATTTTTACCTAATGTTGGTGCTGTAAAGCTTCCTCGAGATGAGCGTGATGTGCTTCTCTTCTCTTCTTTGTATAAGGGAGGATTTCTTCATAGAGAATCCGAGGATCATTTTCTCTCAAAAATCTCACCCTTCTATAGAAATGGTGAGTTAGAGTACAAGCTTGTAAAATCTCCTCTCCTCCAAGAAGAGTCTCATTGTGAGAGAGTAACTCTCGTACGAGTTGTTCTTTTGGTTCTCTCCAATGAAAGAGAGACACACATAGATTTCCTTATTTGAAGGAATCTTAAGAGAGTGGATGCTAATCCTCATATTGGTAGATGTACTATACTAGGACATATGCTGACACGTGTCGGCCTATAATTGGTCCTTTTTATAAGGGAACCTAAGTTTGACAACAATTGACACATGCCAATATATTGGTTGGTCTCTTTTTAGGGACTGATCACTGATCATGCCCTCCTCTCCTCTATGAGGTGACATGTCAGCCCGCAGATGGACTGATCACCCTTCACGATAAGGCTGCAACTCAAATGAAGTTGAATTGGTTGGGGGTCAATCTGAGCCCAATTTAACCTTCAAGTCAGTGAGCCTGAGACTGAGCCCTACCAGAGGTCGGGCTTGAGAATCTCAGCCCAAACTCAACCAAATTGGGTTCGGTCGAGTTGGTACTTTGTTTTGTAAAAAATATTGTTTGGTAACATGCATAAGAAAGCTTCATGTTATAACTTATTTGGTGATATGTATAAACAATAGCTTGAACTATTTTTTTTTTAAAATAACCTTGACCCGAAGTCATTTTATAAGGAATTTACAATTAATTTTACCTCCAATGTCACATACATATGTATTTCTCTTCCCAAATCAAGAGCTCCTAAGCTAGGATATGAAGCATAATCATAATACAATGGTAATTATATATATATATATATAGTCAAGGCGTGGGCCTCAGGCTCAAACCGTGAGCCTGAGGCTCACGACGCGCGCCTCAGGAGCAAGGTACACCTAAAGTGCCTTAGAAGGGTCAAGGAGATGCGTATTTAGTAAGGCGCGCGCCTCAGACCAAGCCTTAGGCTCATCAGGCGCGCGCCTCACTAAAATATATGTTTTTTTTGTAAAAATTATGTACTTTGGCCTATTATATTAAGCCTTGGTATGATAGGAGAGATATAATTGAACCTTTCTCATTAAAAGACATTGATGAAAGCAATAGATCACAATCAAGGGCAAGGGCTTCAATAAGGGAGCCGGAAGAGGAAGAGGCCATTTCGGAGGGGACAAAAGAAGAAGAATATATTGAGGCGGCTAACACATCCATGGTTTCAAGTTTCGGTAGACAACGAAACCATGTTGGTTTCGTCCAAAACTGACCGAAACCAAGTTTCACAGTACAAATTTTTCAGTTGGTTTCGGTCAGTTTCGGACCGAAACCACCGAAACTGCCGAAATGAAACTAATGACTTTGAACCATGAACACATCCGATGGTGATGGGAATGAAGCTAATGATTATATCTTAGATGATGACGATGTTGACTAGAATTAATTGTGGGCTATTTGAGATTTTGAACGTTTGCTATCTTTTATGTTTCATGGCTTTTTGATTACTTATTTTGTATTTAGATAATAACAATGTTAACTAGAACGACTTTTGGGTTACTTGAGATTTCCGACATTTGCTATCTTTTATATTTTATGGCCTAATGATTACCTATTTTGTTATTTTATGATATTATTTTTCTTAATTTTTTATATTTATTATAATTTTTAATATTGCGCATCGCTTCAATTAGGCGCGCGCCTCGCCTTGCGCCTCAGGCGCCAAAGGTCCTAGCGCCTTGCGCCTTTAACTACCTTGATATATATATATATATATAGGGTCAGGATCGGGGGATAACATTTTTTACAACAATTTTGGCATACCCACATGGAAGATGAATCAATAGCTGATTTTGGCGAGGATGATCTCCTCATCATATAGATCGACTCTACAAAAAATCAGCACATTCTGAAATTTCTAACCCCATCAAATGTGGTTTTCAAGTTAACGATAAAAATAGACGATCCATAATTCTTCAACTTGTAAACCGATCTACGAATATCGGATTGATTTGAATTTTTGTGAAGATGATCTCCTCACTATAGAGACCATCCTCGTCAAAAATCACCCCATTCCAAGACTTCTAATTTATACATTGGCTTGTGCCAATTTTTGTTGTCAAAAATGTCGTATGAAATTGTTGTCCCCCGATCCTGACCCTATATATATATTGATCTGGTTGGGTCGGGTTGCCCAAATCCTAAACCCGAGCCCAACCCAATTTTGATAGGGTTCTAAAACCAAGCTCAAAATTGTAGAAGCAAACCCAACTCGAGCCCAAAAAAAAGTCGGGTTGGGCTTGCCTAAGTTGCAACCATACTTCATGGGTTGACAACAAGGTTTAAAATTTCGTTTCGGAGGAATGTCTCGGTCAAGTGAAAATCTGAGACAAACTCCGAAATGAAACGAAACATTCACGAAACATTGAAAAAACGAAATTTCCGAAACATTTTCGATACATTACGAAACATTACGAAATATTATTCAAAATCATTAAATTATATTTTTATTTATTTTTATTTTTTTGGATTGTATCGGATTGTCTCGGTTTGTCTTGGCGAAACAAACCGAAACATTCCGAAACATTACGAAACGAAACGAAACATACGAAACATTCGAAACATTCAATGTTTCGTTTCGGTTTTCTTACGAAACAAAACAAAACATACGAAACAATACGAAACATTCCGAAATTTTAAACCATGGTTGACAAGTGTCACCTCGTAGATGGGGTGTCACCTACCCACAGAGAGGCTCTCCATAGGGCGACATCATCACCCACGATGTGGGTGAAGCTACCACGGTGAGGCGCACCATGGGTACCATGTATCATACCCTGATTGAATTTGGCCAATATTCTTTAAAGAAAAGACACCCCTTTTTCGATAAGGTGTATGTGAAGTGCATCAATATTGATGTGCCTCTCTAATATCTTCACTGCCAACAACATGCAAAAATGTCACATGGACGGTTGTAAGGCAAAGGCATTTGGGCTTTTGGCACCCACAATAGCTCCCTTTAGGAGGTGTAGCCCATTAATGGCTAGTGGTTTGCCTTCGAGAAGACTATAGCAGATCTTCCGTTTGATGGGGTTATTGTAGTAGTTTGCTAATGCAGTCAAGCCATCTAATACGTAATTAGAAAATTGGGGGACTGTAAACAGGTTGACTAAGGAGTTGTCTTGTGCGAACAATTCTATAGTGCTTATCCCTATGTGAGCAGGTCGATCATGTTGCATTCTATGTACACCCACATGGGGGTGTTCTTAGTGAGCTGCGTTCCACTACCCCACGTGGGGTTTATTCTCTATTGTTTATGGGTTAAGTGATGGACCCACTGACTTAACCACAATCTCTCTATTTCATGTTAGTGGGTTAAGTGGTGGGCCCCGACTTAACCCACACAATTTCTCCTTTACTTGTAGAAGGGTTTTTCCCTACTTATAAATATTACTTATGGAGATTGAATATTCACTTCAATCTCCCCATTCTCTCTCAAACCCTAATCTCTTCTTCTCCCCTAACCTCCATTCTCTCTCTCTCTCTCAATCTTTAGCATATTGGTGACAACCTCAAACAACATGGTATCAGAGCATGGTTACTCTAGGGCCTAAATCATTGTCCCTATAGTTTCCACGTATATGTGGGCATCCGAAGTCCGGGCAAGTTTTGAGCAAATCGCAGAGGGTCCTCCTGCGAAGTTTTTGGGTCTTTTCTGAAGCAAAGGAACCAGAGATCTATCATTCCAGATGTATTGCCTGCTATCAGTGGTCAGAGATCCACTCTATCCCCATTCTTCAGGATTTTTATCAGTTTTTTCGGAGAACACGTATATCAAGGTTTTTTGGGTTTTGATTTTCCTTGAGATTTGTGTCATTTTGGGGCTCTCTACCCAAACCACCCCTCTCATAGGGCCAGTAAGGTTCGTCAAAAACTTATTTCAGAATTTTTGGATCATCGGATCTCCGGTTCCAAAAATCGGATCCCCAGCTCAGATTTCGGGTTTTATTTTCTTGAGATTCGTGCACTGCTCGGGCTCTCTACCCTAGCCGCACCTCCCTATGGATTATCTGGGATCTACATAGCCTCGTTTGAGAATTTTCTAATCATCAGATCTCCGGTTCGAAAAATCAGATCCCCGACTCAGATTTTGGGTTTTTTCTACCTCGAGATCCGCTCGCTGCTTGGGCTTTCTACTCTAACCGCACCTCCCTATGGATTATCTGGGATCTACAGAGCTTCGTTTGGGATTTTTCTGACTGTCGATCTCCGATTTGAAAAATCACCCAGGTTTTTTGCCCAGATTCGGTTTGTGCCTTTTTTGGGTTTTCGTCTATTTTGGAAACCAAGGTTCCCAGGGCACTTCTACCCTAGCCGCACCTCCCAAAGTGCTCCTAGGAACCCTCCGAACCTTGGCTTAGGTTCTGTATTCGTCAGTTGGTTATTTCCAAGCCTTCCGCTGCGATGAGTTCATCAGAGATTTCATCAGTTGAGGATAGCACTCCGTCTCATAGTTCTCATGGAGACACAACTCCCAATTATGCATCACTACGGTCAAGTTTGATGGGACCATCTTGAGTGGAAGACATTTGTACTCATGTACATCGGGGGACGTGGCTATAGTGAGTACCTCACAGGAAAGACAGTCCAGCCTGCTGCCACAGACAAATCCCACCGGAAATAGGTTATGGAAAACCTTACAGTGCTGTCTTGGATTCTCCATTCGATGCAACCCCAGATCAGCAGGGGGTTCATGTTCCTTCCTACAACAAAGGAAATCTGGGATTCTGTTACTAAAACCTATTCGCAGGTTGGCAACTTTGCGAAGCTCTATGAGTTAGAGCAAGAGATTGCTTGTCTCCGACAAGGGGAGCTCAAGCTTGGTACCTATTATGCTTTCTCTCTGAAGCAAATGGGAAGAGATAGATCATTATCAGGACTACACTCCGGTTTGTGCTGCAGATGTGAAGTCTTTCCGTGCTATGGTTGAGCAATCCCGATATTTCAGTTCCTTTCCGGCCTTCATCCTAGCTTCGAGGCTGCCCGTGTTCAGATACTTGGCAGATCTCCTCCCCCTAGCTTCAGTGATCTTGAGCGACTTCGTCCAGCTCAATGGGCAAGCCTCCACTTCTACCTCCACCTATGCCCAGACAGATACTGGATCTGCTTTCTCTGTATCCACTGTTCCTCCTAGTCCCTCCTGGATCATCGATTCAGGGGCCTCAGATCATATGACAGGTATGTCTTCAGTTTTCTCCAGTTATTCTATTTGTTCTGGTCTTGACAAGGTTAGGATAGCTGATGGCACAATTTCCTGTTTCCAGGAAGGGCAATGTTCATGCCTCTTCAGTACTAGCCTTGTCCTCGGTACTACATGTTCTCAGTTTACAGCTAATCTTTTATCTGTCAGTAGCCTTACCAAGAATCTTAATTACAGTGTCACATTTTTTTCCTTCTCACTGTGTGTTTCAAGATCTGGAGTCGAGGCGGATGATTGGTAGTGGACGTGATGAAGGTGGCTTTTACCTCCTGGATCGCTCAGTTTCTTCTTCAGCGCATCAGTCCAGCATCAGTAGCAGTAGTTGAGTCAATAAAGACCAATTATTGCTTTGGCATAACCGGCTCTGATCAAGTACCTGTGTCAGTTTTAAAGCATCTTTCCTGCTTTCTCTTCTCTTTGCGATGTTCCGTTCCACTGTGAAACTTGTAAACTCGCAAAGCATTGTCGCACTGTTTTTCCTCTTAGTGAAAATAAAAGTACTATTCCTTTTAATTTTGTGCATTCTGATGTGTGGGGTCCTACCCCGGTGATGTCTTTATTTGGATTCCGATATTTTGTTACATTTGTTGATGATTTCAGTGGCTCTACCTGGGTATATCTTATGGTCGAAAGATGAGGTTTCTTCCATTTTTCAGACCTTCCACAAGATGGTCACCACTCAGTTCAAGACCCCACTCAAAATTCTCCGGTCTGATAATAGGAGTAAGTACCTAGATGGGAGCCTTAGAGATTACTTTGCCTCTCATGGCATTGTACATCAAACTTCTTGTCCGTCGACTCCCCAACAAAATGGGAAAGCTGAAAGAAAAAACCTTCACCTTCTCGAGGTTGAGCGTGCCCTTCGTCTTGGGATGCAGGTTCCAAAATCTTTTTTGGTCTGAATCATCCTTCTGGCTGTGTATCTCATCAATTGCATGCCCTCTCGCATTCTTAGCTTTCAGACCCCTTTATCTGTCTGCTTCCTGATAATCCAGCCTTCATTGTTCCTCCCAAAGTCTTTAGGTATGTTTGCTATATGAATGTTCATCGTCACTCTTGTCACAAACTTGATGCACGGGCCTTGAGATGTATTTTCCTGGGGTACCTTTCCACTCATAAGGGATACAAATGCTATCATCCGGGTTCGCGTTGACGTTTTACATCTTTGGACGTCACCTTTGTTGAGCACGTTCCGTTATTTGGCAGTAGGGTCTCTCTTCAGGGGGAGTGTGATATTGTGGACGAGAGCCCTGTCCCCATGCCGGTTCTTGTACCCGTCTCCACTCCTGTGACTATGATTGAATCTGTGTCTACTATTGACAAGGACACTTCTACTACTATAGCGGCAGATATGCGAGTTTATGTCAGATCCAGGAAGAAAGGACAAGTCACTGATTCTATGCCTGCCAATCTACTATCGGATCCAGATCCAAGTATTGTTTCTACCCCTGCTTTAATTCATGAGTCCTCAGAGACGCCTTCTCCAGAAGAGGATCTACACATTGCAATTCGTAAGGGTGTGCGCACTTGCACCGAGCACCCTATCTCTCACTTCGTTTCTTACCAGTCATTGTCTCCATCTTATCAGACATTTGTTAGTAGTGTTTCGTCTGTTTCCTTGTCATCTACCATTGCATATGCACTCAGTCACCCAAAGTGGAAAGGGGCTATGATAGACGAAATGCAGACTCTTGAAAAAAACAAGACATGGGATCTTGTTTCTTTACCCAGAGGGAAGAAACCAGTAGGGTGCAAGTGGGTCTTCACTGCAAAGCACAAGGCAGATGGTTCTATTGATAGGTACAAAGCTCGACTAGTTGCCAAGGGGTTCACCCAAACCTATGGGATAGATTACCAGGAGACATTTGCATCTGTAGCCAAGATGAACTCAATCAGGGTTCTACTATCCTTGGCTGCAAACAGGTCATGGCCTTTACATCAGCTGGATGTAAAGAACCCTTTTTCTACATGGGGACCTAACAGAGGAAGTTTACATGAAAGTGCCACCAGGGTTGAAGCTTACTGGAAGTGAAGATAGGGTGTGCAGACTGAAGAAAGCTTTATATGGGTTGAAGCAATCTCCTTGAGCTTGGTTTGAACGGTTCAACAGTGCAGTGAGAAAGGTAGGCTATATACAGAGTCAGGCAGATCACACTATGTTTGTGAAGCATCTACAAACCAGTACCACAGCATTGATCGTATATGTGGATGATAGTCATTACGGGGAGTGACCCGACAGAGATCACAAGTCTCAAGGCCTTCTTGTCGTCTGAGCTTGAGACGAAATATCTAGGACCATTGAGATACTTTCTAGAGATTGAGGTTGCCAGGTCATCGAGAGGCATCTTAATTTCACAAAGAAAGTATGTCCTAGACTTACTGAGCGAGACTGGGTATTTGGGTTCGTGACCAGCAGACTCCTATTAATCAGAACCATCAGCTGAATTCCGAGGACGGTACACTTCTAGGTGATCCTGCCTTATTTCAGCGATTGGTTTGCAGATTGATATATCTAGCCCATACACAGCCCGACATTGTATGCAGTAAGCGTCATTAGCCGATTCATGCACACCTCGGTCACCACATCTTGAGGCTACACACAAAGTTCTTCGGTATCTCAAGGGGTCACCAGGTCGAGGCATATTGTTTGGAGTTCATGGCCACCTCAGGGTGGAAGCATACAGTGATGCAGATTGAGAACGTGTAGTGACCGATAGACGGTCTACATCAGGTTATTGTACCTTTGTTGGAGGCAACTTGGTGTCTTGGAGGAGCAAGAAACAACCAGTTGTCGCCCGATCCAGTGCAGAGGCAGAGTTCCACTCCATGGCATATGGAGTGTGTGAGCTCTTGTAGTTGAAAATCATGTTAGCAGAACTGGGAGTCAAGGTGACAGACCCAATGAGCCTCTATTGCGACAACAAAGCGGTCATTAACATTGCTCACAACCCAGTTCAGCATGACAAAACTAAACACATCGAGGTTGATAGGCACTTCATCAAGGAGAAGCTTCAACAGGGATTGATTTGTACACCCTATGTAAGGACTCAGGAGCAGGTTGCCGATATACTTACCAAGGGAGTCAACAAGTCAATCTTGAATACATTGATAGCCAAACTGGGCATGATGGATATCTTCGCACCAGCTTGAGGGGGAGTGTTGGATTCTATGTACACCCACGTGGGGGTGTTCTTAGTGGGCTGCGTTCCACTACCCCACATGGGGTTTATTCTCTATTATTTATGGGTTAAGTGAAGGACCCACCCACTTAACCCACAATCTCTTTATTTCATGTTAGTGGGTTAAGTGGTGGGGCCCCACTTGACCCACACGATTTCTCATTTACTTGTAGAAAGAGTTTCCCTTACTTATAAATATTACTTATGGGAGATTAAATATTCACTTCAATCTCCCGATTCTCTCTCAAACCCTAATCTCTTCTCTTCCTAACCTCCATTCTCTCTTTCTCTCTCAATCTTTAGCATATTGGTGACAACCTCAAACAACAACAGATCAAAGGGTAGTATGGTAACCTTACCCTGAAATCGGACTGTCTAGCGAATGTCATATGATTGGACTAAGTTGACGCAAAGCTAGTTACTCGACCATTATCGATGCAAAGGTAGCTCCCCAACAATCGTGTTCCCCCAGAATTTGGAAGTAAAGATAATTTGTAACAAAAATAATCTCATATCTATTGTAAAATCAAATTTTTATTTTACTTCCCTTGGGGATTACATCACGTGTCAAAGCTTGTTGGCAAATTAGAATGTTAGATAGGCCTTTGATTTGGGATATTGGGCTCGAGCTCACAAGCTCATGATTTGCACATATTAAGTAGTAATACTTCCCAAGATTGAATAAGCTCGGCCATGATGCCTCTCCAAGATCAAGTTCGCTCGGCCTTGAGGGCTTTTTTTAAGTCAATTGGTATGAGATGAAACTCGGCACACCATGATTGAGAATCAGAAATCATTCGGACTTTGGCTCACTATGCCTTGCAAAGTCAATTGGATTTTGGCTCACCATGACTGGTTTGAAAAGTCAATCGGGCCTTGCCTCCATGATTTGCAGAGTCAATCAACTCTAGCTCGCTATAATTGATCATACCTACGCAGAGGTCTGATGCTGCAGTTAATATATAATATGAAGGCAATCATAGATATGGCCAACATAGGTTGAGAAAAGGGAGAAAATGTCGAAGCCGAGATATAACAAAGAGAAATTGGTGACAAGACCAACATAAAGAGAAGACCAATGGTCAAAGCTGATATATAATAATAAGGAAAAGGCTGAGATATAATTTGCAAAGGACTGATATTGAGCCCAATATATTCAATGAAAAAAGCCGACATCGAGGCCGAAATATAATGTAGTGAAGGCCAGTGCCAAGGCCAAAACAATCCAACGATAGCTAATGCCAAGGCCAATAGAACATGAAGACAACATATGCTAAGACTGATGTGTAACGTGAAGTGGGCTTGTTGTCAAGACTAGTATATGATTAAAAAAAGGCCATTGTCAAGGTGGAAATATAGTATAAAGAGAGATGCAGTGCCAAGGTGTCCAAGATATATTGCTAAGAGCCGAGATGTCTGGCATATATGAATGACGACTGAGGCGTTTAATATATTCTTAAAAAAGTTAAGATGTCTGAAAGTCGGCATGTGGTTGCCTACAGCACAACCATATGGAGCTTTATCTTCCTCTTCTCTAGATTTTTACATTTGAGTTTTATCTTCATCTTCTAGATTTTGCTTGCAATGATGACTTTATAGCTTTCTTCAAAATCAACCATCCAAAACTAAAAAAATAAATTTAACACCACAGCCTACCAAGATAACTTGAGCTTGGTGACGCTAAACTCCACATCCTCGACTTGTTTTGGACAATTCTTCCAATCCTTTCCTCCCAAATACTCCAACACAATAAGAAAAGAAGTTTTTCCCACTTATCACTAAAAAAAAAGTTTTTCCCAAAAGAATTTGAGATAACCTTGAGCATGTCAAAATGTTAGCTAAGAACAATGAGGGCCTTTCCCGATCCTCAAGGTCAAGGACCTCCCTCTAAACTATAAAAACCACTTTAGTGGACTTCAAAAAGAATCGTCCAATTATTCTTGTTCCTGTATCATCTTCTATCAAATAGTCTTTTTCAGTCTTTAAATCTCTTGATCATTTTGGAACTTCAGTTTTGTACAAAACCATTCATCTATTAGCTAATCTAAATATCCTTAACTATGTTGAATTTCTGCAACAACATAAGGAAGGCAATTCTTCATCTAATTAAAATGCCTAAATAAAAGGTAGAGTAAGTACCTTAATCTTATCAACAGCATCCTCCTTTGCTGCATTTATGGTGTGAGTTGCTCCTAGCATCTTTGCATTATGAAGTTTTTCATCTTGAACATCAACTGCAATAATCTCAGAAGCACCAAATGCCCGTGCTATCTGCAAACAACTGAAACATGTGATTTAGTCAAAATGATGTAAAAAAGAACAGCATCCAAACAAAAATAGCAAATTACCTGCAGTATGATGTCGAAATTTGACAAAATTAACAGTATATACACTTTTGGGTAGGTCCAATACATATCCAATCACATTAATGAAGCACTGTGCTTAGCTTAAAGAAATAAGCTGAAAAGATGCTCAAGTGGTTCATGAAGACCAGATGCACAGCCGTAGTTTTTTTTTTTTTTTTTATGAACAATGAACAGGTTTTTGTTTTTGCAAAACTTAGCCATTTCCATTCCTACTTCCAATTGAAAAAATACTACTACATATTACTCTCAGAAATTTTTGGAACTGATTTGATGATACATAGCTGTATTGTGCAATTACGTATGAGCACATGTATGCACCACATTGAGCTTAAGTTTGTGCACATCTAAGCAAGAAAGTTACAGTGCATTTGAAATATTAACATAAAGGCACTATCATATTCTGGAACTTCGAAATGATAGAAAGCTAGTACTATGTAATGGTTTAAGTATTTTATTGTTCTTTTGGCCTATTTTGCAAGTTTCTAGAAGAGTACACATTCACAGATATTTTTTGGAGAAAAATCAATTGGAAAGACTTTTTTTTATGTGTAAAATATATTAAAAGGGCAAAGCCAAAAAGATACACAGGCACACCTAGAGAGGTCGAGGTGACCTACATGGAAAGACATTTTAGATTTGTAATACAACATGGAGGTCGTTGATTGATTGGCGGACCGGATTCTTGTTTGGAAGGAATTTAAAGAGAGAATGGTACTAAACTTGATGGCCAGTTGGGAAAATATCATTAAAGTGGAAGCTTGTCGGACAATGTGATGCTGATGTGAAGAAGATTGAATGTCAGTTGAGTGCATATGAATTTTGACAATTATGCCCAAGATTCACCAGACGCAGCCAGGATTGAAGGGGTCTTTCTGAATGATCATCGCGAAATCATTAAGACCTTTTCCAGTCCTATTGAAGTGGAGAACTTCAATGACGCCGAGTTAAGGCACTTCTTAAAGGGTTTCAAATCTCCAAGGACAACTTAGAAGGAGGCTCCTGCAACACTATCAATGGACGGGTGGAAAAGAGGAGAGCCATGCAGATAGGATAATGTGACGAACCATAGTGGGGAGTAGGAAAACAGATAGGCTCTTATCTTCTCCAACACAATAGGGGGTGCGGTGCTGATGAAACTGAGAAAGCCTTTACTAAAAGTGGTGTAAGTAGAGATTTTTTGTATAGAGTTCTTTTCTCTACTCATACGCTTCTGTAATGTTAATACATACTTCTTCATTATTTACTACAAAAAAAAAATCACTTCAAAACTTCCCAGCATAGAACACTTACACTTCTAACTCCAGTTCCACTTCTACAAACTAGGATGAATCCGTGTAGTTGTAGCATATTACATCCTAGACATATACAACTACTTTAGTAGCATCACCAAATCAAAATCAAAGACATATCTTTGTAAAGCAGAAGGCCAAACCACTAGAAAATTTTCAGAATGCAGTATTGAGTGCATGTGCCAAATCAGTACATTATCATCCTCTGTGAATAAGTATGCTCAGATGTCAATAAACAAGAACTTTCTCTGACTATATACCACATCTAATGCACAAATCAACTTAAGAATGTTAAATGTCCTGTTCTAAGAAGCCCAAATGAAAAACAGTGATGTTGATAGGTAATAGCTGGCCTTCACAAAATCAAGAACAATGGTCTAGATTAGCCCACAAGGTCGATCAACATCTGCTACAGGAAAAGGATGCTTTACACTAGTAACCTATTCAGTAAGCAAAAGATAAAATTCAAAAGTAAATGAAATGCAACTAGAATGTACGACATCAAGCTTTAGTTCATATAGATCTATGCAAGAAAAATGATGTGCATTGATACCTTAAATCAAGCATAGGTCATGTGTATGTCCATAGGGATGTCAGCATATTATATGAACACATCATATAAAAAAAATAGGGGAAATTCTTTTTTCCTGGTCTGGTCAATAAGGTCCTGAAACATTTCAACATAATTCCTGAATTTCTATGTGAATCAAGATCGAAGAAGGAAGTCTTTGAATCACTGACTCAAACCTATTTCCTTTTCCTTTTTGAGAAGTAAAAAAAAAATTGATAAGTAATTCAAACCTATTTTCGAATCCTACTCAGCGGAATATGGGGGTACTTATGGCAGAACAACAATGGTATGAAAGAAAATATGGTTTGCATAAATAGTTCTTTTTGTCCATTTCCATTCCCTAGGCAGACAAGGAGGGAGAAATTGAGGGTGTGGCCCATATAATTAGAGCTGGGTAGCTGAAATCGAGCTGTGCTTCCGAGGTGCCATGTGACTGATTCAGACGATCAAACGAAATGGAAAATCTTATAAGATGGCATTACAACCGATCATTCTATATGAAGCAAAACGTTGGGCAATCAAGAGAAAACATGTGTCGAAAGACCATAGCCAAGCTGAGGATGTTGAGTGGAAAGTATAGAAAAAGAAAATCAGAAATATCCAAAGGAATCTAGGAGTAACCTCATAGATGATAAAAAATAATAATAATTAAGTCAAGTGAGATGGTCTCGTTATGTATAATGGAGACCAATGATGGCACTAGTGAGGTGGAGCACCAAAATGCAAGCTGAATGCTCTAAAAGGGTGAGGGGAGGCCGAAAATATCATTGATTGAGGTAGTGAGAAAAGATTTGAAAACGCATGATTTAATGGAGTATATGGCTCTAAATAAAATGGAATGGTGGAACAGGATGTGTGTTGCCGACTCCAAATAATTGGGCTAATGCAATGATGATGATGATGATGATGATGATGTAAGGACGAACTTGTATTGCCGACTCCTAACAATTCTTTCTATAAGACAAATTTGCACCACACCAATCTAGTAGCCCTCTAACAAAACAGGGTGAAGCCTAAAAAGTCAATCACATTAAAAAAAAATGTAATGCATGTAAAACGGCAGACAGCCAAGCACAGAAATTAATGAGCAGTTGAGCACCAAGAAAATAAATAACAAGTATTTGAGCGATAATATGTGGAAGTAAGCATTCTAAACATGTAAACAGCTTGTTTGTTATCATATTATCAAAGCATCTAAAGGAAATTTTGTGTTCCAGTCTCTTATTAATCAGTACAAATTCTTGGAAACTCACGATCATTAGAAACTGTCTGATCGAGGAAACATTAATTTTCCAAGGAATGCCTGCTCTTTAGACTATCTAGTGTGTCATTTATCTTGTGTTTCAACTGAGAAGGAATCTGCCGCAGCTAGAGAGACTACGTCACAATGAAGGTCAGTAGCTGAGAGCACTTTGGTCACATGAAGAAAAAATCCAGAAGTTCAGTCAACTGGTTATCCTAATTGAACAGATTCACTAGATGATGCCCAATATCCCCAAACTGTGTTACAGTGTTAGATTAGATAATAACATTTGGAATGAACGGTCAAAGAAATGACTACGATACCAATGCAAATTCGACGATTAACACAATTTTAGCTCTTCACCTTGATCCAACACCACCAATGCCAATCACAGCGACAGCATCTCCAGCACGCATCTCAGCTGCATGTCTCATGGCACCATAGGCAGTGAAGACTGCACATCCCAAAATAGCTGACTCTGTATATGGCAATGAGTTTGGAAGAACTGATAATGCATGAGCAGGTACAACACAATACTCTGCAAGACCTCCCATACTATACATGTACACTGGCTTTCCTACAATTGCAGCAGAAAGTTTAGTGAACAAATAAAGATTTCATACATTTCAAGACACAGTAGGCCATAAAGACAGAGTTATCTTATTATACTTGTTTCCAATAACAAACAAAAAAACAGTAAAATAAGGATGAAGAAATAATACAGCATAGAGAGAGAAAGAGGGAGAAAGAACAAGTAAAAACCTAGCACTGTTCATCGCATCTGATGTAGAATACTTGAGAAGTGAGAACATGATCACAATCATCATGTCAATGTTAACAAGACCACTTGAACAGAAGTAAACAACCAAGAATACTTAGCATGAATCCTGTCATTGTGACTTGGAATGGAATTTTTATGCCAACATCAACAAGCATGGCCCATAATCCTTTGTGATTGGAGCTTAGAAGACAGATTCTTCTACCTTGGGCTCACTCCTGCTCCTGAATCTATGTAATGGGAGATAGAGCTTGGCAGTGCATGCTCCAATTACATATTCATGCTCCTATCACAATAAATTCAGGCTCCCATCTCAGAAGATTCACACTTTTATATCTCAACATTCATGCTTCTACCTAGGGCTCACTCCTGCTCCTGAATCCACGCTTTGGGAGCCTAGAGCTTGGCCAATGCATGCTCCAATTACACATCCATGCTCCTATCACAAAAAATTTAGGCTCCCGTCTCAAAAGATTCACGCTCACATATCTTAAGATCTTGCATTCCTATATCGTCAAGTTCAAGCTTCTAACTCAGTAAGTCCGTGCTTCTATTTCAGTCGTTCGTGATTTGCTTTAGATGTCCCATATATTCGAATTGGATTTCGTCAAAGCCATGAATATTATACATAGATTCATGTTCCCAAAACTAGATCAATGAAATCTAAAACTGATTTTTAATAATTTCTATATTTTTGTTCCACTCTTGAAATGTCAATCATGGATCACCACTGACAGTCGTGATGACTACTTGGAAGCCTCTAGGCATGGGGGCACTTACACACAACCAGCTTCATTATGTCTTACTCTATGATGACTGAATGCAGCTACTGTGTTATGACCATAGTTAGTAATTCAGCAATTCAAGGTGAGCAACAATTTAGATAAAAAAAACAAAAATGTCAAGTGTCAACATCGTATTAACTTTTCTCTTAACTAAATCTTAGTAGTAAAAAATTATACACCTATGCATATATGTGAGAAAAAGTTAGACATGAATTTGTAGATAACATATATGGATCACCACTGACAGTCAAGATGACTACTGGAAGCCTCTAGGGATGGGAGCACTTACACTCAACCCACTTCGTTATATCATACTCTATAACGAGTTGACGACCGAATGCAGCTACTGTGTTATGACCATAGTTAGTAATTCAGCATATGGCAAAAAAGAGGGTATGGGAAAAGTTCGAGTATAATTCAGGTTTGTCATTCAAAAATTCGGCAAAAAGTAAATAAAAAGTAACAAAAAATAATAATAATAAAATGATTTTCACATTTTAAAATTAAGGGTTTTCAATAATTAAGAAAATTCGTGTAAAGATGGGAATAATATGGCTCCACATATAATAACAAAGTTTACCGAATCTTTGAGAAGTTCGGCAATATAATACGTCTTTTCAAGAAATCATAAAATTTGTGTATAATACGCGAATAGTACGCAAACTTACTATGGTTATGACCAACATTCTACAAAACCTTAGACACACACATAAATTATAAATACACATGGGAATTGGAGGTGATCAACAATTTAGATACAACAAGCATAAATGTCAAGTGTCAACATCATATTAATTTTCTCTTAAATAAGATCTTAGTAGTAAAAAATTACACGTGTTCATATATGTAAAAGAGAAGGTTAGACATGAATCTATGATAACATATTTGGACTGTGGTACTAAAAATGGTAGAGTTTTCTTCGCCGAGCCTTTAATAGGCAGCGGGAGCACAAGAGAAAGGTGTCAATAGGTTGGGGACATAATGGTGGATCAAATCCAAGCAACAAAGTCAGGCAAAAAAGCTTTCACAGATCAGAAACACGCATTGAGCAAAGAACAATATTTCGGAATATCAGTCAAAGATGAACTAAAAAACATCAAGAAGGCTTCAAAAAATTCTGCAAAAATCACCATCAATCCTGAAAAAATCAAGATCTACTAAGAAGGGAGAGTTTCGACAGACCTCGAGATGTGTGTCTGTACGGATGATGATGTCATCCCTACAGTACAATGATGTCAACAGACATCCGCACTATTCTAGCTTTCCCTTTGTTGTTCTCCGGTTATAGATCTTAATTGTAGGCTATAATACCAAGTTGAAATGGAGATTTAGGGTTAGGGTTAGGTTTAGGCTAGGGTTTCAAGAGAGAGAAGAGAAATGTCTTGCTTTGCTCACATGACTCCCAAAAATATTATTTATATGAAGACCATTCTTACAAAGACAAGAATACCCCTCATACTGAGAGGTATTTACACATCTACCCTTTACATGTACAATACGTATAAATACGTATATGATAAAGAGGTAGTTCCCCAAGTAAATCATCCCATCTATATACAAACGATTCAAAAAAGCAGCCTCTAAAAAGAGGAGAAACAGAGGCCCAGAAATATAAAAGAGCTTTAACAAGCAGAATCATCCCAGGGAGGTCTGCCTTTGTGCCTTCAAAAATGCTTTTGTTCCTTTCCTTCCTGATAGCCCACAGAATAGCGAAGGGAAGGAATCGCCAAAGAAGTCTCCCTTTTTCAGTGAAGGACTTGGTCGCAGCTCCCAGAAAAAAACCTGAGACGTGTTGCGGCACAACAAGGGGTTGCGGCACAACAAGGGGTATGCCAAACAAGGCAAAAAAAGTATGCTAGATGACCGATGTGAATCTGCAATGGATGAAGACATGGTCCATTGATTCAGCTTCGGACTTGCACAACGCACATCTATTAGGCATCGCCATACCTCCATTAATAAGATGATCCACTATGAGAACCTTGTCATGTATGGCTGACCATGCGAAAAACTTCACTTTGGATGGAATAGGGGGCTTCCATACTGCCTGGGCTGGAAAAACGTCTGGCCTTCCTGGAAAGTTCTTCTAGTACAGAGATCTAACTAAAAAAGATCCATTTGATTCCTACTTCCAAATTCTCTTGTCAGGTTCCTCGTCCAAGCTAGGGTTGACACCTACCCTTTCTAGAAGAGTTGTAAGGCTATCCATCTCCCAATCATTAATGTTCTTTCCGAAGCCAAAGTTCCAAGACAAATGACCTTCACAACACACTATGCAATCCTAAATGAGGGCTCCATGTCAGTCAGACAGCAAAAAAAGGTTAGGGAATGCCTCTTTCAAAGGAACCTCCCCACACAATTATCTTCCCAAAATCGGACTCTATCTCCTTTGCCCACCTTTATGATGACTCCCTCTTCAAATGTGTCACAAGATCTAGCAATCCATCTCCACATACTGACTCTGTAAGGAGATTGGATGGGACGGCATTCCCACCCATACTCTGAGACACCATACTTGCTACCGATCATTGTCCGCCACACACTGTCCTCCTCTTCGCCAAATCTCCATAGCCATTTAGCAAGGAGTACCACATTCATGTCTTTGAAATGCCTGAAACCTAACCCCCCTGCTTCTTTGGGTGTGCATATCTTCTCCCAATCCACTAAGTGAAATTTATGGGTGTTCTCTTTTCCTGCCCACAGGAAGTCTCTCATAATCTTTTCCAACCTGTGAGCTACAGCAACCGGGATAGAAAATAAGGACATGAAGTGGATGGGTAGGCTGGAAAGAGTGCTCTTAATAAGAGTGACTCTTCCCCCTTTGGATAACTACCTCTTCTTCCAACCAGCAAGTCTGCTACTGAATCTCCCCACCACAGGATCCCATATCTTCTTATCTTTGTATCTAGCTCCCAAAGTCAGTCCAAGATAAGTTGATGGCGAACTTCCAATCCAAGATTAGGGTTGTTCTTCAAATATTCATCATATTTGGTGTAACTTTGGGATTTCCAAACCCAAGCTTGCATCAAATTGGATCAAAACACAAGGTTCGGTGGTGATCAGTGTAACGATTCATGATGACCCTAAGGAGGAACATTCATGTGCTTGATGAAGCCAAGATGGATTACATGCCCCTTCAAAAATCACAGGGCTCCGGCAAACAACAATGGATGTGATTCATCTCATGAACGTCTGAAGAGACGAAACCATGGTTCAAAGTCTCGGGCGATCATGTTCCGGATCGGGCGATCTAGATCGGGATCGGAGCCCACCGATCCGATCCATACCATGCTCTGTCTCGCCCGAGTTCTCTATTTTCTTAAGGATTTTCACACCGTCTCAGGGCGAGATGGCCGATCCTGTTCCGTATCGGACCGATCTGGATCAGGATAGGAGCCTACCGATCCAGCCTCTGATCCCGAGACTTTCATCCTTGGACGAAACCTCCAAGGAGATTCCAGAGAGGAAAATTAGAAATGAATTATTTCCCTAAGCCGACGAGATTGGGAAGATAAGAAATCCTATAAACCAAAATTTGCCTCGACCACAGAATTTTGAGTTCAACGAGGAAATAATTTTTCATGCCCTAGAACACAATCGAGACTGACATACTTGAGTTTCACAATTGACTCATGCCAAACGACTTTATCGATTAACTCGCAAAAGTCGAGAAAGCATTCTAATGTTGAGAGATGGAGGACCTGATACAAGTCATGCTTTTAGCCACCATACCCTCCGGGTATGCATTGATCTAGTGGGACATATTGCAAGCCACCCGGGTTTGTAACATAAAAAATCAACACATGGGCAAAGATGTGACAAGGATTGAAGAGCAAATTTTTCTGACTCAATTATCACAAAGTGCATGCAATATCATAACATTTGACAGAAGAACTAGAGTGTAACAGCTTACACAGACAAATTCCTCTCTTTGATGAGGGCCAATTTTGAAGGAGTCCACGAACCAACAAATCGCGAGGTATTTGGTTGGTTTGAAGTTCATATTCAGAAAGATTTAGCTTTTGACGAGATAGACACCATGGAAGTAACCACCCACTAAGCTCTTAATTTTATGAAAATTCAAGCTCAGGGGTCTTTATAGCGCCCTTCAACCTCAAGTGCATCCACTCTAACTCATAAAACGCACACAGAAATTGCCGACAAAAGATCGATGAGAGCAATTAAAAACACCAAGCTGATGCGAATAAACATCAGCGGGAGCAGGTATTTTCAATTTGTGACTATGCTACGGTTTATTTATGAGCGAGTTCTTATTGGCAACTACAAGAAGTTGAAGATGAAAAAAAATATACCGTATAAGATTTTCAAGACTCGAGAAGTTCAACAACAATTCGTATGAAGTTCAACGACCTCTAGAGTACAACAATTCTTGGATTTTCAACATTGAAGAGTTATCAAAGTTTTAGAGTGTTGTTCCAAACTTCCATATGGACTATCAACAAGTAGTGCAAGTTCCGATTCAAAGATCAACCAAGGACAAGGTTGCTCATGTGATAAATGTTCTCAAGACATGTACGCAACGAAGATCATTTTTGTGATCCCTTATTTTGCTTGGAACTCCATTACAAATATGTCAAAAAAGTGTGGTCTTTCCTATCCTCTTCTTGGTGTTCAATCGTTGATTAGGTTTTTTCGTATGATATTCACCAAATTTGTTGTAAATTGGGATTTCCGCACCCAAGCTTGCCTCTCCCACCAACCAAGATATAAAAAATAAAAATAAAAAACACAATTCCATTCCAAATTTCAATTGGCAAATTTTATGAAGGAATGTTACTATTGGAACTCTAGCTATATTGATCATCCTTAAAAGATGCTACGCATGTTGTCTTAAGAAAAATGTAACATAAAACAAACCAAGTCAAAATTGCCCATAGACTCTTGAAACAATTTAAAATCCTAGTTTCCTTCTGTTGTTTGTGATGCAGACAGTTAACAAATTAGGATGTGAAAAGACAACCAGACATTGCCAAAACTTAATGCTAAAGATAGTTATCCATTCCACTAACCAATCTTCTTCAATAACTAAGAATATAATATGGATGAGTTCACACGTCTTGGAATAAAAATTATGTAAGAATTGTAAAGTGAACGTATGATTACCATTGCTACGGAGAAACAACCGGGTTTCACCATCGTAGAGCGTTCCTTTCGCCCGATTGTAAGCAAAGAAATCCTCGCATAAATCTTCTTGACCCTGTTTTCATCCAAACATTCTTGATATATAGAGGTTCATTTGGGGTGATGAATAAACTCGAAAAATGAACAAGCATCAGCAAAAGTCACCTTCACACAGAAGAAACAGTTCCCGCAAGGCATTATAAATGCTCCTACTACATGAGCTCCAATAGGACACCTGAAAAGTTCATTAAAAAAAAAATTACCACTGATACATCCACCGTGACAGAATTTAATCATGTCTACTCTACCCATATAATTATACAGTAATACCTCTCAAAATCAATATCCTTGATGAACCCAATTTCAATCTGGTTGAAAGGAAGTCAGTTTTGTGAGCAAATGTGTATTTAGGCTTTAATTTTTTTTCTCTCCACAATCCACATTCCTCTCTTGTAAAAAAAAAAAAAGACGAAAACCTAATAAACGAAAATACTAATCAGAATAAATGCGATCATGTCAACCTCTAGGAACTGTATTGCTGGTTGGAAGCCCGGAAGCAAGAATGTTGCCATCAGATTGTATGTCCTCGAGATACGTGTCAGTTAAAAAGATAGGATGATGATGAATGCAGGAACAGGATGTGATGATGGTGAGAACAGAGATAATCATACCTCTTTATAATTCCAGCATCGGTGTGGGCCCCATGTTCGACTACCTCTCCGGTTATTTCGTGACCAACAACACAAGGACTTGCAAATGGAAGTTCACCTTTCATGACGTGAAGATCAGAGTGACAGACTCCACAGGCTGTGCATCCATAGTTAATTAGGATTTAGAGGACACAACAGGAAATTAAATAAAGACTCCACAGGCGAGTGTGTGATTGTGTGAGCACGCGCGCGTGTTTATACCTTTGGTTTTGATGAGAATTTCGCCGGCTTTGGGGCGAGGCATGTGGAAATCTTCGATGGTGAGAGGTGTATTGGGTTGGCCCCAAAAGACGGTGCCGCGCATGAAAGAAGGTCCACCGCTCAAGTGATAAGCACTTGCGCCGGTGATTTTCTCATCAACGACGCCACCATCGTGATGATGGCAGATCCATCTCTTCCACGATGTCGAAATCATGATCGAAGGCTTTGAGAGTGAGAGCTTACTGCCGCTGGTGCTGCTGCGGAGCAGAAGAGAGCGAGAGACTACGGAGAAGAGACCCATGACCTTGAAATTTGAAGATTGTTAACCAGAGTTGAGCTGTTCACGAGGACGATGAACGGAAGAGATAGTCCCGGGTCGCCTTCGTGTCTCTGGTTTTTTAAACAAGAGGAAAGCTGACGTGTTGTTCGCTACTGATACACATCCCACGTGTTGGCCAAGTCTGAATTCTCACGTGGCACATTTTCCGAGGCATAATTCATCCAACCGTTAGATTTGAGCATTTTCATCGGGGCGTGCCACGTAAGCCAAATTTGGCATGACTAACACGAGGAACAGGTATTATTACACACAGCTCAGGGTTTCATCTTTAAGAATTAGAACGAGGAACGACTTTTGCTCCTGTGCTGAAGTGGATGGATTAGAGCAGAACTTTGCCGATATTGACGTCCCGTCATCAACGGATAACCGAATAAACCACGTGGCATATTTTTAGAGACGGCTGACAGTTTGGATGTTTGGCCCAACCGTATGTGGGACCTACAGACCAAAGATTAGCCTGATTAGTGATTTCTAAGCTTTGGATTAGAGTCGCTTTTTCCGTTGATTTCAACTATGCAGTGAGCGAAGCCGATCACAGCACACAATACGAGCCATGTGGCACACTCTTAGTGGGCGCTGACCATATGGATGTTTGGCCAGTCCCTCGGTAGACCTCCAAACCAAAAAATCAGCCTGATTAGTGAATTACAATGTTTGGATATTTGAACCCAAATAACGCTCAATAATGCTCAAATTCCTACGGTTAAAATCAACCCATGAAAATAACTTCAATCCAACGCTTAGAAATCACTGATCAGGTTTATTTTTGGTTTGTACGTCCACCTAGTGATTGGCCAAACATCCATACAGTCAGCGCCCACTAAGAGTATGCCACGTGGCTCGTATTGTGTGTTGTGATCGGCTTCGATCACTGCATGGTGTGAAGGAAGGTTTACTCTGGAATTTGAGCATATTATCTGGGGTACAAAGATCCAAAGGTTTGAAGAATTAAATCTTTGACGTCGTCAAAGTTGTTGATGGTCCACATATAAGCCATGTGACACATCTTAGAGACCACTGATCATATGGATGTTTGGCCTATCCCCAAATGGACCTGCATACCAAAAATCAATATAATTGCTGATTTCTAGTCTTTGGATGAGAGTACCCCAAATAATACTATGGCCTGAGGTTCATTCTAACACTTGCTCTACGATCTATTGTCTATCTGTTACTACTTTAAAGCCAAAATTGGGGTTGAGGCTCATCAAATCACCTAGGAGGCCCATCATTAATATTGATGACAGAGGACAGTATGAGCCATGTGGCGCACTCTTAGAGAATGGCTCATCTCTAGGTAGACAGACCTACATACTACAAATCATACTGATTGGTGATTACTAACATTTGGATATGAGAACCCCAAATAATGCTCTAAAGGTCCGTTTGGCAAACCAGTAGAAGCAAAAAGTAACTTCTAAATTAAGTTGCTGAATTTAAAAGTTGTCATTGGAAGCAAAAGTTTGTTTGGTGAAACACCGACTTATAAGTCAAAAAATAAAAAAGTTAGTTTGGCATGAATTAAGTCAAAAAGTCATTTTCTTGTAATAAACTATTAATAAAGATCATAAACCAATATCAATATGTTATTTTTTTCAAAAAAATTTAATTATAAATGATCAATAATAAAAGATGCACCAAGTGAATCATTTTATGGGTAATTATTTTTTCAAAAAAGAGATGGTCTACTGACCTACTCCTCAGCAAACCATCACTATTTTTTCTCCTTCATAAGATGTTTTCTATCTACACTTCATAATGTGAGGTTTACAAGGGTAAAATTGGTATTTTGAAAGATTCACTTAAAATTAGAAGGTCGGTTTGGCAAAAAAAATTGACTTTTGCTTCCACAAAAAGTAAATTTTTGACTTTTGAGAACCAATTCCAAAATGGATACCCAAACAAACTTTTCAACTTTTTTGCTTTTGAAAGTAAAAAAGTAACTTATTTCTGTGTTGCCAAACGGGCCCTAAATCCATGGTTAATATACCATGGTAAAAACTCTAATCCAATGGATAAAAATTATTGATTAGGTTGAATTTTGGTATCCAAGTCGAGATAGGTATGGGCCAAACATCTATACGGTCAGTGATCTCGAAGAGTATGCCACGTGGCTCATATTGTGGTATGTCATCAAAGTTGATGAGGCCCCTGCAATCACTCACGTGCAACATACTAATTAAATGATTTCCTAAAATGAGAGGGGGAGTATATCCATAATTGAAAAAATATTTGTTGGATGGCGTCTGACGTCAAAGTTACTAACAAATTAAGCCACGTGCCACTCTTAGAGACCACTGACAGTGTGGATGTTTTGCCATCCCAAGTAGACCTACAGACCAAAAATCAGCCTAGTTGGTGATTTCTAGCCCTTGGATCCGAGTAGCCCAAATAATATTCGAATCCAACAATTAAAATCAACCCATGAAAAAGGGAAAATCTATGATACATACTAATAATGCCCATTTTATGCTTATTATCCGTTTTAACCTTAGAGCATTATGGGGTTTATGAGCTTATGACTTCACGTTTCCATGTAAAATGCATCTTACGTGTCTCATACATAACTTATCTAATTTAGATCTCATTACGTGCATATTTGATAACTATAGAACAATCATCGCGTAAAAGACCTTTGTGCAAGCCATTAGTCTTTAACGAGGCTTATTATAAATTTTCAAGCTATGAAGCCAAGCAAGCCATGAAGTCACTTGTTCAAACCATGAGAGCCATTGAAGCCATCACACCTTTATGGAGGCATCCTAAGCTATCAAGTCATTGGAGCTTTTAGAAGATTCTCAAGCCATCAAAGCCGCATAGAGTCTTTACATGTGTGAAAGGGACAAGGAAAAAAAAAGAGAATGCCCAATGTAGCAAAAAGTAGGCTTAGTCTTGCTTAAATCCCATGCATGTCGCCTCTTTTTAACTTATTTTCTACATACCTTCTTACACTTCTTACACATCTCCTTCCCCCCATGTGCAACAGTACTCCACTTTGAGTTTAACCTTGGGCACTCTTTTGGTTATATTTGAATATCTTGCACCATTCTGGTAACAAGAACATGAGCCCCTTTGGCCACTTTCCACCAAGGTTCTAAACTTCGACTTCGCCTTAGACTTCGTTCAGTTAAAATTTGAAATTAATTCGAGAAAGTTCAATTCGATTTAGAGAATTTCTGTAAAAATTCACTAACTTAAAGAAGTTTAAATATTTTTTGCCAAAATGAGTGAAACTATATTAATCTTGCATAGGTTGCTCTAAATGGTTGTTTTTATGAAATAATAAGTTAAAGTGTTTTATCATGCTTGTTTTATCATATCCTTAAAAATCAATGTGTTTTACCAACGTTTTGCTAAAAATTCTCCAAACTTCTTTAAGTTAACTGTTTACTTCGAATTAAATGAATTAATTCGAAGAATTTATGTAATTTTTGTACTAAAAAGGCTAAACTTCGATAAATTAGCTGAATTTTTACTGTTTACTTCAAATTAATTCAGTGATGTTTTGTAAATTTTTTAATACATGTACACTTTAATTCAGTCAGTCAAAATTCGGAATTAATTCGACTAATTTCGCCGAATTTTGTCGAATTTTAAAACCATACTTTCCACCTCATCTCCACCTATCACTCATCCACATCACATTCCACCTCACCACCTTTCCATCTTCTATATAAGCTCACTTTGAACTTATGAGAAGGTCTTCTTTTCTCTAGTGAGTCTTCTTTAGAGAGCCCAATAATTCTAAGTAAATCACTTCTATCTTCTTTCTTATTTTCTCTTTGTACTTAATTTTCATTGCCATCCACACCATGGTTGGCTAGACCCTTAGCTAGTGCTAGAGAGAAGGCATTTTCCCTCTCCCTTTTGTTACTTATTGAGTATAGACCCATTTTGTGAGAGCTTTATATTGTAGAGATTTTCCCGTACTTTAGTATTTTTTGTACTCCCTTCATGTGATATCGCATGTATACTCTATAGTTGGACATCAAAACATTAATAAAGATTTGAGGTATTTCTTTTACTTGTTCTTGTGAGTATTTTTCTGTTTTCTTTCGATCTATTATGTTTTACATCATAGATACTTAGGAATTCACATATTTGCACTTACACACTAGAATGTTCTAGTTTTGATTTTATGGTCTAGAAATGCCTTAGTGGGAATATCACTTTTTACTTCATCTTTGTGCTTCATTTCTTTATCTTTGGTGGGAGAGTAGCTCTTTAGTTGTCTCTTCCTTCTTGGGTTACACTCATTAAGGAGCGAAGGGAAGGGTCTAGGCCAAATCTCAATGCCATAACACTCTTCTTCTCTTGTATTTTTCCTCATCAAAAATTTGCCTACCATTGGTGATACATTCAGCCATATTGCACACTTTTTACTCTCATTCCATAGCATCCATTCACTACACATCACACACAACCACACACTTTTCTTCTTTAATTTCTTCTCTTTTCCTTTTATAGTAACACTTGCACTAGTTGTTCACTCCCAATCATTGTGGTTTGACCATGGAAATCTCATGATTTCAAAGCTAACTACAACTTGACATCCTTAGCTACACTCACTTTTACTTTGTTACACATACACTTTGTTATCTAGGAAAACATTGTTGCATCCATATCATATCATCTTTAAAAGATAAATTATTGTATTTTCTTGTCAAGAGTGCACACAATCAAAGTTGTAACACAGACTTCGGTATCAAGAAGTCCCTCAAATTATCATGTGGCATAGTATTTTGGGTCTACTAACCCTGAATGATTGTCCCACACCTTGATTGACCTACACACCAAAAATCAATGCGATTAGTGATTTGTAAAAGTTGGATTTGATCACTTTTTCGACGTGAGCTTAGAACCAATCCATATGCTTAGTTATGAAGCCCAAATGAAAAAGTGCTCGAATCCAATGGCTAGAAATCACTAATTAGGCTATTTTTGGTGTGTAGGTCTCCAAGGTGTGGACCAAATATTCAAGACCATGGCTTGTTGTTCTAGTCCATAGTACAAATACATTGGATTGTATGTCCTCGAGATATGTGCCAATACAAATTTTGTTCCATTTGACATATATCTCGAGGATATGCAATCTGATAGAGTTGACCAAAGGACAAGAATCGTAGGTTAAATGTTTTAAACCCATCTGGGTAGTAAACGTCCAAGTCAACGTCAACCTAGAACTTTGACATTTAATTAAATTTTAAAATGAAAGTAAAAATGTGGATGGGTCATAACTAGTTGAACCAATAAACCAATAAAGTGGTCGGTTCACCAATTCTGTTTCCAGGTCTTTGTTTTAGGACTCGTTTGCAACACAATGGGAGTAAAGAGTAACTTCTTAAATAAGTTGTTGATTTTAAAAGTTGGCGGCAACTTTCCGACAAACAGCACCAGAAAAATGTGGGTCACATCGTGGCCAATAAGAGTAAATTTGACTGAACACCTCAAATGTTCGACTTGAAAAGTCAACTGCCAGTTTCTATAGTACGAACATATATAGGTTGTTGAAGTCAGTGGTGAGAGCTTAGTGAGCTGAGAGAGAAAGAGTAGAGCATCCACTGGGTTCATCCCCTTCTATAGTGGGGGAGGGCCCCTATTTATAAGGGCATAGGGTGGGTGAGACATGTTGTCTCTACCTGCCCAATAATGGTCAAGATATGGTCGTACATTGGGCAACATGGTGCATATTTGTGTGTAGGGAAGCTACAATTAAACCCATTCTCTCATGATTCTGATTAGGTAGATTTGTAAGTAGGAATTGTCTCATCAGAGTAGATAAGAGATGTCCCATCCACACAGAATTGGGTTGTGGTTACCTATGGAACCATGCCGACTAACCAAGTAACACGGCTCCTTCACTCGAGTCAGACTACTTCGACAAGTCAACTCTCCCCTCCACCAAACCAATCTTTGTATTTGGTCAAACAAGTAGGCGAATAGGTATACGGTTACAAGGTTGATAACTAGATAGTCTGAGTACGTTAACTTAACTCTAAGTTGTTTATGGACAAAAGTGCCCATACTGCACGAATCTCGGAGGGGACACGTGGGTAGTGAGGATGCAAGCCATTTTCTGCACACATAATAATCTATTTGTGGGTGTAAGTCCCTAAAGGCATGAGCTCTATATTACCAGGTGATCAATTTGTGGGTCTAAGTCCCTAAATGAACAAAAGTAAGGAAGGTTTGATGCCCTAGGGTGAAAAGACCTAAACTCTCGTGATCCATGTGATGGAAGCAATGATGGGCGACGGCCCATGGGTGAAGAGTCCCTAAAAAATATAGAGGACGATGCATTCTATGGTCGTGTTGATGTAATGGCTTAACGGGTGTTTCCCAGGTTTTGAATCAATAGTAATGTATATTATTAATGTATCCCCAATATTTTAAAAGTACATACATGATTGCACCGTTGCACCCCTTAATTATAGGAAGTGATTTCTTGGATGCATGGAATACATTAGGAACAAGTTTGATTTGATTTTAGGATTTACTTTATGGCATGGATGTTGACTTAGGTTTTTAATTAAATTATCTTGGATTCAGATCCATGGTTGTGGGGATATTTTTTTTTGTTTAATGAATATGAATGTTTCTGGATTTTTTTGTACAGTCGATGTAAGATGGACATATCTCTTTCTATACAAATCCAAATTTAGTGAAATCAGTGGAATTTTGTTCATAACACACGAGGGTATTTACTATAATTTTTTGGAATTAACTAAATCCTTAACTATATTGTTGGATCAATACACATGGTATTATTGTTGTAGTCTCTGTACATAAAAATAGTATTCTTGTTGTAAACGTAACGGTTGTAACCGATGGCTGACCGCCACTTATGTGGCGTCGGTTACACTATCAACATTTACTTTGTAACGGTTCGGCATTTACTTTGTAACGTCCCGATTAAGGACTATATATACGTGTGTTGATAAATGAAAATATCATCAGATTCACAACACGTTATCAGCATGAATTTGCTCTATTTTCTATTGGCTTCCATTAACTGTTAGGAATCGACAATAGGCGTGGACAGAGGTGAGCGTGGATCAACATTTTTTTGAAAAGATTCAGATTACGCATCTCTGAAAGTTCCAGGGAAGCGAAAGGAAAGCTTGAATAGGTATTTATCTGATTATTTTCTCACAAAAAAAAAATATTTAAATCCATATTTTTTTTACCACACCCATCTTCACTGTCACTATGTGGTTTTGGACGCTTCATTAACAACAGAGACCGACCATTTGATATAATATTCTGACGATATTGTATATTATTTTCTTAGGAGAGGTCTCAGGTGGTTGAATTAGTGTAAGGAGCCTGTTGTCTCACAAATGCCCAGACCTACTCCGTATTTTCTATCTATCAGGATAAGTTCTGTAATGGAAAATGTACAGCAAGGTCCTGACAACTATGGTTTGAGGAGGCATCTCAAGGATGCTATATGGGTCTGTTATTCGAGGATTTAGGCTGAGCAGTGTTTGTTTTTATGATTGATGTGAGATCGTCTTCATCAGGATGAGATTTACAAATTGGTAACATTAATTTAAAATTAATTTATTTGTAGCTTGACAACTATTGTTTTGAGAATAAATGCTTTCAAGAGAAGTACTATTGTGGGCTGTTACACAAGGGGCAAGGGCCAAGGGAGAGTGTTGTAAACATAACGGTTGTAACTGATGGCTGACCGTTGCTTATGTGGCGTCGGTTACATTATCGACATTTACTTTGTAACGGTTCGGCATTTACTTTGTAATGTCCCGATTAAGGGCTATATATACGTATGTTGATCAATGAAAATATCATCAGATTCACAACAATTCTCTGTATTTAGGACCATTTTTAGACCTCAACATGTCAGAACCAGTAATTTTGTAAAACATAAACATTTTATAATTTTTTGTTAAGCTTTCCAGAATAGTATTTTCATGTCAAAACTAGTTTGGGGTGATTTTATACATATTTTCTCCGTAGGCTGTTTTGACTTTGTCTACAATTTGTCAAAAACTCTATTTATTACTCAACGTTTCATACAATATGATTGTTAATTAAACTATTTAAAAAAAATAGGTTGTGTTAGATGTTTTTGTAAGATTCTCAATGCTTTTGGCTGCGGAGTGTTTCGATTTAAAATGAATAGTCTATAATTATTTTAGTACAGAAAAACATAGATTCTCTTGTCTATTTTCACAATAGCTTTTTTTATTTGAACCTAATGTGTTAAGAACAGGGACAGAGTTCTATAATCTATTTGTATTTTTACCTTAAAGTGCATTGAGTCTAGTTTCCATGAGATTTTGAATCACCTCATTTAGATTTAAAATGAGCAAGTTATGATTTATACAACAAACATAGGTCAAGTGTGAAAAAATTAGGGTTTTTTACTTGTTTTAGGGTTTTTCCACGAAGTACAAACCTTTTGAGCCGAGAATTGACTTTAATTGACCAAGATGATCGACATAAATATAATTAATCAATTTGATTAATAATTTGACTTTTACGATCATTTTGACACCCTTACCTTGAGTTGTGGGTCAATCCATGGGTAACAGGCTAGGTTGGGTCCAGACCTTGGAATCAGGGCGTGATACTCTCCGTTTTAAAATTGCCATAAAAGAAGTCAATCCAACTAGCGAAATTAAAGTGCGATATAACATTGTCCTTTGCCCTCGAGCTTGACAAAGAATTGACCCTTGACACACTCTAAGTAGCATCTAAGTCTACTTCAACTTTACGCTTTGTAGTATTAAGACTCAAGTCATGCACACGACTATTGCCTACAGCATGAAGGCACACCAACACGACTTCATCCTCTATTAACAACACCATCTCACCCTTTATTTGAATTCCTAAAGAGGCTAAGGATAAAGGAAGCCTGACTATGCGTTATTAAATAAGGTGTCCATCATTGGAATGCCATTGCCATTTTTCTGAAAAAATTACTTTACCTCAGACCAGTTGTCACCTTCCTCCTATGAGGCAGAAGACGTCATTTCACTCTTCATCTGACTTATATGTCCTACTTCTGCTAGCCATGAACTTCCGAAGATGTTGACTCAAACCTCCTTTTCTCGTTCAAGGTGCCCGTGGAGATTGCACCATGTCCACTTCCGAAGATGCAATCCAATTGCGCCACACTATAGAGAAAGACGAGCATGGAAAGAATCCCACAAATGGTGTCACCGGGGACTTGAGCTGAGCCAGATCCGCTGGCCTCCGGAGACAAAGATTAGAAGACATAGGCGACAGTTGGATCCAGCCATCTATGCTTACCTCGGGCATCGACTCTATCCCCTCGCCGCGTAAGGGACTAATGCGATGGTACAAAACACGTCGTCAACATGCGTGCCTTGTGAACATGGCATGTTCGACATGTTAGCAATATAAGACTTCGAAAGGTAGGCTTGGAAGAGGAGAGGGACAACCCACAAGGGATCGGCTTGACATTTGGACAACATTACTAGTGAAGGAGGCTTCTATCTAAGGTGCCCTCCATACTTAAAAGTATGCAAACATCGTATCCATCATTGAATGTTCATTAAAACGTGTTTTTAATTTATAAAATATATTTTTTTGAAAATATTGAAATAACACATTTTTCAAGGGACATTCAACAGTACTGACAATGTTTGCATACTTTTAAGTATGTAAATGGTTGTAGACTAAATTTGTCCCGTCAACTAACATCCTTTCATGTCAAGTCTATACGCTTCTACCTAAGTTTGTTCATCGTATGGTTATAATCATCTGATCAAACCAATTTTAATTTTTTGATAAAGTAATTTTAAGTTAATAGGTCCCACATGGGATAGGACCTCTAATGCAATGGAGTTCATGGCCGAGAATACGCACCATTTGTGAGAGAGTAAAACTTGATGACAGGGCCCGATAAATTTGAGCCACGTGGCACACTATTAGAGGACTCTGACTGTATGGATGTTTGGCCAATCCCCAGCTGCAACTACGAACCATAAATCAGCCCAATTAGTGATTTCTAGGCGTTGGAGTGGAGTTATTTTCATGGGTTGATTTTAGCCGTGGGAATTTTAGCATTATTGACCATTATTTGAGGTGCAAAGATCCAAAGGTTTGAAATTACTAATCAAGCTGATTCTTGGTTTGTAGGTCAACCTAGGGATCGGACAAACATCCATACGGTCAGAGTCCTCTAAGAATGTACCACATGGCTCAAATTGCGCCCTGTCATCAAAGTTTTACTCTTTGTGAGGTATAAACATGAGTCAACTAGGTACTACCATAAGTACGTAGAACCGGAACCACCTAATATTTCTCTGCCAACAAAACCCTCGATAGTTCCTCCAGTTTCTTTCTCCGAAAGATAGAGAGAGAGAGAGAGAGAGAAGAAGAAGAAGAAGGGAGCGAAGAAGTAGAAGGTGCAGGTTGGGTTATCATCGAATGGCGGAAAACAAGCAAATTCCTCCTCCACAGTACGACCTAAATGCCAAATGGGACGCTTGTCTCGATCTAAGCGTCCGTCGATTTGTCTACTCTTCTGTAGCTGGAGCTCTGGGCGGTCTCCTTTTCTTCAGTGAGTTTCTTCTTCTTCTTCCTCTTCTTTAAAACAAAATTCGGAACATCGTAATCCCATTTCGAGGGTGGGAGTACCGTTGCTCGAGAAAACGGGGTTTTTTCTTGACTTTCCATAATCTTCAAAACACAACTTATATATTAGCGAGGTTTCTTGCCCTTGTTTTTAGCTGGCCAATCTCCTATTAATATCATTGACTATGCACTAAAACAGGTACTACTCTATCCGATCCTCAGATAGGTTATTCAAATTAATGATAATTTGGAAATTTGTGTATAGAAATTTGGAGTTGAAGCTCCATAATTTTTTTGCCACTGGATGCACATTTGTATCCTCCTTTCTCTTAATAAAGCTTTTACCTTATCAAAAAACAATGTTGAGTCTAGCAAGTTTTTCAGCTCTCAGTAGGTCTCCTCGACCTCTACAGCTGTTTTCTTTGTAGTGTCCTTGCTCTGGCGTTTGCCCTTAATAAAATTTATACTTATCAAAAAAATGTTAAAGAGTCTAGCAATGTTTAAGAAGTCGGAGGCGTGAGGCGAGTCATTAGAACCTTGTGAAGCGTGATGTGTAAGCCTCGAGGTGCAACCATATTTTTGAAAAAAATTATAATTATATATTTATGACAGAGAATAGGAGTATGATAATTTAAAATAATAATAAAATATTAGATATATGCATCAGGCTTATACATTGAGGCATGCCTCAACACATGAGGTGTAAGCCTCACCATTGGAGGCATGCTCCTAATTGGGCATACGCCTTTCGTGGCACATCTCAAGGAATTTGCTTACACCTTGCTTTAAGTTGCGCCTTCAGGCTTATGCTTCCCATGCCTTTTAAAGCAATGGTTTAAGGTGTAGAACTAGCTTGCTTTGTAGTCAATTGTTGTACACCTGTTGACATTCACCCTAGAATGTGATTATAGGTGTAGGGTTTATTGATGCTAGTAACCTCTTTGATTGAGTCTGCTTTGAAAGCCAAGTTAGACTATTTGAAGATGATGGAGAAAGAAAAGGAAGATTCTGAAGGAAGACATAATAAGAAAATTTAGGGATTGAAAGAGTGATAGGTGAACACTCCTCAACACTCTCTTTCCAACTCATTTCTTTTTTTGATAAAAATTACATATTTATCCCTTTTAAGTGAGTAAAACAAAACTTTTGTGTGAAGTACATATCCTAACTAATAGGTGGGGAATGACATGATGTATCTAGCAACGAGCCAGAGGAAGAAACCCAATGTCATTGCCTTGTAAACAACTTATCAGTTCTAGGGTTTAAACTTCAATAGAAAAGAATAAAACTGTAATGACCCGGGCCCACACCAGTAAGATATTGTCTGCTTTGGGGTCATCCCCCTCACGGTTTTGTTTTTCTCCTAGGAAAAAGGCCTCTTACTAGTTAAGTTCCAAGGACTACTTATAGCCTAGAACTCGAACAACTACCTAGCCGATGTGGGATTAAACTTATGCTCCTACCTGTCATTCCACCCAGCAACCCCGGTGTGGCGCACTGGCTAGGTCATGACATTCACCCCACCCAATATGATGAGCTGTCATCGGCTCTGATACCATTTGTAACGCCCCGGGCCAACACCAGTAAGATAGTGTCAGCTTTGGGGTCATCCCCCTCACGGTTTTGTTTTTCTCCCAGGAAAATGCTTCTTACTAGTTAAGGTCCAGCGGCCACTTATAAGTTATAACCCAAATCTTGGACAACTACCTAGCCGATGTGAGACTAAACTCATGCTCCTACCTGTCATTCCACCCAGCAACCCCGGCGTGGTGCACTGGCTAGGTAATGATATTTAATTTTTATTTTTTTTAAATTTTCAGGTTCTCATCTTATAATTTTTGGAATCTAAATCAAGTTAAAAAATTAGGTGGGGTGAATGTCATGATCTAGCCAGTGCGCCACACCGGGGTTGCTGGGTGGAGTGGCAGGTAGGAGCATGAATTTAGTCCCACATTAGCTAGGTAGCTATCCAATATCTGCGCTATAAATGGCCGCTGGACCTTAACTAGTAAGAGGCCTTTTCTTGGGAGAAGAACAAAATTGTGTGGGGGATGACCCCAAAGCGGATAATATCTTACTGGTGTAGGCCTAGGGCGTTATAGAAACTTCAGTGTGCTCTTTTAAATATGCATTTATAATGAATGATCAAAAAAGATAAAGTATGAATTTAGAGCATATGTGATTTTTTTTAAGCACACAAGGATTAAAATTGGCATCTACTATTAATTTTGTATTGGAAGGATCCTTGTTGTGAACGATCCTTTCTTTGTGAATATTTAGCTGATCTTCTAGAGGAAACAAGGTTTGAAGATCTATAAATAGTATTTTTGAAGTCATCTAGACGTTGAAGTGGATTCCTCAAATATTTTGTGGGCTTTAGGAAAGGTTTGCATCCATGGAGACTTGTACATTCTTAGATCACATCAGAGATATTGTATCTAATGCTGATGTTTCATATTACACACTATGAGAGGTGCCAACTTGGAAGCAGATTCCCTTGCTAAAGTGGGAGCCTCTAGATCCTTTTTGTATATGGGAAATTTTATTTAATTTTTTTTAATAAAGATTTTTATTTACTAATGGAAAAGTATATTTTGGCACAATTAGAATGGAAGATGTTTCACATGAATTCCTTAATCGTCATAAGAAAATGAAAGGATTAAGCTGCTATTTGAAAGTTCCATCAGAAGCTAAAAAATCTAGAACAAACCTGATGGCCACGGTATGTCTATCCCTAGTGAAGTGGGACAGAGAAGAGAGTGTGACAGGCCAATGAAGGAGAGCAAGACCCAGAGGTGTTATAATGTAAAGGAATGGAATACATTGGTTTAAATGTCCTACCAGACAACCTCACACAAACTTAGTTGATGTAGATAAAGAAATCAAACAAGATTCGATTGATGATAAAGAATTTAAATACACTGATTCATATTGGGTCACTGAAGGAGAAAGCTTGCTTATAGAACGCCTTTTGACAACCTAGAATAGTAGCGGGGAAGATTAGAGGCAATTGAATATTTTTAGGACTGAAATGTCATGTGGAGGAAACATATGCTTACTTATAGTTGATAGTGACATGGTTTAAAATCTTGGTATCATTCAACATATTGGCAAGTTGACGGACCAAAACATATCATATCGATTGGAAAGTCACTATAAACTTGGATTCACTAACATATGAGGATACATTACACTAAACTATGTTTAACGTTGAAATAAGCTAAAAGTGTGATGTTTGTGGAATAATACTACCTTCCTCTGGCCATTCCCATAAGTCACTCCTATTAGTGGCACATGGTCTTCGTAGCTCGCCCTCGGGGTTGATCCGCGAGCACGCAAAGTTTACTTTAAGAATTAATTTAATTAATTAAATTATTTTTTTGGTCCATATCGATACATAACCTCTGTATAGTGTACCAATAGCAGGACGAAGCAAGATATGTTCGTATGAGATGGTATGAGACTTTAGACCATGGTGGGTGCTCAGAAAATACAGTGTCTAGGAACTGGTGGACAAGTTTGGGGATTGGGATTCATTATCATCATCTATGTTTTTTTGCATTGGCAACATGAATCCTATTTTAACATTTGTTTTTAATAAATATGAATCAAATTTTACCATTCGACTCTATTTAGAGCTAGTTTTTCTGTCAAGGAATGAAATTTGGGATTGAAGCCTGGAAACTTGAATCCCTACAAAATTGCGTGGTTTGCAAATAGTCCTAAGTTAAAGGTAATCTCGCAGATGTCCTGCACAACACTCCGTTGGTGGGATTCCACCAATAGAGCCTCCGATGTCTAAGTTAGTTCTAATCTCAATCAAGCACTAATGAGTCTTTGATCAAGATTGCGTACCCCCCCTTCTCAAGAATCTCGCTACCTTCATTACCGAAAATTCCTTTTCCCAGTCGCTTGATTACCACCCGATTCATCTTCTTGCCAGGTTCCACGTGATGTAGACCACGATCCTCCATCAATGGTTGTCGAACTACCACTTGAGCCTCCCTACGAGGCTATTGTGTCTAATCCCGCTCAAGACATTCACCATACAAGTACTTCAATTGAACGTGCCCATCCTATGGTCACCAAGACCCAAAATGGAACTCGACGACCCAAAATTCTGAATTTGGCTACTATCCACTACCACAGTGCCTACTTCCCAACTCAATGACTGATTTGATACCTACTTGTGTGATGGCTGCATCCAAATTTCCTGAATAGATAGTGACTATGGCCTTTGTAATCAAGGCGCGCGCCTCAGGTGCAAGGCACACCTAAAGCGCCTTAGAAGGGTCGAGGTGAGACGCGCGCCCTAGACCTATCTCCAGGCGCACCCCAGACCTGTCTCCAGGCGCGCGCCTGACTAAAATACATGTTTTTTTGCAAAAATTGTGTACTTTGGCCTATTATATTAAGCGTCGATATGATATGAGAGATACGATTGAACACATTTCATTGAAAGACATTGACGAAATTAATGAGTAGCTACTTGGGGAGATGGAAATAGAAGGTACTGAAGCAGAAGATGAATTGATGTTTGAAGATGATAGCTTGACATGGAGTGTTGTTGTGAGAGCTACTGGAGTTGGTGAATCAACATCAAATACTAGATCAAAATCAAGGTCAAGAGTAAAGGCAAGGGTTTCAATAAAGGAGCCGGAAGAGGAAGAGGCCAATTCGGAGGAGACAGAAGAAGAATATATTGAGGAAGCTAACACATCCGATGATGATGGAGATGAAACTAATGATTATATTTTAGATGATGACGATGTTAACTATAACTAATTGTGGGCTATTTGAAATTTTGAAAATTTGTTATCTTTTATGTTTTATGGCTTTTTGATTTCTTGTTTCATATTTAGATAATGACAATGTTAATTAAAACTGCTTTTGGGTTACTTGAGATTTTCAACATTTGCTACCTTTTATGTTCTATGCCCTAAAGATTACCCATTTTCTTATTTTATGGTGTTATTTTTCTTAATTTTTTCTATATTTATTCTAATTTTTAGTATTGTGCCTCGCTTCAGTCAGCCAGAGGTCTTAGTGCCTTACGTGCGCCTTGCGCCCTTAACTACCTTGGCTATGGTTGAGGAATTTCATGGCCTACTAAAAAATGGCACTTGGACACTACAACCGCTTAAACCTCACACCAATATTATAGGTTGTAAATAGATCTTCCGCATTAAGTGTCGTGCCTATGGGTCTGTCGAATGCTACAAAGCTCACCTTGTAGCAAAAGGCTTCAATCAACAAGAATGGATCGATTACAATGAAACATGCCTCGGAGATTGCTATAGTACTCACTAATAGATTTGTCACCTTGTTTTGTATTGATTATTGTCTCGAGCAGTTAAGAAATTCTAGACGCATTCCAGTCCTATGAATACATTTCCTTTACTGCATCCCAAACTTGTTTGTCCAAGAACATCATATATGTGCAGATGGATTGCTTCACCATAGCCAGGTCATCTCTAGGGAATTTTTACTCAACCAATCATCATACCCACTATCACCTTCAGATGGAAGATCATCGGTGATATACTTCAGTTTCTTCTTTGCACAAAAAAAGAATTTTAATTGATTGCGACCATAACATATAAGTCGCACTAACCTTGTGGAAGCATCAAATTACCACTTCAGAGACTCTAATATCAAAACTAACAACAAACCATCACTCTAGAGACATCAACACCAAGAACACAATAACAAATCACCATTTCAGGAGAGGTAACACCATAATCCAGCAACAATAGATTATTACAAGTCTTGTGGTGCCCCCTTTACATAGGCTACGATAGCCTTAAAACACAAACCCTAGCTTGCGGCACACCTAGAAACCAAAACTCTAGTTGCCACAGGCCTTAGATCAAAACCCTAGCTTGTGGCACCCTTAGGGATAAAAAATCCTAGGCTGAATCACCTTAATTTGATCTTCCAAGAAATAAGAAAAGAAAAAGAGATTATGGCTACAGTACTATTCACGTATCAGAGTTGCTCTGATACCTGTGTAAGTTACAGAAAATGAAGAAGTAGAGAGTAGAATAAGAGAAGAGACGCGAGAAAATAGAGAGTCAAACTTACTGTTTGGCACTCAAGTACATAATGTAATGCAAAAAGACCATTATACCCTTAAGAACAAAACACACCTAACAAGATTCAATCAAGATTTGAAACCATGAGTCTCTATGATCAACTTAGATTTCCTATTGACAATGCTACGTTATATACTCTAATTCAATAAGCCACTGTAGAAAATCAGGTCAAATAATGTGCTTTTAAGAATGAAACTTCAGTTCCTTCTCTTGCACACATGCATGCATGCTCGCGAGTGACCAATTTTAAAGATACATTCTAGAACTGAACATTAATTATTTTCAACTTTAATTGAAAAGTTTATTAAGAAATGTACATTACCAATATCATTAGCATTTTGTTGGAATTGAATGGTATGCACGACGATTGTTGCCCGGTGTTGTTCTCCTGTGTTGTCAATTTTAGTTTCCAGCTGAAAAATAATTACCAAAAAGCTGCTTCGTTAAATCATATTAATGTTTTAATCATTGGATTTGAAAACATATTATTCTGCTATCATAAGTATTATCATATATGAGTTGATCAATTTATTCTGATCTGTCAACCCAGGGAGTCCTTCGACACGGTGGGCATCTGTAGCTTTTGGTGCTGGTATAGGTATTGGATCGGCGTACACCGAGTGTGCTCGCAAAATTGACGGGTTTCCTACAAAGTGGCCAACTCCTAAAGTGACTCCTGCTTCTCAGGTACTCATGGATTTCCATTTGCATCTGTTAGGTATTGGGTATTGTAAATCTTAGTCTCTGCTGAAGCCTTCTACTAACGGTAATCCCTGCTCCTAGAGCTATAATTACTGAAAGTCGAGTCGATGTAGAACATTCATTTTGGGTAGGTTATGCAGCATGTAATCAGTAGAATTGTTGTTGGATGGTCTACAGCAGATTGCCTTGGGGATAAATCATGCATTTGTGAAGCTTAATTGTAGCATGGCTGTTAGAAAAGGTAAAAAGAAGAGAGCATTCCATCAGCTCTATACTAAGATGGACTAAGGATAAGCATAGTAGATGAAAGTATTTATTGTCCAGGTTGAATCTTGGGAAGTGCTGATTGTCATGTTAAAATAAGGGTGCCATTTAGGAGTTGAGACAGAGTTCAGGAAATAATATCCTTAACATGGAAAATGGTTTCTTACTAATGGTGAAACATATGGGCTTAGCAGTTGTGTATTTGTAAACATAGGAGTTAGTAGGGCAATAGCATTGGAAATGGTTTTGGATGCGTAGACAACATAAGCTGAGTACACTCATATTAACTCGAAAGCAGTGGTATATGTGACACGAACATTTATTCTGGTCTTGTTTTCAAGGTTAAAATGCTTTGCATGAATTGTTGGCAACAAATTTTCAATTACCACCTGTTGGCAACAAATTTCTTGTCCAGGGACCGAGGATGGAAAATATTGTCACAAACATGGCTTAAAGTATTGTTCCGTCTCAAAATGTCTCAGTTGAGTTTTCTTGGCCTCAGGAGTGACCGGAATTTTTTTTGTCTCAGTTCTCTCATATTGTTTTGCTTTTTCTCGTACCGTCTCAATCTGGACATCTCGTTTTTTCAACTGACTGAGACATATCTCGAGACCGAGATTTTAAGCCATGGTCACAAATGTTCGATTTGTATTATGAAGCCTTCTCTTGATGTGTCATATGTGGGTGCATGGATGTAGTCTTTAGAGAGAAGAGCATATTAGGGTGTTATATTTTTCTTTCTCAAGTGTATGCATGTATGGGGAATTTGGAGTCCTCAATGGTCCCTTTTGGTTGGTCATTTGGGGACTCTTGTGCATTCTTTTATGGGAGAGGTTTGAGGTTGCATTTCTCTAATTGGTTTCTCATTCCTTGCCTTACAGAGATAGGTTGCGGTACTTTTTTAGGTTTTTGGGAGTCAGTCACTTCTTTCTTCATGTTAAGTTATTCTTCGGTCAGCTTTTGGCGGCTGAGCTGTTGCTGTTTTGTGCTCAGACGTCTTCTGGGCTCCCCTTTGGTTCATATATAGATGTTTTTTTTCCAGGTGGGTAACGACTGTGGGCAGGGTGGTTTCCCTTCTGTGGAAGTTCAACCCTCCTTGGTTGTAGTTTTGCTTAGGCAGTTGGTGAACTTGCCATGTTCGTGCACGGGCTTCCTCTGTCCTCTAGTTTGAACTTGGTAGGGGTGGGAGACAAGCTGGCCTTACCCATGCCTTTGATCTCGAATGGGTGCCTATTCTTTGTTGTGTTGGTAGGAGAGGGATTTTAGAGTGATGTATGGTTTGTGCCTCGGCATCCTTGGTTCTGGAGCTTTGGGCTGTTAGCCTTTGGCCAGCTTTGTCTAACTGGTCCCAGGGGCCTTGAGCTCTGTGCTGGTCTCATCCAAGTGGCCTAGGCTTCATTAGCAGCACCTGGGCTTGCGGGTTGTGAGCTGGGCTTGATGTGCTGGGTCGTGGAGGTTAGTGGACCTTTGTTTCTGGACTCGAAATTGTATTTGGGCTCCTGGCATAGGTCCTTTGGGCTTTTGTAAAATTTCGATGTCTACACCACCCAAGCCATAAACATGCATTTGTTGGGAATTTTTATGTAATCATTGCATCACAGACTTCACCTTTGATGCTTAGGTGTGATCGATACGGCATATACCTGATATTACATTGTACGAGAAGAATATATTCCAAAGGTGGAATCTTTGTATTTTAGAAATCACAGTTGGCTCACATTCCAAAAGACGAAAAAGATAGAAGATAAGGAAAGAAGAAAAGGTCACCAATTCACCATGTCTGCCTAGGCATTTCCCTTTTTTTATTTGGTTCTTTTTATTTTTGTTAAGTTGTCATCTTGGGTTGGGAGAAGATTTGTTTCCAATGGATTTATTTGAGTTTCCTTTATCTTTGTTTACTTGTTTGAATAGGATTTAGTTTCTGTTTTTGATTTATTATTTATATAGGAGTCTGATTTAAAATAAGAGTTATTGGAGTCTATAAATTAGAAGACACCCACACTTTGTAAAGGCATGCAATTTATTGAATAATACAACTTGTAGGCTATGTTTTGCTTTTCTTTATGCTGCTGTGCTGTGTAGCTGCAGTTGTTCTTCTCCAGGTCTGGAAATTTCCAAGAACCTGTTACCTCTAGTTTTACTTACATTACATAATTTTCTTGTTGTCTTTTTTTATTGTTCATTGCTTCTATTGTTGATTGTTCTCTCTATTTTTTTTTTTGTTTTTTTGATAATTTTGATTGTTCTCTCTATCAACCCTGTGGACTGTTAGAGAAATATTTGTGGATTGGTTTAGATGTCTGTGGACTGTCTGAGGAATTTCTTTGGTCTACATTATTGTGCTTCCCATCAGTTTGCTTGCTTCTTCCTTTGCATGTCCCCTGCACTTCCCTTACATTTTCCTTCCGTTTTCCCTTGAGAATCTGTTGTACTTCCCTTGCATTTCGCTTCCACTGTCCTGCTGTTCCCTATTCTTTCATCTGAATTTTCATCACATTTTCTTTTATTTTGAATTGCACTTCTCCATTATGTACTTTGTATCCCTTATGTTTCATCTCATTTTCCCATCTTGTTTCAAGTGTTGTTCCCAATTTTGTATTGCCTTGTGCATTTACAGGACCACCCTCTCTCATTTTCTGCCTTTTTAAACAACTTCAAAATTCATTGACTATTGTCCTGATGCTCCTCATAATTTCTTGTTGGTACATCTGCTTAAAGAATTTCTCCAATAATAGGTAACTTTGTCTCCCTATGGTCTATATAATGGTTCAAGAAATATTCGGATACTTTTTTTCTGTCTTCATCTCCATGCAACTTGACATACTATTTTCTGTATTACCCTCCGAGGTATTTATATATGTTTACGCTCATACTCATGTTTTCACCATTTTGTTGCCTTTTTTTGGTTCAAAATCATATTCCACTTTGTTGACCAGTATTGCTTCTATTTCTGCTGTTTCCTTTTTGCTGTCCATCTTCTGATCCTATACCGATTAATGCCAGTCACAATCTACTTACCGTTTTTATTCAGTTTTTCTCTTTATAGAAGCACCACCTATTTACTTGAATGTAATCTAAAGTTAGTTATTTTGGTTATTGCTTTTATATATACTACTTTTTAACATCTGATGGTTCCTATACTGACCATGGCAAGGGTCAGTGAACTGGAAATTGTATTTTGCTTGTTTTGTTAAAATAGTGGTGAAAGAAATTTTTTTTTTAAGATACTAAATTAAGATTATCTCAACTGTTATGGACATAATGCCTAGCATTTTAAAGCAATCACCTCCACCTGGTAATTCAGTAAACAGTAACTGCTATTGAGTGTCTTGACAATATTATTAACTATTTGATTTATCAAGGTAAATATGGTGTTGCTCTATAAGAAGTCAACTAGTGGGGAATGAATTTAATGCCTATTGGTACTACCATGCATGTGTTAAAGGGATGATCTAGGGTTCCTGTAGCCAGTTAATATTAGTTCGTAAATACAGTCCACAAACTACAAAGTTGTATTCGTATTCATATGGTTTTTGCTATTTGATGGTCCCTACATCAGTGAATTTCAACACTATATGACCTTCACATCTAGATAATTTTTGGAGTGATTACCATATTTTTCTGGATTGCACAAAAGAATGTGACAATTGGGTGGTAGAGATATTTGATCAGGTTGATATTTGGTGTAGGATGTAATACCGATCAAATGGTGAGTCCTTGTATGTACGTGTGTCTACTGTCGTCAGAACATATTTTTGGTCTCTGAGTTGGGGACCTTCGTTTTTCCAAGTGCTAAGAGTGGTGATTGTATGATAATTATCAGAATCTGAAGATATGGACCTTGATAGAGTAGAATGGCGGGACAAGAGTCGTGTAGCCAACCCCAAATAGCTTGGGATAAGGCTCTAATGATGATGATGAAGAGATGAATTTGAAGACTTCTCCAAAGCAATGAACTATTCAAGCTTCTATAGTCTTAGGAGAGATGAACTCATGATGTTAGTTGATTAGCAACCTGTTGACATTCCTGGACTGCTCACTGGATAGTTTTCAACCATCCAAGGAATGGTAAGATGGATTATTATAATCGTCCAATAAAGTTTTTCTGCCATAGGAGATCTCTTCTATGGGACTCTCATTTTTATTTTTATTTTTAATAAGCACCTTATGTGGGTCCTATTGATTGGTGGGTTCAATTCCTCTGCACGTGTTCCAAGCTTTTGGTATTATGCTTTGGGATTATCATTTCCTATCTATATTACTTAAAGACTCTAGATTTACCTGTCAGCTAATCTTATCATACATTGCTTACTGTTTTTGAATTTCTTGAACCTTATAGTTCTATCCTTTCATACTCTTAAAAGAACTTGAGAATAAGTGTATGATTACGATCTTCACTGGGCACTCACCATGTTGTATTGTTCTTCCCAGGGTGAACAAGAATGATATTGGAAGCTGTTGGAGGACCCCCAAACTGTTTGGATTTCTAATTCTTACCGGAAATTTTGTAAGTTGAGATTGTTGGCGTTTCATTTCTCCTCTGCAATTGCATGCTAGGGTTTCTTCTTGCGGAGATGCAAGCTTCTTATAAACTCTGTAGCCCTTTCTTGTGGATTTGGATAATTTAGTAAATCAGGAAATAAATGCTTGTATTGCAAAGCTGGATTTTCTATTGGCTTATTTTAAGAACTGACTCGTTCGGAATATAGTCTGCGAATTGTAGTCTTCAGTGAAAGTAAGCTATTATGATTGGGATTGTCTGAAGTGGAAATATTTGTGAAGCGCCTTTTTGTGCCTTTTTTTTTGCTGACGGGGGTGTCCGAGCTTGCGCCTGACTAATCCCCCGGGCTCGTGTCCAGCCCCCCCCCCCCTCCACACGCACCAGGTAAGTCAGGATAAATCCTGGGGGTTTGGCCCCAAGGGGTGAGGAGTTGAACTCGAGACCTCTGCTTCCTGAGGCATGATCCTTTGTCCTTTTCTCGATCCTCGGCCGCGGGGAGGTTTCAACTCGAGACGTAGCTGCCTGAGGCAAAGTCCCTTGCCATACCATTTTGTGCCTGACAACTTAAATTATGATTTAAAATATGGGGACATGTTTCACCCTTTCCCCATGGATCAAGTTTCAGCCAACAACCTTATGCTACATGGCAAAAAGAAGCATGTTTTTACACAGGAAAAATCATGTTTCTGTCTGCGTCTTTTTGCCATGTGGTGGAGGGCCATTGGGCTGAAACTTGCCACATGGAGAGGGGGAGCTGACGAAACAGTGGACCCTTGAGAAAACTTCAATGGTGGAGGGTTCTCTCCTCATTCGGTAGAACAGACCTTTTCCCTTAAAATAGCCAAAGATAGTTGGCAAAAGGTTAAAATACAGTGAGCCACACCCTGTAAATCATTTGAAGTTGACCCAATAACTTGAGTGGTTATGGGTTTTGTGTATGGAAACGGAGGCCGTGGACAAACTTTTTTAATACGAAGAATATATGTTTTGAAGGGTGCTACTATTGTTGGTTGGGACTTGGGAGGTTACCCATGCTTTACTTGCCTGACTTTTGCGAGGCTTAAGCCTGGCAAAAAAAACAGAAAAAAAGAAGAGAATTTGTCTAATGATCTAGTAAGAGCAGCTCCAACGCTGTGCTAACCTAAAATTCCTAAAATTTGGCACATCGGGTCAAAAACGGGTGCTCAACGCTGTGCTATCATAATGCTAAAGTAAAGCATATGTTATATCGTGTGCCATATTTGGAACAAGATATAGCAAATATAGCATATGGCAGCTTTATGGGTATTGACTCTTTGGACCATTCAAACCTTTGGATCTTGTACCCCAAATAATGCTCAAAATCCCATGGTTAAAGTCAACCTATGATTGATTTATCAGCAGTCCACGTGGCACATTTTTAGAAGATGCTGACCGTATGGATGTTTGGCCAATCTCTAGGTGGACCTACATTCCAAAAGTCAGCCTGATTGGTGATTTAAAACCTTTCGATCTTGAACCCCAAATAATGCTCAAATTCCCACATTAAAATCAACCCATGAAAATGACTCCAATCTAAAAATAGCATTGAGATATAGCTAGCATTGCACCATTCGAGCATGCCGTGCCAAATCAAGCAACATGGCACTGTAGCTGTTTCAAAATATAGAATTGAGATGGCCTTTTGGCATTTTAGCGTTGGAGATGCTCGAACATTGGTAAATCTTGGGTGTTGGGAACGAATACACCCTTAGATGCGAAATTAGAAGAAGAAACAATCTAATCACAATACAAGATATACGTGGTTCACCCGATGTGAGTTACGTCCACGGAGATTGCAACCGGTTTATTGCTAAGAACGAGAGATTTTACCAATAATAGGAACAAAACCTCCTCTTCATTTCACATAAGTAGCGAAAGAAAAACTCTCAAATTCTCCTCACAC